>JANPWX010000018.1:1070449-1207199 GCA_024734555.1 Trochalopteron elliotii
GGGGGCCCGCCGGCCACCCCAGTCTGCCCGAGCCGGCGCGGGGAAGGGAAGGGCAGCGGGGAGCCGGCGGCTTTTACCAGGAGGAGCAGGAGGCAGCCAGGGTCAGGCAAGAGCGGGAAGATGGCGGGTCTCATGGTAGATCGGGCGCCCGGGAGCGGGGAGGGGAGAAGCGCGGCTCCCACTCTCCGCGGCGGCGGCTCCTCCACTTCCCCCCGTCGCCAGGAAACACCCGGGCAAGTTCCACCGCGGGGCCCCGCGCTCCGCCGCGCGCTCCCGGGGCACGCCGGGAACCGTAGTTCCGGGAAGGGGAGGGCAAGGAGGAGGAGAAGGAAGGGAGAGAGGAAGGGAGGAGAAGGAAGGAAAGAGAAGGAAGGGAGAGAGCGAGAGAGAGGGAGGGAGGGAGGCGGCGTGGATCCCAGAGCGCACCGGGGCTGCCCGCGGGGCGGTGCCTGGAGGCGGCGGCGGCGCGATGAGGAGAAGGGCGGGGTGGAGGTGAGTTACGGGGCGCAGCTGCAGCGCCCGGCAGGGGAAAAGGGAGGGAGGGAAGGAAGGAAAGAGGGAGGCGGTTCTCGCGGTCTGCCCGAGGCAGGGTTAACCCTTCCTGCCTTGGTGGCGCGGGTGTCCCGCGGCACCGCGCCCTCTTCCGCTCTGGATCGCTCCCTGCCAGCCCCCAGCGGCTGTCCGCGTTTCCTTTGGATCCCGCCTTGCACCTTCAGCCGCCGGGACTGGGCACGCGGGTTTGGCTGTAGGGAATATGAGAAAGGGTATTTGGGTACTGTGGTCTTCGTGTCCTCGGAGTTGGGGAGGAAACTTTCTGCTTGGAAACCTGTGTGTGACGGGGCAGAGCGGCTGCTGGGAGAGTTGGGAAACTTTAGCTTGAGTGGAACGTCATCATTGATGTTTATCCCTTGGCGCTTCAGCAGATGTGCGCTTTCTGTCGCTTCCTCAGTTGTAAATGCTGAAAACGAAGAACACCCAAAATTCGGGTCTTCGCCCTCTCCCAGTAAAACTCTGGACCTTGCAGAATACGTACATGCTCTGAGACCTTGCAGAGCTGTCTCAAAAAGATCACAGAAAGCTGCGCTTTGCGCTTGTCACATTTCCAGTAGGCACACGCATCTAGGGAGGGAGACGGGGTGTAACACCATTTAAAACAAGATCTCTTACATCAGCCTTTACATCAGTCAAGACTGGCTTGGTTTCAAAGAAAGCCTGACAGGCTCAGACTTTGTGTGACCCTGCAAAAATCTTGTGGCCTGTCAGTTTCATGAGCTGCAAACACTCTCACACACATAGATACAAGTCATGTCTTTTTTTATAGTCTGAAATTGGAATTTGACTTTTATCAGTGCTGCTATGCCTACCTTAAGAACTTGTGCTCTTTGATCTGTAGAGTGAACATCTTGTTCACTAACTGACATTTGAAAAATCTTTGATATTTTTTCAAAGCTCAGTCTTCTCTTGGAAACAGTATCAATAAAATTTGGTAGCATGATTGTGTTATCATGTTTAAATTTTAACAACCTCATGTTTTTCTGAATAGAAAAACGATGTAATTCTTGCTATTTGTGTAATGCAAAGTAGACATGTCATAGTTTGGTATGAAATTTCACACACCTTGAAAGGCCTTGGTGTCCATGTGAGTGTCCCTTCATTTTAAGTGACTTGAGAAGGCTAATATTTTTCTACATATTAGCTTAAAGAAGAAAAGTGAATTATTTACTTGATTCCAGCAATATGATGCATGTTACAAATAATGCCAATTATGTAGCATTTTATAAGCAGATTTTTTACTTATTTCTTGATTTTTATTGACTAAATATTTCATTTTTTTGTTAATGAAGGTCTTTATCAAGCAAGTCTTCCAGACAGCAGTTCATCCATTTGTTATATACATGAGAAAAATACCTGTGGAATGTTATAAATTTTTCTTCTCTAGTGCCTCTTAATATTTCAGAACTTCTCTGATGCAGAATTAGCCCATTCAATGGAATCATGATACTTTACTAAGAATTGCTTAGTAGAGATAAAGGGCTTGCTGAAGAGAAAGGGTTGCTTCTCTCACCTGTGTGATTACCAACACTTTATGTAAAAGTAACTGTTGCTTTCATCTGGAAACTATTAATACCTTTCATTATCAATTCTCTTCTGCATGCAGTCAGTTTTATGGAAAAATTATTGTTGATGTTATTGGGATGTTTCTGGTGCTTCACTAAGTTCTTCAGTATTTACTGATTTTTATGCTGCTGTCCCTGGACTTCTTATATTTTACTTTATTTGTTGAGAGGTAAAATGTGAAGAAAATGGAGGAACTAGATAGTAAGATCCCCTGAGAAAATGCTTTTGACGGTGTTGGGGTCCATCAGTGTTGGTCACTTCTTAAGCATCACCTCCTTAGGGCACAGGAGCTGGCAATTCTAAAATGCCAGAAGTCAAGCGCGTGAGGTAGAAGGCTGGCTTGGCTGTCCAGGGATCTTCTTTTGGAGCTAATGGAAAAAAAGAAGGTGTATGCCCAATGGAAGTAAGGTCAGGTGACACATCAGTTGATGGAAACTTTTTGGATTTCAGTTAAGCCTTCAATACTGTCTTTCAGAGTATCCTCCTGGACAAAATTTCCAATACACAATTGGATAAATGCATCATGATGTGTGAGTACTGGGCTCACAGGCTGGGCACAAAGGTCACAGTGAATGAGGTGACATCAGACTGGGGACCTGTCACTAGCGGGGCTCTGCAGGGCTCCATCCTCAGCCCTGTGATTTTTGATATCTTCATTATTGATTTGGGTGTGCAACTGGAAGGGATAATAAACAAGTTTGCAAATGATACAGAATTGGGAGGAGCTGTTATCTCTGTCGAGGGCAAAGAGGCCCTGTAGAGAGACCTCAACAAGTCAGGGGACTGGGCAATCACCAACTGTATGAAGTTTAACAAGGCAAAGTGACGGATTCTGCCCCTGGGTGTATGCACAGACTGAGGAATAAGATGCTGGGAAGCAGTTCCATGGAAAGTGATTGGTTGATGGCAAGTTGAACATGAGTCAGCAGTCCCCTGGCAGCCAGGAGGGCCAACCGTGTCCTGGGGGACATCAGGCACAGCATGGCCAGCTGGGCAAAGGGAGGGGACTGTCCTGCTCTGCTCTGCACTGGGGCAGCCTAACCTCCAGTGCTGGGGGCAGTTCTGGGTGCCAGACTATGAGAGGGATATGAAGCCATTAGAGAGTGTCCAGAGGAGAGCTATGAAGATGGCGAAGGGCCTTGAGGGGAAGCTGTGTGAGGAGCGGCTGTGGTCACTTGGTCTGTTCAGCCTGGAGGAGACTGGGGGGAGATCTCATTGCAGTCACAGCTTCCTTGTGAGGGGACGAGGAGGGGCAGGCACTGATCTCTTCTCTGTGGTCACCAGTGACAGGACCCGAGCAAACTGCATGAAGTTGTGTCAAGGGAGGTTTAGGCAGGATATCAGGAAAAGGTTCTTCACCCAGAGAGTGTTTGGGCACTGGAACAGCTTCCCCAGGGAAGTGGTCACAAGCACTAGCCTGGCAGAGTTCAAGAAGAATTTGGACAATGCTTTTGGGCACATGGTGTGACTCTTGGGCATGTTCAGTGCAGGGCCAGGAGCTGGACTTCAGTGGTTCCAGTGTGTCCATTCCAGTTCAGAATATTCTGTGATTCTATACTGCAGGACTATAGTAAGTGTATACTTGATAACAAACTTTGTTGGTTACTGGATTAAAGCATGCATGACAGCATTCTGAAGAACAGTCTGATTTGTAGAGAAACACTTTACAGACTTTTGTAAAGCTTATGGACTGAAATTTGTGTTTAAAGCAATGAAACGACAATATATAGGTATATATTTCTTAATGAAGACTTCTTTTCTGGTGAATTTTGGCTAGAGGTAGATTTAATTCACAGATAAAACCCATGTTTTTTCTTTTCTGTTTTTAGCAGAAGTTTATTCTCTTCAGCATTGTTTCAATAATGTTAATTACTCATTATGAAAATAATTCTGGTTTTTTCTAGAACTGAATTTCTACAAAAAATGTTGGTGACACAGATCTGACCTATAGTAATACCTTGAAAGAGTATGAATATTTCAGCAAACTGCCTCTTCAGTGGTTCCTCATTTGCATCTGAAGTGCATGCTGCTGCTGTTAATGGAGATAAGAGTACCCTCCAAAAGCTAATAGCAGGTAAATGTTTTCATTGTAGATGCATTTGGATTACTTCAGAAATGAAGCTTTTTGGTTTTGACTTAAAGCTATGATCTTTAAGATATTTTTGATTTCTTGATTATATGTTCTTCTAGAATATGACTGAATTTTCTTATTTTTTATTAACTGTTGCCTTTGATTGGTACTTCTTTGTGAAGTAAAATAGAAAATTGGTAAGTGATAGAACCCGTTTCAGGGAATTTGAAGTTCTAGAGAAGTGCTTCATGCCAAAATACTTTGGCTGCAAATGCTTATTTTTGAATTGCTTTTTGGGAAATTTGATAAATGTGTTTTTACAGATAATCTACTATAGTTTCTGAAGTTTTGCCACTGTGCAGTATTTGTGAACAAAATGAGCCAGCCTTATTTGTTACTTTGATTCTGATAGACTGGCAATGTTTCTCAAGAGAAATTAAAAGTAATGAGATAGTCTAGTCCTATTGAATCTGAAGTAAAAAAATTCCCATCCATTAAAAAGCTCAGGGTTTTGCCTGTCCAGGAATGATATGGCATTTCAGGTTAATAGTTTTCAGAAGCAGTATATATTCTATGTTCCAAAAACAGTCTTGCATATATTTGGAGGGCCGTATGATTGGTGAAGCCTTGGATTTTTCAGAGTTTCTGATTAAATTCAATTCCAGGTGATATTGAAGAAGCTCTATTTGCTCAGCGTTTTTTGGAAAATCCTATTCCTGGAGCTTAGCAAGGGTTGTAGGACTGTGAAATAATAAGAAGCACAGTCTGTATTTATGCCACTTACTGTCAGTTTTAATGTGTGTGAAGGATTTAATGTGAATAACATGAAAAGAGCAGTCAGGTTTCTTTATGTATCTTTTGCTGACCTGTGTTGAAGGCAAGGTGAAGGCCTGTGTGGATCTGTTGTCCAAGCTGTACAGGAAGCAGTAAGGGGCTCTTCTTTACAACGTGTATCTAATTTTCTCAAAACCTTGATTTGACTCCAGCAGGAACACGTTTAAGGGAACTGACTTTATAGAAGCTGTGCTTGTTGAAAGTTATTCTTTGTTGGGCCTTCAACTTTACTTTGTCGTGTGATGTTCAAACATATACTGTATTGAATGCTACCTGTTTGCTCTTTTTAAAAACATTTTATACACAGCAGATGATATGGAGATACTTCTAGAAATGTGTGAGATTCAACTACAAAGTAGCTTTAAATACCCAAGTTTCTAAAAAACCCTTCTGCCTGCATGTGGAGGTGGAAAAATGTCTGGGCTTTCAAATCCTGAAGAAGCAACAAAGAGTTTTTGCTAACTTCAGTGTGTCTTTGTTAATCTCAGAGCCAAAAGACATATTTCTGGTAACACGAAAGAAAAATTATTTCTTGTTGCTGATACATCTTGTCAAATACACCACAAAACAGCCATTAGAACCAGAGAAGGAAATCGCTCTTCTTTTAATGATGATCATGCAGCAACAAGATGAAAATGCTGTTTTACTTTTGCATGGGAGAGAAAACTGCACAATCCTTGTAGCATTTGCTGTATTAGCAAAATTTGGCTTTTCCGATTTGCTGTGTTTTGACAGGATATGACACAGACCTTACTTTTGCCAGAAGTGGACCAAAAGGAAAAGAAAAACCACCCAAAACTTCACGTATTGCCTAGCAGAAGAAGAATGCATTAGAGAAATATTTTTAGCTGTTTACCAGTCCCTGTTGAAAGTATAACTTGGTGCCAGAAGCAAATTGAGCAATTGATGCTATTCACTGAATTTCATGACTGCACTCAGCAGCAGCAGCTAACTCAGGACTGTACTCCAGCATTATGTGTGCCATGTGTGCTGGATTGCTTAACTGCACTTTTCTAACACAGCCAAGCTTTGCCTCTTGGATACATAGCTAGCACTGGATGCAATGAGGGAAAGTCTTGACTTTCTCCTCCTTTCAGGGAAGACCTTTTAGCCCCTAAATTCGTTGTTACTTTCCTCTTTGTGCTTTCCTTGTTCAGTTATTAACATAGGAGGGGCATAGAGGGTGACAAAACAGTCTCTTAGAGCAGCCCCTCAAATCCTTTTCATGATTTTTTCCTTCTGCTGTCTGGAGCTTGGTGGCTGTATACAAATATAGATGCTTTATTTGCACATAATTAGAGTATGGATGAATTTTAAAAGGAGAGGTGCTTGAAATAGTACAGTGTATTCTGGATAATGTGTTCCTTTTGACACCTTGTGCCAGAAAGTGGCACAGACAGAATCAAAGGTAAGTAGAAAAATTATTTAGATAAAGGGGGTTTGGAACAAAGTATCTCTGTGTGTTAACCGCTGCTAATGCTTAATCACAGGACTTTCTAAAAAGCCTGTGGGTTAAATACCATAAAGTACATGCCAAGTGTTAATTGTATAACCAGTGTTCTAGCAGAAGTGTGCTAATTGTTTGCATTGCATGAGTCGTATCATTGCATGTACTGTATCATGTTGTTTTAGAGTTGTATGTTCTTGGGCTTTGGGGAATGCTCACAGTATTTTCTTTCCTGTGTTTTACACAACACTGAGCATGCCTTTAATTGACAGTTCTTCAGTGTTAAAATCCATCTGCATGATTTTGATCCTAGGGAAAAAGTTAATTTTATATTTGGAGGATAATTTTCCATTTTATGCTTTGGGAAGAGGCATGTATTTGTTTTAATTGTTTAAAAGAACATAATAATGATTAGAATACTCATTATATTGAAGTGTCTGTTCAGTCCAGCTCCTCATTCTAAAACCCTTATCATGCATTGCTTGCATCCAAATGCTTCTAAATCTCTGATGTGAGGTTTCATTGTAAATTTTAACTAAACTATGGGTTACAAATGTGCAGTTGTGTGCTATTGTTGGATTCTCCTCTCTACTTCTCTCTTGCCTGTTCTACATTGTGGGAGATAGAATAAATCTCAGGTATTAGAGCAGGCAAGATTCTTGCAAGTGATAAGAAATGGCCTGTCTTTTAATAATTAGGGAGAATTCACACCCTCCTGCTGCCCTTTCTCCTTTTCTGATTTGAAAAATGCGTAGAAATATTCAAAGTCTGATATGACTGCTTGCATAGAGTTTGAGGAAGTGGTGAAGTACAGCTGTGAGAGTTAAATTTTGGACTTGAGCCCTGGATTCTGTAGTGTTCATGACCTCTGTTGGCAATAAGCCTATGGAGTGCATATTCTGGTGGGCTGAGGACTTTGATTCTAAAAGGGGAGGGATCGAAAAGAATTCTTTATTAGGCAGGTGTGTGAAAAGAATTTATTTTTGCCAAAGCACATGTTGGGTACGCTGATATGTGAATGTTTTGAAGGCTACCTGTGCTTTCTTGATTGCAGAAAGCAGCCATTTGCTGCAGCTGTGAAGTTCACAAGGTGTTGTGGCTTTCATCAGCTTAATCTCCTCTTAGCACCTGATGGTGGTGTGGTAGCTTCCAGCCCTTGTCCTGTCTCAGCCTGAGTGCAAAGATACGCTTTTAGGGAAATGCTCACAGGATTTTAACCATTCTAAGGGCCTTACAGAGCCCTTATAAAAAACAGGAGAAAACCTACTGCTAGCTGAAGATAGTTTCTTTACCTTAAAAAACAGTGCAGGAGCTTCAGGCAAATTGCTGGCATCAAGTTTTGAAGCTCTTGCTCATTTTTCCCTCAGACTGTATGCAGTCATGGAAACTCCTTGTCATCAGTTATGTCGCTTTTTGGGAACTGAAAATGAACGTAGATGTCTGTTGCTCTATTTAGTAATGTTGCACTTAAGCTTTAGGCCCTTTTTGCACATCGTTAGTCTCTAATCTTACATATATATCCTCTAACATTCTGTAGCAGAAATGGAACTGGAATTTGAGAGAAAAGTGCTGCTTTTGGACACTGCTGATTGAAGAACCAATGTTATCTGAGCATAAGCCCATGTGCTTGTGTCTTATTGGGAGAAATGAATGTTTATGTATTTCTCTAAACATATTTGAGTGTTCAAGTCCTGTCAGCTTCAAGCAATTTAAAGACACTGTTGAGGTTGTGTTAAAACTCAGTGAAATGTGGTTTAGTGATGTCTAAGTGACCATGTTGAACTAATACTGAAAGAGCACCTGACTGTACTTAGTTAATTAGAGAATCTGGCTTGTTGGTGGGGAATGGTGACGTGTTAAATCATGCTTGGGACCACAATATATGCAGAGGAGCAATGTGAAGTTATTATAGTGCAAAAAGGTGTTCAAAAACCCTCCTGTTCCTGAGAAAGCTAGATGTAGGTCAGTAGAACACCTCTTGCAGAGTTTTTTGGGGGTTGTTTCTTTGTTGTTTTAGTCTTTAGTAAATTGCTAGTGGCATAAAAATTAGTTGTAAAACCAGTGGGTTGTCAAGGTGAAGTGACAGTCAGAGAAGACAAGGCCACGGGTGCAGAATAAAAAGAATTTTTCTGTATCTGCATCACAGAGGAGTTTGGAAATGTTCTTAAAGTTTTTTTTTTTTTTTTTTGCAGAGCAAAAAGACTTTTCTCAATGCAAATCACACTTTTCAAGGAAAAAAAAAGTGTTACAGAGTGAATCATGTGATTGACATGGTATTCACTCTATAGTTTTAAAGGAACTAAAAAATGTACCGAGTGAGTAAATGATTTCTTTGACTGGCAATATCCTACTTGACAGTGTTTTTTGTAAGTGCCTTGATTGGTAGGGAATGAATTTTAATTCTTGATATTCCCCTTGATTCATATTTAATCTGCTTGAGTCTTCTTCTGGGTGAATCAATAGAAATTATAATTAAGAATAAAATTACTGGATATGTAGATAAGTATAATATGCTGGGAGAGAGCAAAGACTGTAAAGAAGCAGCATGCCTCTGCTGGAGTGCTTTTGAAGCATCAACAGTCATGCAGACAAAGGAATAATTAAAAAGCAAAACTAACTTGCCTGTAAAATTCAATGTTCCTTGAGTAGTTGTAGACAATGTTGCTCCATTGGAGATCTGGAGAATCTGGATGCATGGGATAGTTGATACACATGAAGTTAAAGGTGCTTGCCTTTATGTGGTGACATCATGGAAATATGAAACTTCATAGTGAAACTGCTTTGTTTGGAGGGTTTTTTGGAATGTGAATAAGAATAGTGTTTTGACTTTTTTTGAATAGGATCTCAGATTACTGCCTTACTAACATTATCAATTCAATAAAGCTATAAAGCTTGAGAAGTATTTTAGTAGTTTCCATACTGTAAAGCACCCTGAAGTAAATAATGGTATTGATGTAATATTGGCGTTTATGCTTTTAAAATAAACACTACTGTGAGTAGGCTTTAAATTTTGTTTTAGTTACAGTGCTTACAGGTTTCAGGAGGTCTATTTGGTTTCTGTGCTGTTGATATTTTTTAAACTAATCTGTGCAGCTGAGATCCCTGTAACTATTTGAAAATTATTTATAGTTATGCCACTGCAGAATGTTACTGGTGGTAGGTGTATTCATGGAACTAATGTTTTCTGAATGTACTTTTTTTCTGTGAATGTATTTTGAAATATTCTGTAACTGTCAGTAAAAGTAGGATAAAGTGTAATATCTCTGAGTGTATCACATACTCAATTTTTTGTTCACTGTTCATATTATAATAAGATGACTTGTTAATAAAAAAGTACTGCCTTTAGCTAGGTACTAATATACTTTACTGGCTTAAGTGGGCATTTTGTTTCGTTTTATTTAGGAAATTCTGAGCTGAAAGATAAAGAGGACCAGTTTGGAAGAACTCCACTTATGTACTGTGTGCTGGCTGACCGGCTGGACTGTGCAGAGGCATTGCTGAAGGCTGGAGCTGATGTTAACAGAGCTGATCGCAGCCGAAGGACTGCTCTCCATCTTGCTGCACAAAAGGTAATTACTTTGTAAGTGCTTAGAAAGTTAGGGCTCTCACCACAGCTGTGAGGTGGGCTGACCTGCCTGGACACCAGGCACCCACCAAAGCTGCTCTCTCTCCCCCCTCCTCAGCTGGACAGGGAAGAGAAAATATAACAAAAGGATCATGGGCAGGGAGAGATCCCTCACCAGCTCCTGTCACAGGCAAAACAACTCGACTTGGGGAAATTAGTTTATTACCAGTCAAATCAGAGTAGCATTATGAGAATTAAATCCAAACCTTAAAATCATCTTCCCCACACCTTTCTTCTTGGGCTTAACTTAACTCCTGAATTCTCTACCTTACCCTGCAGCCAGTGGGACAGGGGGATGCTGTCAGTTCATTGCTGTTTATTTTTCCTTCTACAGTCTCAGTCTATTGTACTGTCCAGTTACATTGTCCCACTGAAAAAGGGCTAAAGGGAGTATTCAGCAATAAAATAAGAGGTGATTGAAAGTATAACTTCAGAGCTGCAAGAAATTTTGAGTGTGGTTAGGCCTGGGGGAAACATCCACAGTCTCTCCACAGGAGACTAAGCAGGTTGCTGATGGGGGAAAAAAAAAGGGGGAGCAGCTTTGGCTGCTAACCAAGACATATGAGTTCATAAACTGTGAAAAATACTCCACAGAGAAGATTAGAAATTCCAGCTGAAAGAAACACCCTTTTATTTACTATTTTAGTTTTGGTAGTATGTTTAAAACCATAACTGCTCAAAAGTTAACACTTTTTTGTCTGTGTTAGCTGTCCTTTGGTACCAGTTAGAGTGCCTGCCATGATTTTCATAGCAAACCATTTCTGTATACATCTTGTCACCTGTTCATATTTGTTCACATTTTTCAGATGTTTTAATACAATCTGCAATTTTCTATAGTTTTATTTTAATTAGGTTTATGTAAAGGCAGCTATAGTATGGTCATAGTATTCAGTAAGGGGCATCTTGGGAAGACTATAATAAGGTGATATTCTCCAGGTACATTTGCATGGGAGTCCATGGGTACTGTGTGGTCTGTGTTACAGCATCTCTTACAGGGAAATAAAGAGGTGTAGGTTGTAGCTGACTTGAAGTAGGCTAATTCATCTGCTTAGTTTCATACCATGACATTCTGATGAAAATAATTCAGTCATCATCATAACCTTCTTTTCAGAATTAATTTTGTCTTTCTGTGGGACTGACCAGCTTACTGTTAATGTTGTTGTTTCAAAGGTATTTCATAAAAGCAGCCATGTCAGAGACTTAAAAAATTGCTTTAACATACTTTACTTGCCTGGTGTTCATACAGGATTCAGATTTTATGATGTGATAGACATGAGAATATTTTAATTAAGTTTAATTAAAAACTCAATTTTAAAACTTATGTTTACCCCAGATTTTTAAAATACATTTTAGCATATTCAAACAATATAAATTCTTGTCTAAATCTCTGCCTGAATGTTCATATTGTGGACATTTGTATTATAGCAGTTCAAGGCAAGAGAGATTTTGCCTTGGCATAATATCCACTAACTGCGTGTGTTCTCTATTTCCTTTATGCCTTGCTTCAATCCTGAAATGCAGGTAGTAACATGGGATACTTGGACCATCTTAGATGTGTTTTCAGTTGACAGTGCAGATGAAAATGAAGGTAAAACAGCATGAGATAAAAGATTGTGGCAGTAGATTTTATGTAGTCACACACTTACTGTGTAATGTGTTAGGTAGATGTGATTCACTCCATAGTTAAAAGTGGTCAGGAAACAGCCCTTGCAGCTGCTTTTTATTTGCCTCGCTTAGCTGTCCTCTAAATTCCCTTCTCTGTCTGCTGAACAGTTACTAGCTATTGATGCTAGCTTATGAAATGAACATTTCATGTGTGTAAAATTTTGTCTGTAGTCTTTCTACATTAACATTTTAAGATCTACATTTCTGGCATGAGTGTCTCCTGAAAAATATGTAAATTTAAAATTCAAAACAACTTAATGTTTCATGCAGTTTTGGCTATTTGAATAATATTTTTCATTCTGCTTGTTTGTTGCTGATACTTTTGGTTTATATTCTAATCTTTTTTCTCCAAAAATAAAGTTTCTCAGTACAGTTGACTTTCAGATAGAAAAAGAAACATGCTGTGAGATCATCCATTTCCAAAGTTGTTTTGTCCGTGTTGGTTAATCATGAATATACATATTTACTAGGGCCACTGTATGTTTTTTTTTGTGTTCAAGTTTATGAGTCAGTAGCTATCCTGTGCTTCATCAAAAACAGATTCACATGACTTTATAAATCCCCATTAATTGGTAGTCACAAGTACAACCTGTTTAAAAGGGCAGTGCTCGGAGATTCAGATTCCTAAATTGTACTTGTGTTGCATCCTAATTTTCCTTTTCTTTGGAGAGAGAAGGTAAGATTTACAGACCTTTGCAAGCAACCAGTGAAGAGGTAGGAAAGAAAAGATGCTTCTTTCTACTCTGATGCTAACTAAAGCAGATGGAGGTAAAATGAAATAAGCTTTCCTGAGTCAGAACCTTCCTCTCCAAGTGCCAGGATTGCTTTTGCTGTTCTTTACTGTCTCTTTGAAGGGCTTTTTGGGACACCTTGCTCATCAGATCACAGCAGACAGACATTCTGAGGGCTAGAGTTTGCTGCCAGAATATTTGAGACTCCTTAGGTCATCATTCTACAGGCTGCCTTTACGTATCCCTTTGCACTTGTTCCCCTGGAACAGTCTTGGAGCTGATTTGACAAAAAATGGTCTCTGCTGCTTCTCTTTGGGAATCCCAGAACTGTCTCAGAGGCAAGGAGTTTGTGAGAAAATGCTCTTCTAATGCCAAACAGAAGCAATGATTTGGCCCTCTTGGACTGATGAGAGCTGAATGTCTTCATTCATGTGTTTGGATTCAAGATGGTGTCTCTCCTATTAGTAATCCTGGTTATCATAATAACTGTTGGTTTTGTTCTCTGCAGGATGAGATGAAACTGTTCCCATTTTTCTGTCTGGAGATTTCACTCTAAGAGAACTGCCAGTTCATGTCTTTCAGTCCTAGTAAAATTGTGGGATTTTTAATCCCTGTAATAGAACAAACATTCAGAAATGTGGCATTGACCTGAATTCAGTCATAAATCATCAGTATTAAGTAGAATTAATTAGGACTTCAGTTGCTTTTCTTCTCTGGGATGGGTTTACGGTTGGATAGGACTTAAATGAAGAACTGTAACACATCATGCCATTAACACTTGCATAACTAGCTTCTGACTCAGCCTGTGTGAGTTGCAAACCTGGCTGTACTGGGTGAGTGTGTATGCATGCACTTATGTACATATCAGCTCTACATTGTATTTTATTCTTAACATCCAGCTCTCTGCAAGTTTTATGCTTCCAGCTATTGCCTGCAGAATAGGAGACAGCCTGTGCCTTCCATCATGTTTGTCATTACTGTTACATAAGGAGTTTATTCTGTAAAAGCATTTCTTCCAGTCCTTCAAAATGCCAACAATCACATCCAGTATTCAAAATGCAGATTCTTATTTGTTGATAGTACAGAGTTCTTCCAAAATTATAGGTAAAGATTTCAGCACTATCCATATGGTCATATGAAACATTATCTGATGTCATAGTTTCACAATAGTTCCTTAATCCTTTTTCTGTTCCTAATGTCATCTCTAAGTCCTTTTGAAGTGGTTACTGTGTTACCTGCAGTTGTGTAGTTGATCTCCTCCCAACATTCTGGTGCACTTCAAGCGCCTTTGCTTTGTTTCACAAATGTCCTAGAAGACATCTTTCAGAGCCATGGTTTGTCAAAATAGCTCTGTTTTGATTTGGGTATCAATAAGCAGTACCAAAATTTTTGCACTTGATATAAAAGCAGTTCATAGCCTCTACCAAAACTATTTCTGATAGCATGCCTAGGCAAACTGGCCAGTGCTCTTACACGTTCTTTCTGTTCCAAGGGTTTCAACACAGGTAAGAAGTGAAGGTGACCTGATGATTTCAGTGCCTCTGTCTAGTGCTGTTTTAATAACCAGGCCATATTTACCAGTTAATGAGGAAACTCATGTCTCAGAACTCAGGGTTGCTGTGTCATCTGGGTCTTGCCATGCTTCATTCAAGTGGTTTTTGTCACTGAAACCCATCTACAAAGCAGTAGTTAGGTGAAAAGCTGTCAGGTTCTCATTTGTTCTCATCTCCACAAAAGATTCGTATAATCTCTCTGTCTCAGAATTCACTAGTGACATTCTGGACTATTTGCAAGAAGTGAGGCTTAGGATATTCCCTTAGTTCCTTTGTCACCTTTCTAAGGCCAAGCATTCTCATACCTTTCTTTGCAGAAAGTTCATGAAATTAATAAGGCAAGGTCAGAAATTTCAGCTCTAGTATTAGAAAGACTAATGCTTTTTGAAAAACACCTGTGGTTATATATTGATATGATAACCTTCAATGAGTGGGTGCTTTATGCTAATAATTATGTTCTTAATGGTTAGTCTTCTGTTTAGTGAAGGGCATCCTTTCTATTACAGCTTTTAAACTTTATACATCTGTTGGTCTGGAAGAGGTTTTTAGCTTGAATAAAGAGATAGTTTCACTTTCTGTGTGCTTAAATGTAACAAGTATATCTTTCTTTCAATGGAAAATAATATAGTGCAATGCAATGTCAGGTGATGGGCTGAGAATAATCTCATGTAACTAAAAATTTCCATTGCAGACATCTACATATATGCTAGTCATGTAGATCACTTAAAAGTAATGCACTTGAGGGTGCAGTCATTCACCCTAAAGTGAGATGAGTAGTCTAGGGCACACTGACTAGCTGATTCTTTCTTTTAGGCATCTGTCTGATGTAGGTTTTTGCGCTGTCAATGTTGTAATTGTGACAAATTAATCTCACCCAAGGCATATATTTCTTTAGCAACTGACTTTCCTATTGTCCTTGACATGATCTTTCATAGGATCTGTCTTTTTTTCATCAGCCTTATGATGGAGATGATTCAGTCTTTGTAGGCAGAAGGCCATGTAAATTAAGTTACTTGGTGTTTTTCCTTTTGGGTTTTCTTCTGTTCCACTCCTTTGGTCTCTCTTTTCAAATGGACAGGTCTCACAAGCAATTTTGAAGTGTGCACACCCCTTGAAAAAGAATAAGTAAAAGGGGGATGTCAAGTCATTAACTTCATAAAATTTAAATTAAAAGCAGTCAAACAAAAAAACCCTCAAAAATCCAAACCCACCAGAAAATGATCAAAATTACTGCAGGAGTGCACCTGCGAAGATTGCCATGGGAGTTTCAGAGGGTGGTTGTGACTTCCTGAACACGGATGTAATTTACTGGGAACTGAAACTGTGACTGATTGCAACAGAAGTAGAACCATTAGCATAATTTGCCAGTGATTTTGCACTGAGGAATTGTAGTACTATATGTGTACAGATTGTTTAAGCTTGTGGAACTTAGATTATTGTGAAATAAACGTGCTGTGGAGATTTGAGTACTGGGATTACAGTTTAACAACAGGCATTTATTTTCAATTGTAGGCATTTTGCATTTGTAGCAATTTGCTTCTAGTGTTAAATTGCAACTTTTTTTAACCACCCACATGTGACACTTATGAATGGAAAAGTTTCTGCATACCCAAAATACCTTTATATGTTTTGTTATTTATCTTTCATTAAGTAATTCCAGTTTAATTTAAGGGAAAAAAAAAAAAAAAAGCAGGCCTGCCTCTTTCAAAATTTCTCACAGGGGATGCTTACTTATTAGCAATCTGTTTAGTTTGGGGAGTAGTCTACCTGAATCTTTCTGAAAACTTTAGGCACAGCCTTTTGTGTTCGTAGGGATAGAAGAAAAAATTCAATATTTTGTTGTTGGTTTCTAATAACATGCACTTAAAATAATCTATCAGGATGCTTAATGTCAGGAGGATATTAATTTTGGCTTCAGGAAGATTAATACAACCCCAGTGAGAAAATGTGACTTTAGAAGCGTTAAATATTGTGTGGCTTATATTATTTATTTTGCTGACATGGTTGTTGATAAATAACAGTGCATCCAGGATGCAGTTAGGAATTCTGTGTAAAGTACGAGGATATATTCTAATGTCTTTGATTTTTTCCTAAACTAGACAAAATGGTTGTTTTTGTATACTCAGCAGTAACAGTAAAATAAAGTAAAAAATGACAGCTTGTGGCAAGCATTAGACATGGTAGAAAATTAGAAACACAAGGTAGTCTTTAGTTCACTTATTTTATGAAAGTTTTTTTCCAAGTCTTATCTAGTAAGTACAGTCATATTAGTCCAAGAGCTGCAAAAACAGAATGTTTTTTTCCTCCCACTTTCTTGAGCAAATAAAAGGTTGTTTGTATTAAAAACTCTTGAATTAACATACCTGGGAGCAAGTTTATACACTTTTCCCTTGTTACCTTTTCCAAGATGCATTTCCTGGAGCTGTAGTCTCCCAGATCTTTCATAAGGCTTTATTTGGTCTGCATAGGAGAGCACATGTTCTTCTAACTTTCCTTCCCAATCTATATAATGAAAATAAGTGATCATGTCAGAGACAATGGTGGCCAGTTCATGTTCTTTTTTTTTCTTAGGCCAATAATCTTTTATGATGTTCCCCATTAAGTAAGAGCTCATGATGAGTAATATTAATTCTATGCATGCAGATTCATGAAATGTGAATGAGCTTTACATTCATTCGGTGATATTTTTGTGTGAACGTACAATTTGATTAAATGTGAGAAATTGGAACATACCAGGATGTGAAACAGGAGTGTTTTGCTGACTTGCCAGATGGGGTGATTTTTTTAACGTGCAGGACTGTAGTTCTCTCTGTAATTAATTAAGCCACAGACAATAACCATGATACAAATGTTTTCTTTACTTTCCTGAACAATGAGTTCTCTCTGGTGAATGCAGCCTGAAGTTGCTCAAGGGTGGAAGGCAGATTAGTTCCGTGTGTGTGATTTGTGTGTGTTAGACTACAGATAAGCTGTCCTAGTTACCAAGGGGTTGGTACCATCCACAGCCTTCCCAACCCCTTTCCACAGCTGTACAACTGCTCACTGGGCAGTGAGTTGACAGAAAATGAAATTTACAAAAGAACAGTTAATTTTCTGCCTATTTATTACAAGGTCCCGTGTTCCCAAATGCTTTTTGCTATTTGTTTTGATACTACCATTGATCTGTGCTGTGAGCCCTTTTGAAATGGTTAAAAGTAGCTACAGGAAAAAATTAAGAAGAGAAAACTCACATTGTTACAGAGATCTGATTCCCAGTACACTCCCCAAGAAAGTTGTGCTGTCACTGCTGAGAATGAACAATAAAACAGAGACTTTGCAAGGCTGGAATTTCCTAAATGAACACTGACATAATGAAAAATATTCTCAAAACCGTAGATAAGAATTTTAGCATCCTATTTGAGTTCAGGAAGGATGGGAATCCTTTTGAAATAGGTGCTTTTCTGTGTGTGATAAATTGCAGCTGTGACTCTCAAGATCTTGTATGTCTCTCCTAATTCTGCTTTTGACTGTTCTTTAGATTTCATTAATACTTGCATTTGCCTCTGCTGTGTCTTAAATCAGAGTGAAATTTGGGCACTACTTTGCAAGACTGGTATGTGATTCTCATATATTCAGGCAGTGCATTTTCAGCTTGCAGACTTTGTCATGTCTTGTAACAAGGCAAGAACATGCACATTATTGTTTCCTCATTAAGTGTTAAGCTGCTATAATCATATGGTATCCAGCAATTGTCTGTCTCTACTGTCAAAATATGGGTTAAAATCCAGCCAATTCTTTTCTCTGCAGAAGATAAAATTGTGGAAATACTGTTCTACGTGTTAAGTTTCAGTTGCACAGCAGATACTAAGACATCTGAATCTGATTTCTCACTGATTTTATGTTAGCGTGAAACCATATTTTAAGACAAGGTTATACAAAAATTTACATGCCAAAGTATTCTTTTGATTTGAAGTTCAAGATCAGAATTCCAAACTAGCTCTAAGATCAAACTAGGTCTCTATACAAACTTCACTGATAAATATGGTATGAATGTCTATAGTCAATGGCACTTGCAGAGTTGATTTTTAAATTATTTTTGGTAACAGTTGGTTACTAAACTAAATTACTCTGGTAAAACATCTTTGAAAGTATTGCTTGCAATTTGTGGCTACCTCCCTGACTATAGCTACTTTCCAGCAGACATATTACACATCAAAGGAGTTATAGCATGGCTAACCAAACAACATAGCATCTGTTACTGTCTGTGTTTAGGACTGGATGGTGAAAGAAAACAAATAAAGCTGGCTGAGATGCTAAAACGACTTATTCTATAAATATATGACAGATTTGCTCTATAGCCTGCTGTAGACAAAATGGTTCTATCTACTTCCAGCTGGAATAGCAAAGTAGTGTTTTCTGCCATTTAGAATAGTAGAAGTAAAAGCTGGAGGAGCATGGAGGATGTTTAAGGAGAGGGTTTGCAGTAGGAGCACGTATGGAATATTTACCCCAATAGTCTACCCAGTAGTAGAGTATATTTGCATGGAAAGGGGTGGACTGAGTGTAGTGTGTTCCCTTTGACATGCATTTGAAGTGTTGGTCTCTAGTTGCCTGGGGCAGTTGTTGACTGGCAGCCATCATTGTAGCATCCACATTTTGAAGGATTTTGTTTTAATTGTGAGGTTGCAAACATAATCTAAACACAGAATAAAGAATACATACATCTCATGGTTTTGGCAAGATGTGTGGATTAGTTCTTGCTCTGTATAAGGGATGTTCAGTAAGATTCTCAAAGAGGTGCATCTGGAACACAACCTGAAAAATACAGTGGTGTACCATTTCTGATTCTGACTGTAGTAGTGGAAAAGATTCTCACTTATCAAGAATAGTGATCATAAAACAAATATTGTAAATAAGGCTTGCAGCAGAAAAGTCACAAGTGATAACACGTAGACAACTCTTTGGGCTAGTAAGTCTAAATCTTAAGCACATTTACAGATTTTGCTGGTAAGATTAGGTGTTAAGAACAGTCATTTTTCTTCACTATTAGGCACCACCTAGTCCTCTAGCATAGCATTGTTGTGTTTCTTGTGGGTTTTTTTTGTTTGTTTTGGGGTTTTTTTGTTTGTTTTTTTGTTTTTTTTTTTAATAAAAGCAAATTGGGAGAATGATATGTGTTCTATCTTTCTTTAATCAAGATGTGTGTTAAGAAGAGTGAGAGTCTGCTAAATAAGAACAAACCATAGCAGTGACTATAACCTAGGATAAGTTGGAGGTTTGTAACATAAACAATAAAGGAGTTTCTGATCCTGGAAAACCTGAACAGGACTGTGGACTCACCGTGGACTCAGCATAGGCATAAATGCCTTTACATGAATGAGAGTTTGGAAAGAGTTTGTTCAGTCTTCCCTGGTGTAGAGGGCTGGGCCACGCACTTCTGTAGGTCTCCTTCACATAGGTGCCTCTGTGGTGCTCAGCATTAGGAATTCTGAACTGGTCTCCTTTTGAAAAGGACAGAAAGCTATTAAAAATGTGTAAAATCTAAATAAAAATGTATCTTCTAAATGTTACTCTATGGTATTTGAAAATTGCAATATTTATCTCTTCTTTGCAGTGATCTATTATATTTAGAGTACATTTTAGAGTGGAACAGTAGTAATTGCAATTTATTCATAAAAATGTTATATACTATTTGAAATTTTATTTATAGGTTTGCTTGAGTTTTGTGAGAGCCAGCTTACCCAAATGTCCTGTAGATTCAAGTTTTCTTCAGGCAGTAGTAGTCACAAAGGATCCGTTTGCCAAAATACTTATTGAAATATCTGTATTTTGTGCTGTACTCCCCATAATTAAAGTGTTGAATCATGTGTGTCTGGTTGAAATGATTAATAAATACGTATTCATCACCAGGAATGTTTTGTAAGCCTAAGAAGTTAAAGCAATAAAACACTATATATTTTGATTTTTTTTTTTACTAAATAGATTTTTTTACAGTGTTTAGATTTCTTAAATTAATGTTGTGTTGCACTTCCTTTGTCTGTGCAACCTGTATTTCGAGCAAGAACATTTTCCTCAGTTAAAGCAGAATAGCAGATATTCATGTTTTATGTCTTTAACTAACACTTCAAGTTTAAATAAAGTTTTCATGTAATTTGATTTTATACTATTTTTCTGTTATTAAGTACTTTCAGAAGCATAGGTATCCCTTGCTGGAAAACATACTCCTTTTAGCACAGTTGAGGAATCAGTTAATTAATTTTGGCAGGGCAGTATTAATTGCTTTTTAGCTGCTTTAATAACTTGTGTGTTTTTACTCTCATTATTCTTTTAGTTGCATGATCTTAACAATGTTCCTGTGGTTGTGGTGTTTTATTTTGGGTGTTTTTAAATGTTCTTTTCTGTCGTTTGCTGTAGCAAACAGCCTCAGTTTAGGGACTGTGCCTCTGATCTCACTAGTTTTGGATAGTACTGCCCTGAGAATAAATAAATGTTTTCAATTTGCCTCAGAGTGATGTGACTTGTGAGGTCCTGTGTCACTAGATACTGCATATTGTCCTAGAAAAAAACAATTGAAGCAAATTTATAGTAGATAAATTCAAATTGTGTAGTCCTGGTTTCTATCACTCTGCTACAAAGAAAAAGAAGTATAGATATTAAATGGAATAATGACTGTAACATCTCTCTGTCATCTAGCACGGTATTGTGATTCCTTTTTCAGTGATGCAGATGCTTGCCTCAATGTTTCCCAGCTCAGGCTTGGTTTTCTGGGGTTAATTTTCCCGGAGTGTCTGCCTGGGCTTTGAAAGAGCCCTGTACAAAGGGAGTCAGTACAGCCTAGTGGAGAGCAGAGTCATGAGCATTTGCATCTCTGGAATGTTTTTATTGACAAACGGTAGTCTGCTATTGACATTCGTGTCCCTTGATGATACTTCTATCCTAGCTTATCTTTGCTGGTCAAATGCCTTAATTGTTCTGGCCTTTAATTCAGTCAAAGTTGTTGCAGGAGTGGAAGAGAAAAGAGAAGGAACAGGTCTAACAGAGCATCAAGCTTGAGCTGTGAAGCTGCTGGCAACGATCAACCTGTCATAATGTTATGATTTGTTCATTTTTATACCATTTATTAGCCTTTACTTGTTGTGCCATTTGGCCTCCAGGGCAGATAAAGTGCTGTCTAATTTGGTAGGTTTGCTTCTGTCAGAGTGGCCTCGACAGAGAAGGTGTTAGCTGTAGTGACAAATAATCAATAGCTGTCGTTGTCATGAGGAACGTGAGTAGTTGGGCCTTTCATCTGGAGGATTAGAGGTCTAATTGGATTGAGAATAGGGAGGGTGAGCTGTTGGGTAACCCTGTCAGCTATGTTAAGCTGTCAAATGTCAGCTTTCCTGAAAGGAAGAAGGAATGGTTAGCTTTCAGAAACAAGGAAGAAGACATATGAAAGCTTTTTAAAAAGTAATAGATAGAAAAGTAGAATAGGCTAACATACGCTTTAACCCTTCCTTGTTTAATTACGTTTCTTTCTCGTTAATGAGGATGCGTGGTGTGCACTCTCTCACTCTCTCTCTGAGACAGGCAGAATTTGTGTGAAACAGATTTGGCAGTGTTATACCAGATCAGACTGGTTTTATGTCTTGAGAAAAAGCCAGTTAACTACTCAGATAGGGAATATAAATGCCAAAGATTATGACATGGGGGAGGAAAATACCCATCAATGGAAGGAATCACTTAATAGAAGCTGTAAGGAAATCGAATATTTTATTTTCATATTTTGTTGTAAAGGTATGTCAGTCTGATAATACCAGTATATTTTTTGAGATATAAGCAGTTGTTTCAAAGTTGCTGTAAGTAGACTAAGTATTATGATCCAGTCCTGCACTGGACTTTAAATTCATCAGTTGAATTTTGTCTGCATTTTCTTACTGTTGCATTTGATCTTTGCTTTCTACCTGTTTCTTGGAGAAAGATTTCTGTTGTTCTAAATAAGATAAATCAAATGGAAGACCCGTTATGCTGGTAGAACAAATAATTTCATGTCTCAGATGTACTAATATTTACCTTACCAGAATAAATTATAGGACTACATTTTAATGAAGGATTTGCTTATAAAATTACTGAAATTGTGGTTTCTTTATCTGTCATCTTATTTTGCCACTTTTTTCAATGCAAGTCTTAGCTGTAACCATGCCAGTATTCCCCTTTAAGTAACACATTTGCCTGGAGATCTGTAGTACTTGGCCATAGTTATCTGTATATAACAGATCTGGAAATAGTAAAGCTTTTAGATGGTGGAATACAGTTCTTTATTTTGCATCAGCTAATTTAACAAAAGACAATTTATATTTTTTCTTCTTTTTTTTTTATCTGACTTGTAGGTATTTCAAAACTCAGAGATTTTTTTTTTCTTACGTGTTTGGTCATTTATTCTGAAGTAGTTTTTTTACTACAGTGTTTCAATTTGGATTGATTCCCCTGCTGCTCCTCTCTCTCCTGCAGCACTTATCGATGGTCATCTGGACTTGCAATATTGTTTTTACTGGTGATCTGCTGTAAATACAGGCAAACCCATCCTTAATCTCAGGTTTATCTTTGTAGATTAGTACAATAATATAAGTATTCCAGAGGCAGAAGTCTTGAACAGATTGTCTGATATCATATTTCAGTGGTATTGTGTGTCAGAAATCATGGGATTTTTATCCCTTTGAGATTAACTGCCATGCTCTCAAAGACTCATCTTTGTGTGAGAGCCTGGATTCATGTGTGTTGAATAATTTTTGGGTTTGCAATTACTTATCTGAAAGGTACTGTACCTGTAATTTATTTTCTGATAATCCAGTTCTCCTGATTTATCTTCCTCTGCTTTGTTTCATTGCTTCCCCAACTTTGACTTTATGATCTTGATATTTATTTTTGAGTCTGAGTAATCTGATTTGAGCACATTTAACCTTCTGGTGTGAGCTACAGGATGGACAGATGAAGAAGTGACATCATAGCCTACTCTCACAGCTTGAAGTGTGCTGGAGGTTGCTGAGCTACAGGAGAAGTATTGTGCTGCTGTGGCCTGGTTGGCTTCAGTATCCATAATATCCATGAAGCTGACCCAGCATTTCTGCACTGTGTGGCTGTCTGCAGTGTAGACACACTGTGATAAAATGAGCTTTTTCCTGGTTAATAAAATAAGCCCAGGCTTATTTATTATTATTTTTAAATTATAGATTTAGCTTATTGAAAACCTATGCATTCTCCTGAAAATTTTTTTTGCAAAGTTCCATCTTTTCTTTTACTTATTGTGTAAAAAAGGAAATGTCATATGTAATGTAAAATGTAAGAAAAGGAGTGTATTCAGTATCTTATCAGATTCAGTATTTATGTATTCAGTATCTTAATTTCTAGAGTTTTACCTAGCACTTGGTATGAAAATCCTTATCCAGTATTTTTTCCCAGACAGCTTCCTTTCTGAGGCAGTGACCTGTAGTTTCCCCAGTTTTTCCCATTTTTTCTCCAGCTCAAACATCACTATTGGTGATGTTTTCTTTGTCTTTTGCTCCAGCAGTATCACAGCTATTTTCATTAACCTAATTGATTTATTTTCATTGTACAAACCACTCTCTCCCATTTTCAAACTTGATGTAATTCTACTTGTCTGCATCTCTGTTTCACTTCTTGCTCTGGTAACTCTCCTTGTTTCCTCCACTTGGCCTTATATATTTTGCTACCATGTTTTCTGTGCTTGAAATAATCCAAGGAGGATATTGTCAGGCCCAGAGTATATATATTGTATTATCATCCTCGTGCCTGTGTTGAGCAATCTTGCTCTCATGCACTTGAAATTTGAATATGAAATTTCATTAAAGTAATAAGAAAAGGAATGTCTCCAAGTACAGTGATTTTCTAAAAGATTTTGCAAATATGGTTTAAGTGCAAACCATGGTGTCAGAACATTGAGAAGCTCTGCTTGTGTTGTGTTTCTCAGTGCAAAGGAACTAATTCTGCATAGCATATGGAATGATACCTTAAATATCTGTACCACCAGCTGGTAGAATTACGTTATTTTCATCCATTGAGTTCAGTGCATACTTTTATGAGGAAAATTTGGTAGAGTTTCTGGACTGATGACTCACCTATTGTTACTTTTTCTGATCTTTGCTAAGTCCTCTTCCATAACAATATTTTTTCCAGCTACTATCAACAAATAAAATCATTTGTATTAATTTTTGAAGATTCTCAGTTACCAAGAATGAGTAGGTAAAGTCTCCTACTGATCCTGTCTTAAAAAGACATCTTAAATGAATACTTAAGTCCGAAAAAATGTTGGTGCATGACTTCAACTCAGAGATTTTGTTACAAAGACCAACTAGAACTGAACAGGATATAAATATGCCCAGCAAAGAAAAGTAATTTGTTTAGGCATGAGCAGTGCTTTTTCTGTAAGAACATTATTCCATCTTGCTTGATAATTGGCTCTTTTAAGTTGACTTAATTATCCTGGGTTTCAACTGCTGGTTGTCTCCTACATACTGTTATCAAATAGCTGTCCCTTCTCATTTTCCTTTGTTCAAAGGACAGGTGAAAATTTCTCTATCGTTTGTTCTTGAAGATAATAGTTGCACCTTAAAAATGGTATTTTCTTTTTGAACATGGTGCTTACAGTACTTGGAGAGTTACACTTCAGATCTGAATAGAATTCATTTTGTTTCACTTTTATTGTTGTTCCTTGAGCATGTTTAGCACTGTGGCATCCCTTGGTGCACAAGAGACTTGTCCAGCTCTTCTCCCAGGACATTGATGTCTGCTGCCAAGTCTGTACCTTGAAAAGTACTTTTGCAGACAAAGACATTTCCCTGTTTGAGTGTCCTTTCTAAAACATCGTTCTTGCATTAATTGCCTCTCTGCAGCTGACCCACGATTGATCTTTAATGGTTATGAGAAGAAATATTGTTGTTGGGACTAAGAAGCCACTCACTTGTTTGTGTCCAGATTTGGCCCTGACAAATTAAAACAGGATTTCCACTATTATTATCTCATCTGTTTGATTTAGTCCCGTTTTGTGAACTGTAGGGTGACTTCTGTTGGAATAAGGTATCTTTTTCCAGCTATTCTGCAGTAAAAAGAAAAGGTATTTGTTTTCACTGATTGTAAATGTTATTCTAATTTTAGGTGAATTAGTTTTGTGTTAAATGTATCCACATAGGCTTCAATACATGAAGTACCAGCAACAGATCATTTTGAAACAAGACACCTTTCTGCTGAAATCTCCAGGAATCTTCTATCAGGTGTCTGACACGTCCTTAATCTGATGCTCAGGCTTGTCATTTGAATCAATAGGATACTAGATAGGATGTCTTCAGCATGCAAGGCTACTGCTATAGGAGGTATTTGAAAAATAAATTCAGATCTTATGACCAGCCACAAACTCCAGGAGCACTAATCTTTCATTTGTCTCTCTCTTTGTCTGTAAACAGTTGGTTAAATTGTTGATTAAAGAGAATTAAGTGAATCACACTTAAGTCAAAATGGATATGTATGAACTGCATAAGCAAATTCTGTTGCTGGCTGAAAAGCAACAGCTAATGTCAGCATTTCATAAAATACAAAATTAATTTAACTTGCCTATTAAGATTCCAAATTTTCTTGTCTCTTTGTAGAGCAGTTTGAAACTCTTTTGTTACACGTTTTTTTTTTTGATTAATGAAGGATTAATGAAGAATGCTATCAGTTTTTACTAATGAGGAATAATTTTGGCTGTAATATTAGCTGATTTATGTTATGAATATCATCTCTGTGTGTTCAGCCTTATGATGGAAACATTTATACATGGATAGAGATATACACAAAGGATATGTTTTTTCAACATTGTTAATATGGTGTGGATTTGGGAAGGCTTTGCAGCACCAACCTTGAATTGTTATTTTATCTGCCTCTAGTCTGAACGAAGAGAAATAAATCTAGTACTTTTATTACTGCTAGGATGCAGTTTGAGTAGATTATGAAGGCTTTGATTTATTTACCAGTACTGTAAGTAGATTATGGCTTCATTTTAAGTATCAAACATCACTGCAGTGTCTATAGAAGCTGTAAAATTATGGCATATGTAAAAGTAGCCTGAAGTGTCTGAATAATTATTTAAATTAAGAGTAAACCTACATTTATTGGTGGTTGTTTTCAATATGGATTGTCTGTCTACTTCTGTAATAGTTCTGCAGACTTTGCTGTGGCTGGAGACCTTTTCTCATCCAATACAATTTGATAGGTAGATTTGCAATTATTTCCTATAATGGCTTGTTACAGGACTTAATATGTTTTTGAAATATATTTAAATCACATAAAAGGCATGCATTTATTTGCAGATAAAACAGCAGCTAAAATAATAACAAAAAAATTCCGTGAAGCTGTACTCAAAAATGAGCGTACATGCAGCATTTTCATTTTGCAAGCGTTGTTGCTTCCAGCAGTCTGTAAGGACATGACATGCACATCGAGGGGTGCAATTAAGAAGTACAAGGCAGCAGTGACACAGTACTAGTCAGAGTGATGCTTAGTAGTAATGGCAATTAGTTTGCTTCCAGAATGAAATAGTACTGCACAAAGGTGGGATAAAAAGACTTGGACGGGACTAATGGCTGTTATTTAGACTTATTTTTGGGTAGAATTCTGTCATGGATTATACTGTGATTTGTAACATTTTTATTAGATTTTTAAAAGGCATACATCTGTTTCAGGGATATATTTTCTTAGTTTTGTTATAGTGCTCTTAGTTCAAGACAATTTAACTCAAAGCCATTAAGATGAAGAAAATGAAGGTAGTAACTATTTTCTAGTACTTATCTTTTTGGGAAGGAGAGCCAATACTTTCTCAAAAATCTTTCAAATCACTGTTTTTTGAAATACAATAAGTTTTGAAAGCTTAGTGTTTGATTCTTTATGAAGAGGTGGGCAGTGATCCTGTAAATATGGATGATGTGTCTCAGGCTTTGTTGTAAATCCCCAGAGATTGTGTGTTGTGGGTACTTCTGCCTGAGTGACTTCAAAAGAACACCACAGGAAAACAAGTTCAGTAACAGTGGAAGAGATCAACTGGAAATGAGAATGCTAATTGCATTTTCATCCTTGAAGTGTTTTTTTACATGAAAGCCACTAATTTCTATAGGTAGACCATAACATTTATTGCTGAGGAGCTGAGAACACTTCATAGGAGCAACATGTATAGGCCATAGATAAATGAGGTCAAAGGCTGTAAGATACAAACACCTATTTCCCTTCAACCTACTCTGGAAACAGTTTTACCTTGGCTTTTACAGCACTGGTCTGTTGTCTTCTCTGTTGTATTCTTTAACTGTGTGCCAGTTGATAGTTCTGTCTATTCCTATGGAAACCAAGAGAGTAAAGCCAATCTTGCAAGAGGCTTTAGGCAGAATTGCTCTTAGTTGAGACACTGCCTTGCTTTCAGTCAAAATGTCTGATAGTGAGAACTGGCCTCAAGTCGTGCTGATGTTCTCTGCTGATGTATTGCCTAAGATGCTTTGCCAGACAGATGAACATGTTCAGCTTGAAAACTGGTAAATAAGGTTTCTCTTCAGCTGTCTGAGAGATTTTCTCCAGTTGAGTGTTTTACTTTTGAGTCTAGAATGCTGCTAACGAAGTTGCTAAAAGGGTACTTCGCAAGATTAAACCCAGTGTCAAAAATCAGTGATGTTTTTGTCATGGTCGACTTGAAAGGGTTAGCAGAGCATTACATATTTAAATCCATCAGTGGTTTGTTAGATAGAAGGCATGGCATCATCCTTGCCCACACAGAGGTAATAAAGAGCTTACAGATTTTTTTTTTTCAAAGCTGTAGTCCAGTGGATAACTACTAAGGGTCATGTCTAAAACAATAATCCTAAAGATTTTCTCTTATTTTTCAGTTACATTGTTAATCAAAGAGATAACCCTTAGTCAGTGATAATAAGATAGACAGCCTGCTATTTTGATGGTGACTTTATTATTTTTAACTAGAAACTGGGGTTCTAAGTCGCTATGTTGACTTTGTTTTTTTCAGAAGCTGTTTAAACAAATTTACTGATACTCAAGGAGTGTAAGAGTGGTGCAGTCATATACAGTAAAGGGTAGCTTTTAGAGGGCTTATAGCTGTTGTAACCAGACAATATGAATTCAGTTTCAGTGTATTAGAAAATAAAATTTCTAGTATTTCATGCATAAGTAAGATTTCAAAACACAAGTGCTAATTTATTAATCCAAATAATTCTTATTTGCAATTAAATTCATATATCTACTTGCTAGCCTCTCTTAGTTTTTCTTCTGAAGATTTCTTGTGAGATTTCTGGCATGTAACTGATAATATAAGCATATCAAAATACTCCTTTTGGTATATGGATTTCAGTTGCTATTGGAACAATAGTCTGTTCCTATAGCTATCAAATTAGAAGTATGATAGGACACATTCTGTTTTTCTAAGTGCTTAGTTTGTTTCCTGAAAAGCTACTGAAACTGGTGGGTGTTGGTGACAGAAGTCCTCATTGTTCCAAGTGGTTTCTGACATTTTTAGAATGTGCCTCTTCTCAAAGAAACACTAAAAGCTGAAACAACCTCTAAAGAAACCACGTGCACAACCCCTTTCCTTTCCAAAGTTATTAAAATATTTGGGGTTTGAAAATTTGTTTATTTTGTGCAAAGTTTATTTGTAGGGTGAAGCATCGTCTCTTCAGCACCTCCTCACTGGAAAGAGAGTGAGCACGTTTGTGTATATTGTGAGATTATCTTCTGTAAGATCGAGTAGATCAAAGAACAGTTTCTACTCTGTGAAGATAAGCAGGTTAAATTCAGTTGCCATTTTTGTTTTCAAGAGAAACGTCATGGATGTATTTATCTTTCAGAGGCTTAGCTAGCAATTAAGGAGATCAAGTTTTTTGACTTTTAGTGCTTCTTGAAAGCATCTGACAGCAAAGAACTCTTCTCAACTTTGGCTTTAGCATCTGTGCTAATCTGTTGGCAAAGCGCGTTAATGCAGTGCCAAGTGGCTGATATGTTCTGCTTGGGTTTCTAAGGCAAAATCTGAAATACTTTCACATTATACATCTTTTACCTCCTTAAGTGTCTGAGTGTACAATATGATTTAGTATTTGTCAATATATAGTTTCTACTGACTTTAGAAACTGATGTGTCCCTAATAAAATGTATCGAGGTTTTGTGCTTCAGGCATAAGCAACAATTAAGTCTTGACTCCAACTTCTAAGGAGTCCTGGGTTTAAAAGGCTTAACTAAACTGAACTGACTGCTAAAAGATCATAGCAAATCAGTGTTGGGGTTTTTTGCATTTATTTTTATTTATTTATTTATTTGGGACAGAATGTTCTCCTCTGGAAAAGGAGATCAGTGGCCTGGTATGGTAAATTTCAATGTACATTACCAGTTCTTAATCTGGGTCTAAAGCAAATGAACAGTGTACATGAGTGAATATGTGTGCAATAACCCATGATAAAATTAGTTTTTGTGTTCTCAAGATGTTGTTATATATCCAGCTCTACTGTCTTAAATACTATTTAAGAGTTTAAAAGAAAAATTAAAACATTAATAATATTTAAATACAATAATAATTATTAATAGTTGTATAATCACCATCCATGTTATGATTGGGGTAGTATTAGAACAGGAGATGTTTTATCTTTGCAATTAATTCAACTGTAATAATTTTGTGCTGTTCTGTTTGTGAAAGAGTAAAAGTAACTGAATTGTATATTATATTTCTCTGAAGAGGATTGATTGATTGTTAAATAGTCTACCTTTTCACAAAAGATTGCTAAGAAAATTTTGCTAAAATGTCTTACATAAGTGCTGCTTAATTAATAATGAATATATTCCAACAATCAAAATTTAATAAGCTAATAAATTATTAATCTATGGTAGAGATGTATAATTATCAGATCTCTGAAATCCTTTCTGTCATGGTTGGTGGACTTGCTGCACTGCTGTCTTCAAACACACCCCTTTCAATAGGCTGACCTTTGTGGTTCAGATTTTGTGGAGGCCTCTGTTTTACCATTTGCCTGCACTGGGCTTGCTTACCAGGCTTAGTTACTGCAGGGCTCTCTGTCTGGGGCTGTGGTCAGTGGTTAATGCCTGATTTTTGGTAAATCTCATCTCACAAGTACAGAAACAGCAAGGGATAAGGTGCAAAAGAATTTTAATCAGTGAATCATTCTTTAGGAATTGTGACATTACAGAATTTAGGGTCAATAGCATTTCTAAATACTGGTAAGTAATGTTTTTAAAAGGAAGTAGCTGAGAGAGGCAGCCTATTTAACCTCAGAAGTATATAAGAATTTGAAATTATGGGTATAAATATGGGTATAAATATGTAAGCAGAAATAGAAAATTGGGTAAAATGAGCACCTTCTGTCAGCAGTAGGTTCTTTAAGAGTAACTGGATATTTCGTTAGCTCATTTCATAGAAATAAATTCAATAGGTTGCCTTTTTAGGCCTGTACAAAAATATTAACTGTAGTGCTAGATGAAAAATTGCAAGTTTAATTAGAAATTAGGACACAAAATGCAAGAGAACGGTAAATTGTTATTTGATAATGAGCTGAAAACAGGTACAATTGAAATATGAGCTGTAAAATCAGAAGGCATGTATTAGAATTCCTTAACAGTTGCAGTTGAATCTAGTATTAGTCAATATTTTTCCTGAGCAAACTTAGAATCATGAGTAGTATTTTTTTAAAGGATACTTAAGAGTGGCACAGTGTTAGGCATGATTGTCAGTCAAAGAGAGGATGGCAGTAGCTAGGATATCAGAAGAATAGGAATACTGAAAGTAATTGAAATAATTAGAAATATTATAGTCCAAAATGCAAGTCCCCCCTGGGGACACATATAATGATTTATTCTATGTATTATGAATTTATTATTTGAAACATGACTGAGAAGGATGTAGTGTGTTAACTGATTGGAGAATGAACTTTATTTATGGGAGAAATGCAGTTTTAAATATATCTGATAAGATATATGTACTAGCAGTAGACAAGTGTCATTGGGATTCAGTAGGGTATTTTGTGGGACCCCCTCTGGCAGCCCTCTAATCTCTGCTTACTTGTCTTTAAAACAGAAAAGTTCCAAATAGAATGACTGCAGAGCACTGGTTGATTTTTTGAGGGCAATGTAGGATTTATCCTTTGTTACTGAGATAAAAACATCAATGCTTGTTTAGATTTTAAAAGCCACATTGTATTTTCATGGGTAGAAGAATGAAATGTGTCCTTGTGTGTGTGTTTTGGCTTAAAAATAAACCCCAAACAAGAAACAAAACCTAAAAGCTCCAGCCTGAAACAGAGAACTGGGAGGAAAAAGATCCCAAACACTGTAATTCCACTTAAAAGAAATCACTAGGAATTTTTTGAAAAGGATTAGATGTTCTTACTCCCTATGGTGCTGCAGGATGGATTTACTAATCCAGAGGGTCAATTTTAACCTTCAATTCTAATTTGTGGTTTATCTGTAAATATTTCTAAGGCTTTCTGTTCTGCTGCAAGTATATGCCCTGGCCACATCTTCAGTGCTTATACTGTCAGCAGTGGAAAGCCCTTGAAAACCACCTCCTTTGTAAGGATTTGTGTTCTTTGGGTCTGTCTGTTCCCAGTCCTGGGAAAGCAGGTATGTAATTTTGGAGTGGAGCCAAAGTAGCATCTTCACGGTTTAACAGCTTGGCATTCTTTTTAATGACCCCTGCTGTTTTTACCAGGAGATTGTATAGAGATGCTGGGCTGCTTTTTCCCCAGTTCCTCTAGCAACCCTTGCAGTGCACTAAATCTTCACAGGCCCATTGTAGGTATTCTGAAAATCAACCCTAGCTGTACTCTAACTGTTGTCAGCTCATGTGCTCTACATTGTAAATTATTACAGATCAGTCTTTCAAGTCATGTTAAGTACTTCATGTGGATTAGAATTGTTACTGTTTTTGAAAATGTGGTCTCAGCAATTAATAGGGAAATAAGCAGGTTTTCTACATGCACTGTCACCTTTTAACCCACTGATGATGAGGTGATGTTAGCCTAACTATGGATGTGCTTTAGATGTGCTTGGAGAGATGCACATACTCCTCTGACTCTTAGCCTTACCTTGTACAGCTCAGTTTCTCCCCTTATAAAAGGTGTTGCATTTATCTATGCAGTGTGCTTTTAAAATCTGAACATGAAAAGTTTAGCATCAGAGATGAATCCACACTACAGGGTAGGAGAAGTGGTTAGTCAGAGTGTAGAAGCACACAGTTTAATATAATGACCAAGTTAACTCACCAAGAAATAGTGGGATGAAAATGGAAATAAATTTTCACAGGGCTCTGTTGCACATTAGCAGAATGTTTCTAGAGCCCAGGTGTACCCTTTAAAGCAAGTTTGTATGCTTGTGAAATACTTAAAATTTGCTGTGAAAAGTGCTTAACTTCTGAGGAAGTGTTTGAAAGAGAGGCACGTGGCACTGAGTGACTCAGGACAGAACTCTGTGGGCTGCATGGAGTGGAAAGATGTGAAGTGTGAGGCCGATGTTTTTAGTGCACTGGTAACACAACTAGTAGTTTGAGCATCAACCTGTGATTAGAATTATAGCACCACTGAACAGAGCTCATTTTTTCTTTAGCCTTTCACTTAGGTGACCATATGGGACAGCCTGACTGTGGCTGTTTGACAGATGCCCACCCAGCTGCTCTCTCACTACACTTCCTCAACAAGCCAGGGAGAGAAAATTGAAAAAGCTGCTTTAGATTAATAAAGAAATAATCACATTTTCTTGTGGACCCAGAAAACCACGTAAAAAAGTGTACCAGTGATTTTCCACTGAAACTTTTCCCTGGCAGTAGAATCGTATTGAATATACTAGCCAGCTTTTTTTTAATGACTGAACTTGCAATTTTGGGGATAATTTTTTCAATTTCAGACATAATCTAAATTCTGGCAAATTCATTGATTCTGACTAAGATATTTCTTCCATAACTCTTGTGTCCATTAAAACGTTCAGGAAAGGAAGGTTTTTGTGATGGCTTAGTAGTTTAACATGGGGTCCAGAATTTTCCTTGAAGTTATTACTTGATGACAGAGCCATGGTTGCTTATTGAACTGTCTACCAAAAAATGTGTTCTACATCATTGCAGTTAGTACTTCTGGCTGACTTTTTGAAATAGCAGAAGAATTTCTTCTGATTACGTTAAAGTCAGCTGTGCTCTGAAACTCTGCTGTATTTTGCAGAGTCAAGTTTTCAAATATTTTTTGTAGAATCTAAAGGAATTTTAAGAATTGGTATTGGAATGGTAAATTTTGGCTGCCAGGAACCAAGTTTTCTGTACAAGTATTTAATCCTGTTTGCTTACTATGCTTTCTGTTTTTAATAGAATGAATTTTAAATAAATTACCACTATCAGTGGTAAGAGACCATGGACGGACTCGGAGATCTTCATGCTGCCCAGGAATGTTTAGGACAGTCAAGTGCAGTATTTATGAGTAAAAACCTAGCCAGCTTGAAGACTTTTTATACACAAAAATTTTATACAAACTGAGAAATTGGCTTTTCAAATTAAGCATTCCCTCCCTCCACCTAATAAGACCTAAATTACATCTGCCTTCAAGGCATGTTGATACATTCCATACTTACAAACTTAAGCAGTAATCAGTTGAAGGTGGGAAAATTTTCCATTGTCATTAAAAAGCACAATATTGTTTTTTAACAAGTGAAAGGAAGACAGCAAAATTCATGGTATTACTAAAGAAAAGAACAGCAGTCAGAAGCAAAAGCATGAATAAAATAATTCAAATAAGTAATGTAAGTACAGGTGTTGTCTGTGGTAGTGTTAAAAAGAAACCTTATATTACTTGGAAGAAACAGAATCTTTTGTGTTTCAGAATGAAGGGATTTATTACAAATTCATTTGCTAAGGAGAAGGATTTGTTGGCTAAGCATGCAAGAGAATAATGTAGTAGTAACTGATGGAAAAATGTGTAATAGCAAATATAAAATACAGGATAGGGAGAGAAATTCTAATAATAAAAAGACATGTTTCTTTAGTTTTATGCATTATTTTAACTTTCAGTCTTCTTTACAGTGGAATTCATTCAAAAAGCAGAATATACTTCTAAATATTCTAATAAGTACCCATCAACATGACAAAACCAATTTTTTTTCTCTCATGGGTATGCATGCACTCTGTGCAGGAAATATTGAAAACAACACAAATGTATTATCCTCTGTGGTGGAGAAAAGCAGCTATATTGCTTCCAAGACTAATATTCTCTCAAGTTATTTAATATTGTCTTCTTCCAGTCTAATTGCCAACCACGTCATGATACACTGAGATTTTTTTTGCTAGTTTTAATTTTTCTTTTTTAATGAGTTTTGTAAACTTTTCTCATATTTGCCTGTACAGTGTAATGGTAATAAAGAGGACTATTCTCATCCCTAGCTCCACCTCAGTTTTATCATGAATTAATTCTGAGTGTGTTCTCTGTGGTTTAAGAGCTCTGCAGACATCATGCTGTTCTTCCCCTGTAATTCAGAGTGTGCCTTGGTATGTGTCTGTCTACTAAAGGGACAAAATCCTGCAGTTATGCTTTCCTTGACACCCAGCAGAAGAAAAAGGTGTATTTGGTCATTTCTCACTGGGAATGCTGTAGTAGCCATGCTTTCTCTGGCAAGAGAAGTTTGCATGTTCAGGCAGGTATCTGGTAGGTTCTCTGGCAGACTTTTCTTGTAAGCTGTCACTGATGAGCAAGGACTAGTAACAGTAAACTGTAGAAGCAGGACAAGGTAGCTTTTGTCTGAGCTCATTCATGATTTGCTTTCCCTGATTTGTATTTTAAAATAAAATACTGTAGTAGGGAAAAAAGTCACATTCATTTATTTTGGCCGTGCCTGGTGAAATCCATTCTGCATCCATAGCACTCAAGTCTCCCATTGCTATCAGACAAAAACCAGAACAGTAGTTTTTGTAAAGGATGCCCTTCCAATGTTCATGGCTGCTTTGAAAAATGAAATTTGAATATTTCTTTATGCCCTAGCACTGGATACTGTGGAGGCCTCTGGAATCCTTTGGCCTGTCTCCATCCTACCATTCTGCTGACAAAAGCGATTTGCAATTCGGAGCCTTATGAGATACTAAAGTGCCCCTGTCCATTAACACTGCTTGCCCTTGTCTACTTGGTTGCCTTTTTTCATTGTTTTTCCAAAGACAGCCTAAGAGGACTAAGCTAACGTGTAGAATTTATAAAAGAATTGTAGCAGACTGAAGTATGTTAATTTGCAGGTAGTTTCATAAGCAGAAGAATCCAAAGACATGACTTCTATTGATTTAAGTGTCACCTTTCCTGTGTACATTGTCTAATAAAGCTTCATCAAATGCTTTTCCCTGAGTGGAGGAGAATTAGTACAATTTATCTTCTCTTCTGAGCTTTCTATTTTCATCATAGTTATAGGTAATGATTTATATGGGAAATTGGCAAAAACTAGTATCTTGGGGAAAAATTGGAAGACAGTGAGCAAAATTAGAAGAACAACACACTCCCTTCACTTTAGGAAAGGTTAAAAGTTAGAGTGTGAAAAGAGCAGAGGTGTTTAAGCCATGATAACTGAAGGTAGGTGCAGAAGTTTTGCTTTAATGAGTTATTGCTCCAGCAGTTGCTGATCCTTGATTGAAACTTAACTGCTGAAGGTGATAGATTACCCATAAACTTTGGGAAGTGGAAGCATCAAAATATTGTATGTAGCATCTCTCCTACATGGAAAATAACTTACAAGCAAGGGGTAGTAGCAAGTCAAGGCTGGCTGTAGTACTAAATCAGTACAGCTTCTTCATGATGGGATATTCATGTCTTCAGTATTTTACTAGCTTCTTCAGTGATTTGAGGAATAAAACCAGACTGGGTTTTTTGGGATCCACCCTCATTTATTATATCATTATATTTATATCAAAGAAGCATTTCTATGTTATTTCTTTTGAAAACATAGTGAAAACCCAGTGAAAGTCCTAGTGTGAAGTACTTTGAATCTGTTGTAAAGCTAGCTGTCCCATCCATTTATTGTATGTATTACAGACCATATAGACCATATTGTATTATATATTATAATATATTATATAGACCATATAGACCATATGTTATAATATATTATATAGACCATATATTATAGACCATATATGACCAAACTCATACAGTTTCCAATTTAAAAATGTAAGAAGCAATCACTTTTGCATATATTTTCTATGTATTCAGATGGGTACATTTTATCTTTCTGCATCATTCCTGGTTATTTTTCCTACTTTCATTTTGAAAATTATATTCTTTCTTCATGTTTAGTTTTATTCCTCATCTGATGACTGTTTACCTTGCTGAAACCAGCATCTAATGATTTTATTTCAGTTTTTACATGATTTTTACTGAGATTAAACAGTTAAGAAACTCTGATAATATTGCAGAATTTTTGGTATTAATGAACCCTGTCTTGTTCTGCTAATGGAATATAAATATCTAAAACCAAGTAGCACAAGAGACCTAAAAATGAAGAGTTCATGTTAACAAAAAAAATCTTCATTAGATGTTTCCAAAGCATAGAGCTGTTTTGCTGCAAGCTTTTTCAGGCACTGTAATACAATAAATATATAAAAATTTATCTAAGTATCATAATTTGGTTTGCTAAACTGACATAAATTTCTGATTTTTTTTTTTTTTTTTTTTTTTTTTTTTTTTTTTTTTTTTTTTTTTACCCAGGGAAATTACCGCTTCATGAAACTTTTACTGGCTCGGAGAGGGAACTGGATGCAGAAGGACTTAGAGGATATGACACCACTACATTTAACTACACGTCACAAAAGCCCAAAATGTTTAGCTTTGTTGTTAAAACATATGGCACCTGGAGAAGTGGATACCCAGGACAGAAACAAGGTAGAAGTGTTGCTTATTTTAAGATTTGTAGCAACTTTAGAAATTGGTTTTACATCAAGCAGTTGTGTGCAAAAAACTGTTTTGTCATAAATGTTTTCTAGGCCTTCAAAGTAGAATTATTAATATTTTCCTGATGTTAATGATGTCAAAGTTCATTGCACTGGCTCCACTGAAATTCTCCTTGAGAGTAGTTACAACAACAGAGGAGTCAAATACCATCTAAGTCTTTCTGTAACATTGTGATCCTTGTTAGAGTCTGGATAGCATGTGCTTATGTTGCTTTTCTTCCTTTGAAAAACCTCACATTTAGAATCTTTTAATGATAAGAGTCACTAGAAAGCTGCCTATAATTACAACAGTCATTCTGGAGAAGTCATGCTGGCTTCATGACCATGCTAATTAATTAACAAAGGTATGCATAAACCAGCCAAAACCATTTAGCGACCTTGCCTGTTCAGCAGATTTCCAAGCCAGCATTTAAAGTGTTGCCAGATTCCCCACAAAACATGGAGCACTTTTCTCCTAGTTCATGTCATGAGTAGTCACAGTAGCAAAAATGGAATTCAGGTTGGTGAAAGATGATCTTGGGCACAGAGTCCAACCTGAGTTTGACCCTGTTGGGCACACAGCTTTTTCAATTTCCTTGCTGTAACTGCACATCAAAATTGTCAAATATAATTCCTGAACATGAGGCAGAGCAAGTGTCTTTTAGATCTGCTTCCATGAAGGTGAAAGAAGTCAGTGCACCAAGGCTACATTGGCCTTCTGGTAACCAAAAGTTTCTGCTTTCATTGCAACTCTCAGTTTCCGGGAATACTGGTCAGCTCCATTTAATAAATAGCACTCATTAATTTGTTACAAATTTTTACTGGCACAAGGATGTGGTGGCACTTCACAGAGCCCTTCTTCAGTGAGTGACAAGTAGAAAAAAAAAGGCTGTGCTATCTTATTGTTGTTACCATGGTACTAAGCTAACAGCTGGCAGCAACAAACACAAAGAGGCTCCTTTTTGCCTTCTTCCTTTACAGAGAAGTTAAGGATATGATAGTGAAGTTACACATTCCATGTCACTGTTTAAGGATGCTAATCCAGAGTATTGTACTTCTCTACACAAATGTCCTGCAGGGGTTATTTCTGTTTCCAATCAAAGGAATGTAATGTTTAGTAGGGGTAAGGGGATAAGAGAGCTGTGAAAAAAAAAATCTTTATCTTATAGCTCTCTGTTACTTGGCGGTTGGGAGAGGTGTGTCCAGTAAATGAAATACTTGTTAATATGCCAATGTTTTGCTGGTTAAGAAACCCCCACACACTGGTTTGCTTATGTAGTTATGAACATTGATAAGGACTGTGAAAAAGCTGTTGGCAGTCAAGAATTGGCTGTAGGAGCATTGATTGCCTTTTGATGTTTTATTGGACTGCCATGGGTCATTGGGCATAAGATTCACTAATATCCAACCTCAGAATTCTGTCATCACAGACAATAAAATCAAGATGGATGCAAGTCCAGCGTCAGCATTCAGTGTCACCTTCCCCTAGTGGAGGGTAGTCTCTGTCAGTTTGTGTTATCCCACCAGAGTCTGACGTTTAAGAGGGACCACACTAATCACTGCAGTTGTTCTGTAGTGCAGCTCTGGTGCTGAGGCCTGGGTCAGATGATCATTCTAGCTTGGATGTCATTGCTTAATACCAAGCACAGATATTTTCTCCAGATCTGAACTGCTGCACCAAATAGCCATCAGGGCAGTGCTGAGTGGCATGCACATTTTTCTCTTGCCCACAAATCTTCATAAAAAGCAGTTAGTCTCCTACCAGAGATGCTTAGGTTCCAAGCATATGAGCTTCTCAGTTTGGATCTCATGTAAGGTGGTGCAGCTTAGGCCTGACTCAGACCTCAGTAGCAAAGCTGTGTGATGACCTGCTCTAAGGTAGATGGGCTGCTTGTTCAGGTTTGTTTAAAACCTATTTTTACAAATTTTCAGTTGCCAGCCACCCCAGGTATGTGTGCTCAGTTTTTTGTTAGTCCTCCTTACTGAAGTGTAACAAAAGCTTGCTTATTTACCTGTTGTTTAAAGCTGGTTTTAGCCAACTTTAATTTTCACATTTCAACAATTTTTCAATGTGTTGAAAAAGTTTGTTAAAATTCTGTTGCAGCAAACTGCATTGCACTGGAGTGCCTACTACAATAACCCAGAGCATGTGAAACTTCTCATAAAACATGATTCAAATATTGGCATTCCTGATATTGAAGGAAAAATCCCACTTCACTGGGCAGCTAACAACAAGGACCCTAGTGCAATCCACACAGTGAAATGTATTCTGGTAAGGAAGTCTGCTATGTATGTATATAACACTTTCTGTCCTTACTACTTTCCTCTGATAGAAATATTTTTTATTCTTTTGAGATTTCTCATTTTGGTCCTCTGACTCTTTGAGAATAAAATAATTTGCTTTTCCGAATATCCAGAACTTTGTAAGAAATAATCCTAAATATTTTTGCTCTCTCAAAAAGAGTTTGAGTTCTATGGGTGAATGTCTTTGCTCTAAGTCTTGTAAGGGGTGAAAGGAAAGACTTAAAAGTTTACCTGGATAAAGTAGCCAGTCATATTGCTCATTTCAGTTGCATTTTGCACACTGATTTCTTTGTTATGTGTCTTTCCTTCATTATTTGAAAGTTTTTATCTAGTTATCTGTACAGAAAATATTAGTTTAATTTGGCTTTTCAAGTTAGAATTCTAGGAAATATTTGATCAATTGTGAGTCAGCCCACGATCAGTTTGCTGAGAGACTTTCTACATAATTTTGTGTATGAATTTAATACTGTTTTCTTGATAGCGTATTTTCTCTTCCTGCAATATTTCAGTTTATCTTCTGCAGTGACAGTTATATGGGTACAATGAAATCATATGCCTAGCTTGATTTTTACCTTGATTTTTATTTTGTGAAAATCTCTGAGCTTTACTAACATGGAAAAGTACGGAAGCCTCAATTTAAATTTTTTGTCACATTAGAACAATCTTCATGTATCTTTGTCTTTCAAAGGTCTTTCAGAACTAGACACAGTGATTGTACTTTAACTACAAGGACTTGTTTGTGGGTCTGCCTGCCTGATTAGCTCGCAAGCTGGGAACTTATACATGAAAATGAAAACTTTGTTTGCTTTTTTTCAAATCACACTGACAATGTAACAGTAACTGATACTTTTTTACTATAAAAAGTTTTAGAGACGTTTCCAGCATCAAACAGATTTTATTGCTGTATTACTGCTGTTTATTCAATATATGTGTAATTGTATCCAGCTGTGAAATAATTTGTTGCAAACAAAATTTTGTCACAAACTTTGAATTTGTATCTACTTTTTTGCCACACTGGAGAAGTAATCTTGCTGCAAAGTACATAAGGATCTCTGTATTTAACTACACACTTTTTCAAACATTGGGTAGTCAAAAGGCAAATATTGCTTAAAGTTGTGGTGTGTTGGGTTCAGACGAGAGCGTCACACCCACACAGCCACTCACTCACCTCTTTCAAGGCAGAGAAGGTAGAAGGAAGGCAAGAAGACTTTTGGATGAAGATAATGCCAGCTCAGTATGGAAAGGAAAAGCTGCATGCAAGAAAAGGAAATTTATTCCTTCTTCCCATCAGCAGGCAGATGTCAGTCACTTCCAGGAAAATGGAAAAAATGCTTCAGCATACTTAATCATGCTGGCGAAAACAAACAGTGTAGCCATGAGCATCCTTCCTGCCCTTTTCCTGTCCCTGAGTTTTTTTGCTGAGCATAATATGAAGTATTGCTTGGGTCAGTTTGTGTCAAATGTCCCAGCTGTGTCCTGTCCCCTTTGACCCTCCTTCCTGTCCTGTCCCTTCTGAGCATCCTGTAGCTGCACACCAGTCATGAATTCATCCCACCAAGTTTCAGTAGTGGCAACTGGGTCATAGCTTTCTTCTGGGGGTTTCCAACTCCTCCTGTTTGTTTCTCATGCTGCATTGCAGTGCTATAGAGGCACTTTGGCTAGGCTGAAAAGAATAGGTTCTTGATTTCATCAAGGCTTTTTCATGCATCAGCTTAATTGTTTATATTGCAATTAGTTGCATCTGTATGTGCTTACTAATGGAATAACTTAATAACAAGTTTAAATGAAAATGTAATTTAGCTATGCTGTAAAGTTGATGATACAGAAATGTTGTTATTAGGTAATCAATCTGTTGACTGAATTTTTTGTTGAGTATAAATACCTTGTGGTGATGGTGGTACCCTGAATTTAATCCTGTAGTAAGATCTTCTCTCCAAATTCTTTTTCTTACTTGTCTTGAAGTGACAGAGCTTCACAGCACAGCACAGATGCAGCAGAGCTCATTCTTCCCCTCCTTTCTTAGCTGCTTTTTGCCATATTACCCAGTTCCAAGTCTATTGTCTAAGCGTCACATTTGATTCTCATTCCTCTCTAGGTCTTCTAACTTTATAGTTTTTCACATTCTGCGTTGTATTTCTACTGAATGTACCCATAGAGTGAAAGTTTCTGTCATCTTGTGTCTTAACATATAATTGCATTTTTAAGTTCACGAAAAGACTGTCTTGTGGTGATAACAGTATAAAAGGCAGGTGTCTGTGTCACTATTGCTTCCCCATTTTTAATCACATCCAAGCAAACCATTTGTGTTTGCTTTCTCTAAGCACTGTGCCATTGCCCAGACAGCATGAGGTATCAGACTACCTTTGGTGCCTGCTGGCCAAGTTATGAAAAGCAGCACTGCTGTTGTTTCTCTCTTGTTATCTTTAACACTGTGGAAGAATTCCCCAGAAAATTATATTTTCTCTAGTATCTTACTTGGAATTCTCCAGTTCTGCTTTACAAAAGTTTAGCTGCTGGTTTTATCGAGATCACAGTTTCTGTGGTACTGAAAAATACTGTCTTGTTTTTCTGTACTCTGCCCTTTGGGTGTGACCAGATTTTGTCTCCCATTTATAAATTCTTAAAATTAAGGATCATCTTTCTGTTTGATATTTGTATAGTACATAGTCCATTGGTATTGTCAAAATAATTATGGAAAGAGCTCAGCTGAATACTGAGAAAGTAGGTTGGGTGTGCAAGGGTGACAGTTACACACAAATTCATTATATGTGATGTTGAAATCCATGAAATACAGCCAAAATGCAGCTCAACATATGTAGAAAGTAAAGAGAAGTATATGTGAAGTAGAGAGAAATTCTAATCTAGAGATCCTCTCATGGTCAACTCCCTTTTCCACCTTTCCAGATTGTGCTTGGTTACATGAAAAACATTGGGAAGATTTAAGGAGAAAAGAACAGAATAAGGTTCTATTATTATCATGGAAGCCACTGCTTAGTACTCCCTGTCTATTTTGTATCTCTTATCTTTATTTATTCTTCATGGTAAGAGACATGACATTTGTTTATACCACGCTTTCCATTATTGACTACAATGCCATTGTTCTAATTGGCACAGGAAAATGTTTAGCTTCTGTTTCTTCTCTGTATTCTGCTTTAAATATTAATACAGTATGACAGTTTAATTATAGCTAACCAAACCCACTTAAAATCTAAAGAAATTATACTCATGAATGTAGGCAGAAACAGGCCTAGAAAATTTTAATTTAAGTGGCCAAAAAATTCAAAACACATGAATACTTTTAAACTAGAATATAATTAGTGGCTTTGTCATTGCAGATTCTGTACCATTTTGCAAAAATAACGCTTTTGAGTATGGGGATATTTCTTGGCAACATCAATGACTTTAAGCCAGGAGTTTTAGGATTCATTTATTTAGGATGCTGTGCTTCTGGAAGGCTTGAAAATTAGCTGTCAGGATTACATCAGCAAATTATAAGTGAAGAAGCATTTATTTTCTTGTTTGTCCATTTTGTTCAAGCACATTTTCCTCTGGTGGACTTGGTATTTCAGTAATAATTTCTGTGCCTATCATAATTCATGTTTTAGCCATTCTTAAAAGTGATTCTCATAAAATGAATTTTTGCAGTAGGCTCTATGCTCCCCCTGCTGAGCTCTATGAATAGACAAAAAGTGAGCATATTATCAGTTAGCTTTCTCTTGAGAATTATTAAAGTTAGGGAACATACAAGTTTTCACTGTAGTGGTTCAGGTAAATGCTTTTGAATGCTTATCAAAAGAAGTGTTACACATCTTTTGATTCTTGTGTCTTGTGCATGTAACAATGTTAACTTTGATTGCATTTTTCATTGAAAGTTATATTTATCAATTTTTTATGGTTTTAATAGATTATCTGTTATTGTACTAGTCACTACATATATTAGTGAACTCCAGTATGTTTTAAGTATGTTAATTTTTGACTCTAACGAAACGTGGCTGACAGTACTGATAACTAATCTAAAACTGATGAACGTTTTTGTCTGAGATGGGCAACTTAATTAGCATTGGCAGATGTTATTGCTAAGATACTGTCCATCATCTTTGAAAAGTCATGGAGAACAGGAAAGGTGCCTGAGAGCTGGAGCAAAGCCAGTGTCACCCCAGTGTCTTGAGAAAGGGCCAGAAGGACAACCTGGGAAACTACAGGTATCACCTCAGTCCTTGGGAAGGTGATGGAACAGCTCCTCCAGGATGTTCCCTCTAAGCCTGTGAAGGAAAAGAAGGTTATTAGTAGTCAACACAGATTCACCAAGGGGAAATCATGCTTGACCAGTAAGAGAGCCCTCTGTGATGGCAGGGCTGGCAGGGTAGATGAGAGAAATCAGTGGATGTTGTCTACCTTGACTCCAGCGAGGCGTTTGACACTGTCTCCCATAACATTGTCATAGGAGCTCAAGGAGAGTGGGATCTCTGAGTGGGCAGTGGGTGGGTTGAGGACTGGCTGAATCTCAGAGCTCAGAGGGTTGTGATCAGTGGCAGAGTCTGGTTACAGGCCTGTATCTAGAAGTGTTCCCCAGAGGTCAGTACTGGACCCAGTGTCTTTCCATGTATCCATTAATAACCTGCCTGAAGGGAAAGACTGTACCCTCAGCAGATTTGCTGATGATATAAAACTGGGAGGAGTGGCTGATACACCATTGTGGTGTGCTGCCAGTCAGTGGGACCTGGACTGGCCAGATTTGGGCAGAGAGGAGTCTCATCTAACCTCAACAAAGGCAAATAGAGAGTCCTGCACCGCGGGAGGAATCACACTGTGCACCAGTAGAAGGACCTGGGGCTCCTGGGGCACAGCAGGCTGGCCATGAGCCAGCAGTGTGCCCTGGGGTCCAAGAAGGCCATTGGTACCCTGGGATGCATTAGGAAGAGCATTCCCAGCAGGTCAAGGGAGGTGATCTTCCCTAGAGGGTCAGCCCTAGTGAAGCCACATCTGAAATGCTGTGTGTCCAGTTCTGGGCTCCCCAGTTCAAGAAAGAGCAGGAGTTAGTGGGGAGGGTCCAGCTAAGTGCTGTGAAGATGAGAAGGGGTCTGGAGCATCTCTTTTATGAGGAAAGGCTGGGACAGTTCAGCCTGGAGAAAACTGAGACGGGATCTTACCAATGAGAAATACCTTAAGTGTGGATGTCAAGAGGATGGAGCCAGACACTTTTCAGTGGTGCTCAGCAACAAGACAAGGGTACAAACTGAAATACAGAATTCCCATCTGAATATGAAGGAAAGCATCTTTACTGAGATGAAAGGTGACTGAGCACTGGAATAAGCTGCCTAGAGAGGTTGTGGAGTCTTCTTCTCAGGAGATATTTGAAACCCACCTGGATTTAATTTTGTGCAACCTGCTGTGGTTGAACCTGCTTTATCCATTACATAGGAAATACAGAATGTACAACTTTGATCAATTAATATTTGCATAGAAACCATAGTTCTGTAATTTGCTTTCTTCTCCTTGATTTATTGTTCTCAATATTATATATTTGTTTTCTGTGTAATAGTAACTACACATCAAATAATGCAAATGCAAGTCATACTACAGCTGATTTGTGGAGTCAAAAGGAAAGATTGCAGTTAATTTAGTGAGAAGGGGTCAGGAACAGTTAACAAACTGCACTGATCACAATCCCATGGTCCTCTTTCATAAATGTAGTGTGATATATGGTGTGGCTCTGTGTTTTCGGGAGGATTGCTTTTCTCACTTATCATGGGTTTAAATCCCCTCTAGTGTTGGAAGTTAAAAATCTCAGGACTACATTCCCTTTTAATTCTGCACAGATTTCCCATCTCTTCAGTGAATTGTTCTGATCTGTTGGAGATAGAAAAGCAGACTCACACACTGGTTCATTTAAACTCATGTTTTGACAGTCTGCTTTTACTCTAGATGTTTAGTGTCCTGCTGAGTTTCTACTGTATTATTGTTTACCACTTTTTTTAGTAATGCCTCATTTTTCAGAAAAGTGAAGTTTGAGGTTTCTGTTTCATGGGCCTTTATGATATTTGCTATTTAAAGATCTCTCAAATACTAAGATGATGTTCATTTGTACCTGTTCTGCTCTTTTGCCTGAAAAAGAGTCACTAAGAGAAATCTGTATAGAAAAGCATTTGAGAGATGAAATTATCATAATAGAAAGCTATATAGCTAGGAACCTTATGTGAAAGTAATTTAGCATGTTTTTTAAGAAAAGGTGATGAAAAGTCAAGTTATATCTATTAGTGCTTATGTTACATGATCAAGTGACTAATCATGAAACTTTAAAAGACTTCAATTCAAAATTAAGCCCATTAGAAGCAGACGCCTTATTAGAAGTACTCTCTCACTTCTATCCTGTCAGCTAGAGATGGAGACATCTCCTTTGGAAATACTTTAGGGGTGTAAAATGCTAGAAGAATATGATAATGAAAGTCATAAAATTAGCTTGTGCAAAAAGGGAAATGATTATGGAGAAAATCTGAAGATATGTATGTCATTTTCAACTTGTAAATCCTGTAAGAATTTCTGGTTATTTTCATAAGAGCTGGAGTTAATCTTTTAAAGATCTGTTTAAGGAACCACTTGCACAGCAGACTGGTAAAACTATAGGGTATGTACCAGAAACCAGGTCTTGTACAATAATTAAGTATAAAAAAGCATTCTATAAGAAATTCTTGAAAGTAGCCTATACTGTAACAAAAGCATTTGGTTATAGAGCTACATTCTACTGAACGAGGACAGTGTATCTCTCTGGAAAAGCATCTGTCAAGAAAGCATAGGTTTTCTCTTCAATTTGAATATTCATAAAATTTTTGTTGTTTCTTTTATTTTTTTAAAGGAAGCTGCACCTACAGAATCTCTGCTCAACTGGCAAGACTATGAAGGCCGAACTCCTCTTCATTTTGCTGTTGCAGATGGGAATGTAGCAGTGGTGGATGTCCTGACCTCCTATGAAGGCTGCAATGTGACATCTTACGACAACTTGTTTCGAACTCCCCTCCACTGGGCAGCCTTACTTGGTAAACTGGACAGTGCTGAAGTCACTTAGTCATTAATTAACTGTACTGTGTAATTTTTGTCTCTGGTTTTTATTTTATTCCAGCCCGGCAGTATGGTAACTAATCTCTTTGAGCAATAAGAGTTTCTGTTCAACCAGGATTAGAAGTTTGTGTGTAGACTGCTTATTTTAGCTTCAGATTCTCCAAAGCATTGTTAAAAGCTTTACTTCTACAGGTTATATATGCTGATGATTTAAGAACAATTAGAATATATTGAGATTGTTCTTGCATATGTGGCTCTGATCATAGGTTAAAAAAGCCAGATACTCTGGAACAATGGTGTCTGCACAGCCCAGCATGAAAGCAACACAATCTATGGGAGTGTATGAAGAAAATATCAGAGCTTCTGTTTTTGTCTGAAAAGATAACTTGACTAATATTTCATATACAGATTTAAGCTAGTACCCTTGTTTGGTCCATATGAGCTTTGCAAGATGCCTGAGGGAGCTGAACAATGCAGAGTGGTTGATGGTGGCATCATGAGTCACGTGCTCATTTTCAGCCTGTTGTGATGTACTGCAGTTTATGTCTGCCTAGTTAAGTGGATTTATGATTATATTATCTAGTTTTTATTAAACTACCCCTCACAAACTAAATGAAGGGCTTAAGAAGATTCCCACAAAGAAAATGCAGATACTCTGATAATGCCAGCACGAGTAAACAAGAAAAAATGGCAGAGTTGACATTTCTAGTACAAGGTCTTCATCAGACATGCTATGACAATCTAATCAGATCTGACAATGAGTTTTATTTGTATAGAGTTTTCCTCTGTTTAGGTTGTTAGCCAGAGACTCAGATGCTCTGTAAATTGTAACCTTGCATATGTGAATTTTGGTTTGGATTTACAAAAACTGGATCCTTGCAAAACAAGCTAAAACCTGATTAAATGTAAATAGTCTAAATGCAGGGAAACACAACCCATAAAATGACAGACACAAAAATAATATGATTTAGAAAATTTACCTCCTATTTCCATTCAGGAGGAAAAAATAACCACTGGATAAAAGAATCTTCAAATAGTCTCTCTCCCCTTTTAACAGGCTTCATCCCAATGATCCTTTGGGACACTGCAGACAAAGAATGCCAATATAAGAATCAGATGTTCACTGGAGCGAGTTACTGCAACTCCAGTGGCAATATACATGTAGTTTGATTATGTTTATTAAAACAAAAAAATTGAGGCGGGTGTTCTCAAATTTGGATACATGTAGGGATATTGAATTTTAACAGAGAAATTGTGAAGCATTTTAAGTGTCATAGAATCAGCTTTCCAAAGAAATAGTCAGTATCACTTGGTTCTGTCCAAGAAGCAAAATTTATTGTGTTTTGAAATTGATTATATTTAAGAGAGAAGTTTTGTCTGTTGGAAAAATGGATTGTCTAATCAATGTAGAATAAAGGGGGAAGATATGCCAAGACCTCCAGACTATCCTGTGAACCTGATGAGGTCTCTAGGTGGCATATGCTCTTTGGGAATTTCTGGTTAGTAAATCAGTATTAGTTTTCAGGGTTATGGTTTTAAGTTGAAGGTAATGTTCTGTGCAGGTCTCAAAGAGAGTAAGATGTTACTATATATGTTAACAGTAGGAGATTTAAAGCAGTGCAGGAAACTTTAAAGATTTAAAACTTGCTGCCACATGTTTTCTTAGATGTGGTGAATTGCATGTGACTGCATCTTAAGGGCATTGTTTCTTCTCTTACCTTTTCTTTTGTGTAGATAAGTCTCAGCCAAGTTACATCGCTGCTAAATAAAAGTACAACAGAAACCACAGTTCTTGACCTCAAGAAATGAGATCTAATGTTTACATTAATGGCCAAGCAAGATCCACCTTTGCACCAATAGCCAATACTATTTTTTCTTTCAACTCCCTCAAGTCTTATTGTCGTAGATAATTTAGCTAGACCTCCTGTCCTGATTATGGAGTTAGGTTCCCTTTTGCTAAGTGTCTATCCTGAAAGTTCAGGAGTCTTTTTTTTCAGGCTCAGTACTCCTATGGTTTTCCTGCTAGGATTCCACTCCAAAGCAACTTCTTCCAGTGAACCTCAATTTACTTCATATACACTTGAGGTGGGAATAGCATAGCAACATTATATCTCTTATTTTTGTTGTTTTTGTTTGTTTGTTTGTTTTTGTTTTTGGGTTTTTTTGGTTGTAGGAAGGGACAGAATAACATGATGTTCTGCATCCAGGGTTCTCTTAATGCCTAACAGGAAAGAGGAGTCTTCCTGTATACCCTAAGGCCCCTAGAAAGAAAAGAATGCTCACATAACTCTTCATCTGTTTTGACTCAAGTTACCATTTTCTCTCATTTCTGATAGGTTTGTACATATTAGGTCTCAAAGTGCCATTTCATAAAATAGGGCTTGCCTAGTCCTCCATGTCTTAGGTTTATAAGAGCTACAGACCACAAGTGCAGCACAGCTTCATTCTGTAATTGTTGGTGTTTTCATTAAAAATAGTCTACTGCTAGCAGGAAGGTTTACCTACCTTTTCATTTATTCTAAAGTGATTCAAGACAACTGTGCAAAACTAACAAGCTGCAAAATTGATTGCTTTTCTGACATATGAGGTACTGGGAGTTTCCACCTGTAAAATCAGTGTGTGTTTATAGTATTGCTTAAAATACCTAATCATTAAGATACTCTGTGAGCTGCATATGCCAACAGAAACAAGTATATGAATGGACTGGTTGACTTCGGTGGCAATATACTGTATTTGTCTTTGTTTTCCTGTCTGTGAAGTGAATATAAAGTTTACCCATCCTCCACAAGTGTTATGATTTTAATCTCAAAATATTTTAATCTGTTTTTAGGGAAGGAGTTGTGTCTGAGTTTGTTTATAGCAGCTGGTAGTAGACTAGCCTCTAATTCTGCTATACATTCTCAGCTGAAATTTTGGTTAAATAAAGCCTAAGTGAAAAATTTACACTTGACTTCTGTAAAACAATATGATGTGTGATGAAATTGTCAACATTGGTTCAGCTTGTCTTTTAATGCAGATGGACAAATGCTCGTCATCATCAGCCTACGCTCACTTTACTGTTTGTGACTGACCTGTCACTCAAATGCAGCATCTCAATTGAGTTATTATAAGCTTTTTCTGGAAATATTGAACCAATTCATTACTAAATTAATATAATAACTATCTGGCCAGTTAGTGCTGGTTTCTTTATTTAGGGAAAAGCTCTAGTGATTTCTGTTAAAAGAAATTTTGTATTTATAAGTCGTTCTGATTTATAGATGCTCCCCAAAATTGACAATACAGAGTATGGCACTGGAGCACTATTGAGAAGAAAGTACATGCCAGACATAATTGTTCAAATATCAAGTCAAATATCAAATAACAAATATCTTATGTTTCTCTCTTACATTTAAACTATAATGACTACAACACAAATATATTACTATTTATTAAAGTCTGTTTGTTTTCTTCTGTTTTGTTTAAGGTTTTTGTTTGTCAGCAGATTTTTTTTTTTTTTTTAAACTAAGCTTTTTATTGACTTTATGATTTGATACAAATTTATTTTTATTATTTTTCTTAGGTCATGCACAGATTGTCCATCTCTTACTAGAAAGAAATAAGTTTGGAACTATCCCATCTGATAGTCAAGGTGCAACACCCCTACATTATGCAGCTCAGAGCAACTTTGCTGTAAGTAGAACATACCCTAAATGTGAAGTAAATATATTTTGCTGAAATCTTTACAGTTTAGCAGAGTGCTTGAGTTGTTTTTGAAATCATATAAACACAGTGTTGTTGGCATGAGTTAATTCAGAGTTCTCCTATGCTGTGTGATACAAATGTGGTTAATTTCAAACTATTAAAAGATGGATTTACAAAAACTAACTTTCTGTACAAAAAAAGGCCCTTTGAGCTATATGTTTGCATCAGAATACACAATAGTCATTCAGTTACTTCAACAGAAAGCTGAATGACACCTACTATTTCACAGTGCTTTCAGGTTTTAGGGCTCATTATAATGAAGTCTAAGCAGTTATAAGGTATCTAGAGTAAGATGACCTGTAGGATTATTTGCACAGCTGCTGCAGGACCAGTCAAACCAGTCTTTGCATTCAAGAAGGTGATTAATTTATGAATATTTGGCATTATGAATGAACTGTTGTCTCATGAAGCTCAGCTAAAGAGTTGAGTGCCTTTTGTTGTAATTCTTCAGGAACACTATATTTTTTAAATTTTGAAAAATATTTTTTTAACTCAGACAACAAAGAATGTTGGTTTCTCAGACAGCTTAAAATTCCTATGCTTTGGTATAATAGGCAACTTTTTTTCCAGAGCAAGATCAGATACAGTAGAGCCAAATGTAAAACTCAGCACTTCAATGATTGCCAGTCACATATGTTGCAGAAGTATTTCTCAAGCAGTGGAAATTAAGAAAGTTTTTCATAAGCTCTATTACCTCTCATAGTTTTCATACCCTTTACAAAAAGGGTAATTTAGTCCCTAATTAATGTAATAATTATGTAGTCTACATTGCAACATTTTCATAGCACAGATAGCAATTTTGGTCTTTCTTGCATACCTACATGTTAACAAGGAAAATAAAAAAGGAAAATTTAAATGCCCTTGAGAACAATTCCAGTTAACAAATCTAGAAGTAGTATTGAAAGGTGGAACAGACCAGCGTCTTTGCTCCCTTGTGAGAGTGAGTTTTGGGGCTTTGGTGAGGTTTTTTGGAGGTGGTCTTACTAAGACCATCCAGATATTTTTTAAATTCAGACTTCTATTGAAGTATATCTCTCTGTGTCATCTTCACTTTAGAGAATTTTTTGTTGATGCTGATTTTTGTCCATTTAGGGCCGTGTACAATTTGGGCCTAACAGACACATCTAAAACTGTGTTGTAAAAGCCTTTCTTTCATGTTTGAGTTAGACTCATTAAAAAAAAGAAGGGTTTGCTTACCATCTGGTGATTATCTCCAGATTCTTTCATCTTGTTGGTTTTTTTTTTCTTTTCTATATTGATATATTCCTAAGAAGATTTTTCATATTGGCTTTCTTTCCCTGGGCTTGATTCATTTGAATAAAACATCTTCATTACGTTGCTCCCTTTTGATCCCATCAACCAGCCAAACTGTGATATCATCTGTGTTTTAAGGGGAAATGAAGTACATGGTAGAATCACACATTCTTTTGTAGTCTTGTGTACTTACAATGAATGTACTCTTTCCCATCTTACATGAAAAATCACACAGGAGAATTTCATTCAGATCTGCTAGCCTCTTTTAGCTGGTGATGTACTCAACAGCCCCTGCCTAAATTATGTCTGGAATCTGTTTCCACTGGTCCAGTTATTTCTGAGCACAACTATTTGCTTTTTTTCTCCTTTATGTGAATGTCATTGAGTAATTCCCACCACTGCACTCCATATACATGGTCAAACAACTGAGTGGAGATACATCCATGTTTGTTCTGGCAGTAGCATCTCTATACTCACAGTTTGAGAGCCACATTGTTGTTCTATTCAGTCTGCCCTACTTTGGTTAGCTGTGGTTTTTGTCAGTTAAATTGGGATGTTTCTTAGTCCCTAACAAGAAAAAGTTTGTTCTTTTGTGTTTATGGTAAATATTTGCATGATTTTCAGTTTTATTTGCTTTGATACCTTGTTCTTTGCTCTGTTTCTTTGTGGGTTACTACTATACTATGACATTCTTGGGTTTTTTAAAGACTGAAAAGATTTAGCCAGTGCTTAATTTATGTGAAGAATTTGTTCCCTAAGACTAACTTATACCCCCTTACTAGAGACAGGAAAAGTTCTAGAAGAAGAGACATTACCTAATATAACTACCCAAATTTAGGTGTCTTGGGTATGCCACAGGAGGTCCCAAGGAACATTGCTATTTAAATTTTTGAACTTCATGTGTGAAGGAAGATCAGAGAGTCTTTATTTCCAGATCACAGAATATTCTGAATAGGAAGGGACCCACAAGGATCATCAAGTCCAGCTCTTAAGTGAATAGCCCTAAGAGGGATTAAACCCAGATGTCATTAACACCAAGCTCTAACCAACTGGGCTAAGATGCTTCATATTGATTTTAGTATGCAGGACTAAATTTTTTTTTCTGAATTTTCCCAGAGTTGTTCAAAACAATGTACTTTCCTTTCATGTATTTATATAGATTGTTCTAGTAAAGGAAATGTGGATACCCTGTCTTATTTTTAAATTTTCAAAAATAAGACAGTTTCAGTTTCCTGATAGCCCAGAATTAAATGTTTCACGTTTAGCTCTCTCCTTTACTGTTATTTTTCAGCTTTGTTGTTTTTTATGTTGTTTCCTCCATGTTTTTTAGTAGTGTTAGAATACGTGTGATCTTTCATAACAAAATACATGTAGAATTAAACTGATTGATACTTCTATTTCCTGTTTTGCTAACCACCTAGGTGTAATTTAATTTTGTTTTGTTTTCAAGTTGTGGTAACTTCATTTTGGAAAATAATGCTTATAGCACTGTGGGATTTTCTTCCACTTTTTCCGACTAAAAGCCGTAGAAAAGAAAGAGTCATTGAAAGAAGCATTGCTTTGCCAAAAAATTAATGGAAAAATAAAATGTATGTATTTTTTAGAACGTGTGCCTCAGTATTGAAGAAGTGCAGCCTTTGCTGTGCTTTTCACTCTGCAGGATTTCCAGCAGTGCAGAGCCCTGGGAGGGTGCTGAGTTTCAGCCTAATGAGAGGCTGTTTGTGTCTGAGGTGTAGTCGTGGTCAGTGTGAGTACACAGAGCTATAAACTCATGCTGGGTTTGTGTGGAAAGCTTTATGCTTCCATCTCTTCTTGCTTCTGGCTGGACCTTTTCACAATAAACTGGTAGTTCAGACCTAAATTCACAAAGCTGTAAGGATCTTAGATCAGTAGCGTAGGATAAATGAGAAATTTCCTGTTTCTTTAGAGGGATGAAATAGTAAGTAGTAGTGAAAAAAACAAATCCAAATTGATCAATGGTACTTAGGCATTCAAACACCTTCATGATTAAAAAAATTTAGATCATTATAGCCAGGAAATTTCTGTCCTACTCAGAGTAGTGATAGAGCTATTGTGGGGTGACACAGAGGAAAGGCTAAGACAGTGTTAATAATAAAATATAAAATAAAATAATGAAACCTGGGTTTTTTTCATGTTTTTATTGGCTAGCCTACCAGTGACTCATATCAGATGTTTCCCAGCTGTTACATTCACAGCCTTTTAAGGCATTAGGTAGAAAAGAAAAAATCTTCCTTTTATTATTTTTCTAATAGTTGTGATTTTCTCTCCCTTCCTTTGCTGGGTGACTCACTAAGAATCTAGAAACAGATTAAACAGGTGGACTTGTTTGCTAACAGCTAAACACAAACACAGCATTTAAAGAACTAATTATTTTTTGCCTTGATTTGAGATTTTAGTTTAACAGTTACAGTGGAAAGACTGGACTCCAATGTAAAGATTTCCTTAATATTTTCTGATTTATAGTATTTGAGTAATTAGTAACCTGATGATGTTATTAAACATTAGGAAATATATCTATGTTGACCTTTTTTTTTTAACAGTCAAAATATTAGAGATAGGCAAAGTAAAATATTTGCATGTGCAGCTGTATTTATAATCTGAGAGAAAAAAAAATATTGGGAAAATATTTTGAAAGAACATTGTTTTCAGGGTAGGTTCAGGTTGGGCATCAGAAGGAATTTCTTCACAGAAAGGCTGATTGAATGTTGGAATGGGGTGATGGAGTCACAAGCCCTGGAGGTATTTAAGGAAAGATGGGATGTGGCACTCAGTGCCATGGTCTGGTTGACACGGTGGTGTTGGGTCATAGGTTGGACTCAATGATCTCAGAGGTCTTTTCCAACCTAAAGGATTCTGTAATTTTTTCATCACAGTATTACAGTCATGTTTTGATAAACCCATGATATTTTTCCCATTGCTTTCTTTTCAGAGACTGCAGTGTCTTTTCTTCCTTGTGATGAACACGTATTTGACACTGAGAAGAAAAAAGTGTTAAATGACAATGTTAAACTCATAGTTAAGGATGCACTATGATTATTGGCAGGGGAAAAGGCATAGCAGAAGATACAGTCCTCCTGTTGAGCTATTACTCTTTTTAAGCATAAAAGGAAAAATGAAGCTTTAATTTGTTTCATAAACAGCTACATGAGACAATAGTTTCTTGTTGTTGCAGATTCCTTTTAATGTTAATTTCAACAGTATGTCTTTTCAGGAAACAGTTGAAGTATTTTTGAAACATCCTTCTGTAAAAGACGACTCAGATCTTGAGGGAAGAACATCCTTCATGTGGGCAGCTGGTAAAGGCAGTGATGATGTCATTAGGACTATGCTGACTTTAAAATTGGATATTGATATCAATATGACAGACAAATACGCCGGTACAGGTAAGACGCTTTACAGTAGAGAGCCACTGCATATTTCCAATCTGTGTGATTTCCACCAAGTGGAAACGTTGTTAGAATCTATATAAATGTTTCTCTGAATGTGTACTTCAATCCTGAAAACATTTCTGCATTTGTTTAATTATATGTATGAGTCAGTTCGTTGCCTTATTGTGAGAGAGAAACAAACCTTTCTTGCACAGACTGGAATAGTTCATTTGAAATGCAGCAAAAACAAAGGTACTGCAATGCTATTAGTTAGTTCTGTAATCCTGTGAAAGAAAGAGCTGTTCTGTAATTTGAAGAATAAAATGAAACATAGTTGCATAAAAAGCTTTTCCTGAAAATGCCTGTTCAAAAATGCATTTGACAGTACACGAATACTTTGAAACAATATGGAGAATACTAACTACTGAAGTAGCTAAATAGTCATCATGAAAATCGTTCCATAGTTATTTGTAAAGATAGTGAAATAAAGATTAGAGCTATTGCACTTCTGTTGTCCAAACAAGAGATTGAACTTTATATCCCCCAAATTTATCATCCTGTTATCTGCCTGAAACAAAAGATAAGTAGGCAACACAGTGTTTCAGGATTCAAGCATGCAAGTAGTGAAGTACAGGATTTCCTGTAGTAACCAGGAATTTGCCTCCTTTAGGAAAAAAAAATTGGTAGAAACATTGTGCCAATGTAGTGCTTTCAACAAAAACAGAATAACAGTTCTGACAGCTGACAGGTGAGAGAGACAGGTGTTGAAGTGTTTGTATATTCAACAGTGTTGAAAATTTAGGAAAAGTAGTTGAGTTGTATAGTATGCTGGTGGCATCTGAATGAAAAAACAAGAGAATGTGGATATATTTGGTATACATTTGAAGTGGTTTGATAACAGGCCTTTAGGGTAAGCTGTGTGTAGGGAGACCAGGAACTACCCAATGCCAGATACAGTCACAGAGTTAGAAGTGCAAAAAATATGTGTCAGGGTTGTGTGGTTCAGAATTTGAAACTTAGTATGTATCAATATTATTTTCATATTATAAACTGAATTTTTAAAGTTTCCTTTGATATGCTGGATCTTAACAAAAAGCAATTTGCAGTTAACATAAAATCCTGTTTAAATATCTAAATTCTTGTTTTTCTTACAATGTAACACACACGAAATAAGTCAGTCTTTCCAAGATGTGATAGTTTGAAATTTTTGACTGTAAGAAATAGTACAACAATTAAAATCTCAGTCTTCGTGTTTGATGATGTTACCAACTAAATATTCTACAATTTTAGTCTAATTTCATCTTTTATCAGTCTCACTACACTTGCTACTTTATGACAGTTCCCTTTCAAATACCTCTCCGTATTTGTTTCAGACCTTAAGGTGCAGCAATGTTGTTGTTACTGTGTAAACCTGCTTACAAAGGGTTTTTTTCTTTGCAGGCAGTAATCAGTAATCACATACTGTGTTTCTGAAATTACTCAGGTGTGGATTTCATGCTTGAATAATTCAGGTGGTTGGCTTTATTATCTTTCAGTCTTAAACCTTTCCTAGAGGTGATAGGTAATCACCTTTTAATCTCAGTTTCGTTGTAGGGCTTTTAATCCGAGGAAATGAATGGATTTTCCATTTGCTTGAGAGTGCCGCTGTGTAGAACACAGGAATGGTCTGGAAAGTGGGGAGCTGTGCTGCCGAGCAGCCCGAGCTGCACCATTGTGCCACCGAGTGCATAGCATGGGCTTTATTATAGCGAGCTCTAAACATAAAAGGAAGCCCACCAGTAAATCACTCTCTGATTTTTATTTTTTTTTTCCCCGAAGGACTTTAATCATTCCCAAGTTTTGGTGAGGGAAAAGCAGTGTTGCGTTCGGACGGGAAACTATGCATTAATAGAAAATAGCGCACATGCCTCCGTGCCCGGGATACAGTTGCTGAGCAGAGTTCAAGGCTGTGTTTTTCTGACTTTTGTGTGCAGACTCAGTTCAGCTCGCTTGTAATGTTGGGTTAACGCAGCCTTTTGCATTTACTCAAAAAGAGCAAGCTCTCCATTGAGCTCTGCTAGAACATCGAGACTCTCGGCATTGTGTAGGAAAATGACACCAAGGGAAAGGAATTTCCCTCCTCTCGGAGATCGGCGCTGCAGGAGCATTACAGGGGCAGCTTTATAGCTCTGCCGTCACTGCGCACAATGGAGAGGGCTCTGTCTGTCGGCTGAACAAAGGGCCCATTGTGACCAGCTGGCTGAAGAATCTCTTCAGTCACCGTGACTCCATCACAGAAAATTTGGCTTACAAGAAAATATTGAGCACAAAGTGCGAAACAAGATGCCTGCGTCAGAATGAGTGATAGGGGGGAAGAACTGGCCAAGCTGACACAGCAGCTCTTTTTCTATTGTATTGTTACACACACCCCATGTGTCATCTGATGGAGTGGTTTACTGCCTTGGGTTTCATAAGGGATTCAGGACAAAAACCAGAACCTAGAGTTTATTGTGAGGTCAGACCATGAAAACCAGGCCCATCCGAATGTACGGCGCAGCAGGGATCTCATCCTTGTCCAGTTCCTACTGATAGCCACCCACTCACAGTGGCTGCTGCACAGGCACTCACTTTTCACCAGCGCCAGGAGCTCCCTGCTCCTTTAGGCTGCTGCACTTAAATCAGCGTCTTCTCGAAGGCATGATTTCAATTTTCACTTCTCTGGCTCTGACCCCAGAGTCGTGCTTAGTCCGTGTCACAATGTTACTATCGCTTATTTTGTGACTCTGTTTCAAGGCAGCACACACCAGCTGGATCCGGGTCAATGACAACAGGAACTACCTGAGCTTTTCAGTAGGACCTGTGTAACAGGTTGTGATGGGTTTCTGTCTCATAAGCTGTACTGGTTGTAAACAGTAGCTGGCAAATACAAAACCGCTGGTTTTATATTCTGACTATGGTTCAAGAAGCTGCTCCTTCTGTTGCTGGTCTTTGTGGTGTGCATTTCTGTATAATGCCTCTGCTGGATCCTGACCCTGTCTGTTTTAACATTAAACAAATACGGACATGTAGGTAGTGTTTACAGCCCCACATTTTGTTTGCATGAGGAGATTCAGTTCTCACTAAGCATGAATATTTCTGAAATTTCCTGGAGAAATATGAGTTCACTTTATTAAATGAACACTTATAAACCCTATTGTTTTGTGGTCTTATTCTATATTACTTTGATTTTATTGTCTATAAAATATTCTACATTTAAGGCAGCATGAGAATGTAGATTGTCTGATTTGACTGCTGACTGTAGGAAATAACCCAAACCATTTTTGAAGTCAAACTGTAAGTGAAACCACCAATACATGTGTCCTCCATTGGTTTGGAATATCATTGCTGTGTGCAGTTGTTCTTTCCTTCAAAAAGAGCCATGAACTGGTCATCCTCAACTCTGGCTGACAGTGCTTGCAGGATGCTGTGTTAGGCAATAGCAACTCCAGTTACAGGACACCACATCTTTACCTGAGTTCTGAAGTAGCAGCATCTGGTCTTTCTGTAATCTTTTTCTTTTTCTTGAAGAAAACAGGGAGCCAGAGGTTCTGTGCAAGATAGGATGCGATGGCCTTGCTACATAATTTAATATAAAATTTCTCCAAATAATTCTGGAACTAAAGAGGGGGGTGCAAGGAGGCATAGGAACAGCTGGGTGGTTTTCTGAAGTTAGTTTTAATTGAGACAGCTTCGCTTACTTGAAAGAAAAAAGTAATTTTCAGGAAAGTATTGAAGAAATACTGAAAACTTTCTTTCACTGGTGGTGAGCAATCTCAGAAATGCAACAAAACAGAGGTAGAAGTAAATCATATTATGTTCTCTTAATCAGAATCTGCTATTCTTCCACAAATCCTCACTATAAGCCAGTCTTGGTGGTGTTAAATGTAAAATTGCTATTTGTGCAAGTTAGAAACATGTTTCAGGGCTAACAATTTTTCTGCTTGTTGCTTGTATGGCAAGAAAGTTATCACTTGTTAACATCATCACTTGTTATGATTCTTCAGTTTCTTGAGGTTGAAAAGTACTTTAGTCACCTGAATGGTTGTAATTAATTTTTATTTTGACTGTTCTAATTGTGGACCTCTAAAACTCATGGTATTGTGGTTTCTCTTTCCCTACTACTTTATTCTCCCAGCATTGCACGCTGCTGCCCTTTCTGGCCACGTCAGCACAGTGAAACTGCTGCTGGAGCACAAAGCACAGGTGGATGCTCTGGATGTGATGAAACACACCCCACTTTTCCGAGCCTGTGAGATGGGCCACAAGGAAGTCATTCAAACACTCATTAAAGGTCAGCTCTCAGGACTTTACAAACCTGTTCAGAGTTCTGCTGCTGCTTCCTGTGGGAATGGGAAATAAACAGCTGGGCAAGAGGTGGGGTAGGAAATTGCTTCCTTAAAGCAGATTTTGTTTGTAAGTTCCCCTTGTGAAATAGCCCTAGTGAATCTAAAAGATAATCAGTGTTGTGCAAAATGGCTAGAAGCATTAAATACAAAACTTTCAAAACTGGGATTGTTCTTTTCACAGCTCATTTCTGCTTAAGCCTTTGCAAGTACATTCTAGTCTCTCAAATCAGCTCTTCCCTCAGCAAGTCCTTTCTTTTATTTTTGTTTGGGTTTTTCCCCCCCCCAGTAAATAAGACCAAGTTAAGCTTTCTTCACTTTTCTGAAAAACCATTTTTAGGGTTCTTTGAAGACTTTTTAAGTGAATCTTTATGTTTTTAATGTAGATAGATATCAAAAGTCCTACATCAGTAATATTTTCTTCTGGTTGGTTTTTAAAAGCAGTATTTTGTTTGTAGGCAGAAATAGGATTTAACAAAGTACACAGTTTTAGATAATTATAAAATATCTGCTGAAGGGTAACAAGTACAGTGAAAGAACAGTGGCATCTTAGATGCAAAATTCTGTCATTTTACCTTCCCAGAAACATCTCTACTTCAGACATTATCCCAGTTATGAAGTACCCAGGCTAAATTTTGCAAGTTTCCCATCAACCAGCCTTTCTTACTGAAAAGTGTTCTTCCTTCCGTGGTCTGCTGGGCATATTTTAATCTCCTGTTAAGCCCTTCCTCCCACTCCTTGTGCCATTTAGCATTTGTAGATGCAAGAAGCTTGGCTATCAGAATCTCAGTTATGTTTAATTAAATATTTAATGATATTTTATGAGAGTCATTATTGCTGGTTATTTCAAGTTCTGGTATTTGTGGAATTTTACTTTTGTACAGAATTTTTATATCTTGCAAGAACATATAGAGAAATTAATTATTTGCATAATGCATAAAAGAGTCTTAGCATGCTTGAATTTAAAAAAAATAAGCTTATTTTGAAAATTATTATTACATTGTGAATATTTTCTCTTGTCTGCTTTAGAGATTTAAAAAGACATTTAATCTGAAATCCAAATTTTAGAAGTTATTTTGTTGTTAAGAAAGAAAAGTTCTACTGAAAATTCATAGACCTGAAACAAATAAAGTAGGTGTTTCATAGGCAATTTGGTAAGTCTGGATATTGTAAAGCATATTAGAGGATAGTCAAAAGATGATAAAAAAGTTAGGTGCCTGACCCTCTTTGAAACTGTTTCATTCCCAATTAATTTTGATTTAAGTTTTAGGATTTGAGCAACAAAATTTAAGTTGTTTTCTGAAGTACTCTGAATTGTCAGTTTATGAAATCAGTTCTAGTTGAACATAAACTCACTCTTTTCTTGGGATTCAACAGTATTTTCTTTTTGTGCTCAAAATGTATTTGTTTTTACAGGAGGAGCAAGAGTAGATTTGGTTGACCAGGATGGCCATTCACCCCTTCATTGGGCAGCCCTGGGAGGAAATGCTGACGTGTGCCAAATCTTGATAGAAAATAAAATCAACCCTAATGTGCAGGATTATGCAGGTAGAACACCTCTGCAGTATGCTGCTTATGGAGGTTACATTAACTGCATGGTAGTGTTGCTGGAAAACAATGCAGATCCAAATATCCAGGATAAAGAGGTATGTTGTTCTTCACAGAGGTGTATTATTAACTTTAGAATAACCACAAATCCAAACATTTTCCTTTTCTTCAAGGTAATTCTCTTTTCCAGGACATAGAAACATCTGTGTTGCTGTTTGTCACAAAAGGAAATGCATCCTTGGTGTAATTTTCCCTAAGCCTTCACTTCTAAAAGCTCAAAAGAAAAGTAGTATTTTAATATGTAGCGTGAATTGAAGATTTGTATTCTTCCAGATCACTTTTGGTTTTTCCTTATCAAAGTGTGATCATATGAAGAGTCATGATAATGATCTGATTTCTTATATCATTCCTTATTAACAGCTTACATGGGAATGTGATTTTAGTCTATTCTCCAGCATACAGAGAGAGAGAGCAAGTAAGAAAGTAAGGTACTGCAAGTGAGATTGCACAAGAACTGCTCCAATTACTTATCCACATTAAGTACCCACATACGTATCACTCTTCCAGGTGAAAAATAAAAAAAAAGAACACTGATTGGTTTATATGTTCTTTTGTGCCATTACTGAGGCAGTAATTGAAATTAGGAGCCAGAATAATTGTGCAACCTATAACAGATTTCTTTGTTATGTGACGTAATTTCTCAGAAGTCAGTAGAACCTCATCACTCAAAAGAGCTTCGACCAATTTATTGAAATTTTCTGTGGCTATTTGTTGTAGGGCATAGATAATTCCAGGTAATGGAAATGTGGGTTTCATTATGAGTTCTACAGAGCATGCTGTACATCTTTTGCAAAGAAAGCAACTCTAAGGCTGGTCTTCCAATGCTGCTGTTCAGCTGTTTTAGGTGAAAAAGCACTAGTGTTGAAATCTTGTTAGAAAAAAATTCATTTTTTAAGTGCTGTCTTCTCCTTATTTGAACAAGGAAGTTTATTTAGAAGAATCATTTTTTCTTCATGTCCAGGAAAGCACTGAATTACACTATGATTTATGAGTTTTATTGTGGCATGGTAGAGTTTGGGGGTAATGTTTATTCTTGTTGTGTTCTATTGTTTTCCAGGGCAGAACTGCCCTGCACTGGCTCTGTAACAATGGCTACCTTGATGCTATAAAGTTACTGCTGGGCTTTGATGCTTTCCCCAATCACATGGAGAACAGCGAGGAGAGGTACTGCTTGTCTGAAGGTGTTACTTTGTAACTGTGCTAAAGCTCTGCCTTCCATTTAAATGTTAAATGTTCAGATGCTGCAAGAGAACCGTCATCTTGTATCTCCAAGGAGTGCTGTAACCTTGGGCTTCAGCCTAAGCAGCTTTTCTAATGTGAAAGTTCTCTTCTTTAACTAAGACATTGAAGCTTCAACTTTCATACTTCTGAACCATGAATACTTCTGGAAGTATTTACTCACTCTAGTTTTATTGGAAATATTGAATATTTTTCTCACTTATATAGAGTTGATGGCAGATACATATGGACAAAGGATGAAAAGGCACTTCTGCTGCTGTTGAAATAGATTGGAATTTTTCTTTTATATTTGATACAAATACAGCCAGAAGAAAGAAAATGGGAGAAATGTAATGTTATGTTTTAAAGTGGTGATTACAAAGTACCTGATGGTTAGCTGTATTCTAAAGGCTGTATTAAGGCCTATATTAAAAAAAGTCTCTTATAATCATAAAGAGACAGAACATTTGCATCTCTTTTCTTTGTCTTTCATTGACATATAAATAATAGTTTTTTAAAAGTGATTTGGGTTGTGGAGTTCGAATTAGTCACCTGACCATGAAGTTAATTACTATTAGCAGAAATTTCTAATGCCTTTTTTAGAGTAGATGACCTCATAATTATAAGATTATGAACAGCATGCCATATAAATTTGAATATTTCAGCATTTTAAATAACTTAAGGTGTTTGCAACCCCATATTTCCGTTCTAAATTTGAGACTTCTGTACTTAACTGGTTTTAATTGCTTTCTTCCCCCATCATTTTTCTTTCATTTTCCCTCGAAACCACTCAGATTTCTCTTCCTTTTCTGTTCTTATTTTTTTCTTGAGAAACACAAATGAAAGTATAACTAGTTTCTAATTAAGTAATGTCAAGACTCTCTTTAGTAATTTTTGATAGAAAATTGAATAAACAGTTTTAATTAAATTACTTTTAATAAGTAAGATTAAACCCCACAATTTTGCCGGAATGGAGACTGCTGTTATCCTTACTTTGTAGAAGTGTACTAATGATGCTCAAATGTCAAGAAAAGACCTTAGCTGTGGTTTATCACAGTCGTTCAGATAGTATATATTTTTGTTTCCCTTTTGGAATTAATGTATATATAATTAATATATATATGTATATAATACATATATATAATATATATAATATATAATATATAATATAAATATAAAAATATATAAATATATAATATAAAAATATATAAAAATATATAATATATATTATAAAATATATAAAATATAATATAATATAATATAATATATGTATATATAATAATGTATTAATCTAGATTACTCAAAATACATCTAGCAATATTCCAAATGTCTGCTGATAAACACTAGTGCATGTGCAGAGCAAAAGAGATCCCCAGTATTTCTAGATGGATTAACCATTAAATATAATTCTTCTAAAATATATATAAAAATTGCACAATTGCATCTTAATAAATATCTACAAACCTTGTTTTATTGTTCGGGGATTGGAAGTTTGGAAAGTGGAAAATCAAGTTAAGTGTTGAAAGAGAGAGGAAAAATAACCTCATGGGTATGGTTCACCTGTAATTGGATGAAATTGGTTTTTAATCAGTAACAATTTCACTACATAGTGACTTCTTTTTTTCAAATATTCCTATAGGAAAGAAAGCTTCCCTTCTTTATTTTCTTAGAGTGTAGTATGAGAAGCCAGTTAAAAATTCATACATAGTGGTTATAACTAAAAGATTAGAGAAAAGATGGAGCTGAGATTGCATCCAGAATTTTAAAGCACCCACTTGCTTGCCAAATATGTGATCAAGTGCTAACCTGGGAGGTATTGGGTTTGTTGTTCTTTGTAAATTTATTTTGTAACCCAGCCTAATGTCCTGGGTGCCTCAAGCTGCTGCTTGACCACCTTCATGTTAAATTGCCTGTAGCAGCTGATGGCTGATGTCTTCACGTGTTTCCCTGTGAAGCCAGCTTGATTTAAAAGCTATCTACTTTAGAGAGAACCAAGGGAAAAGGAAATTTACATCAAGCTTTGAACTGACACAACAGAGGAGTGTATGCAAATGTCCAGTCATAAAAACCTCTCTTCAGATTTGATTTAAGTGATTTTTTTTTACTTTCAAAGGTAGCTCAGATGGAGTTAGAGAATCCACATTTAAAACTATGGATCTTCATGACTGGGATCTGCAGTAGAATACACTGTCTTGGTAGATACATGGTATAGCATTAAATTTACTTTAGTATCTTTTATGTCTTTAAAGTATTCAAAATTAGGACTACTTTAAAAATGTGTTTTTCTGAAATAATGTTCCTTCTGAAGTTCCCATTTCTGGGTTATCAAATATCTGTATCTCTTTAAATGCTATCAGCAGCACACCTTGACATCCAAATTTTCATGTTATGTCATTGTCTTTATTCCTGCAGACACTTCAGTTCAGATACTGTTTATCCTTCCATCAAACCATTGCTGTGTGGCAGGTCCAATTGTGCTTTCTGTCTTTCTTTGCTTACCAGCACTGTGTCCCAGCAGGTTACCATCAACAAGAGCCCTAATTTTCACAATCACATGCATTGACACTTGCTGTTGGATAGTCTTATGTTAGATGGTCTTGATTATGGTTTGTGACTGATAATTTTCAATCACTAAATGTCTTTCCCTAAAGTTTCAGTGTTGATGAGGGAGATATGTAAATTTGCTCCCATGTCGACAGTGGGAAATTTGGGAATTATTTTGAAAAAGGCTTAGGCGTCTTGGACACCATTAAAATCCAAAGCAATTTAATATTTTGAACACCTGTGTCCATTTGAAAATAGACTTAAGTTTTCCTAGTACCTTAAAAAAGATAATTATCCTTTGATACGGATCTAATCCTGCTGCTCTGTCAGTCATAATGCCTTCAGTCGATGTTACAGAAGTCAAGCCAGATCTGACAGTAGATTTCTAGAACTTAAATACATATGGAAATAATGCAAAAATTATTTTAACTTATTTTTTCTTTTTTTTTTCTGTATGAAAACTTCAGTAACATGTTTTAAAGACTGCTTTCCTAAAGTAGTTAATGCTGTGGATGGGGCTTTGGGAGATTTTGTCCAAACACTTCTGGTCCCCCCTCTCCCCCCTTCCATATTAGGTGGCTAAAATAAGCTTTAAACATAACCACAGTGTGTGGAATGACTAAGGTAGCAAAATAATGCCTAAAAAGATGAGAAAAACAGCCTACTGAAACAGTGTTTAATCTGTATTCATACTAGAAGTTGCTCTATTACAAAATGAGGGTGAAGAATTGCACATTATAGCTAGAATTCTAGATCAATAGTAATTGTTGTGGTTTTGGTTTTGGGTTTTTTTTAGATATACTCCACTTGATTATGCCTTGCTTGGTGAACACCATGAAGTGATTCAGTTCATGTTAGAACACGGGGCTCTGTCTATAGCTGCCATTCAGGATATTGCTGCTTTCAAAATTCAGGCTGTCTACAAAGGATACAAAGTTAGAAAGGCTTTTCAAGAGAGGAAGAATCTTCTAATGAAACATGAACAGCTGAGAAAAGATGCTGCTGCCAAGTAAGTCTGAGACTTGAAATCTACTCTAGCACATAGACATTTGTTGTAAGTTTGTATTTATCAGTGTACGATTTTATCTGTTGCTCATTGGTTTCTGTTCCTCTTGGTAAAATTCATGAAACTGAAGGAAGCCTATAACTTCCATGTAACTATAGACAGATGGAAGTTGTTTTCCATATAACAATAATTATGTTTCCATAATCCCAGTTTAAATAACAAACTTTATATAATATACCATAGCAAGGCAAAATACCAACAGCTGAGGAAATAGCATGTTAGCATCTGTGAATCTTTGCCTGATATTCTGTATGATGATAAAAAGGCTTGGAAAACATTTATCACTTTAAGGCAGTGGAAATAATTACTTGCCTATCAAGTCTTGATACCAGTTTTGAACAGAAATTAATCAGTAGCTGAGTAAAAAAACCCCAAAAACAAACCAGGGAAGCCTGGTTTAGTAAGGCTTAATTCAAAGTTCCTCTAGCAACTGAACTCCTGGTTTCTATTTGCAACTTCATTTTGGGCCTTATCATTCTCTGCACTTTTATTTTCTGGTCTTAAATTAGAGAATTCCTATGAATTGGTTATATTGAATTACAGGTAACTAACATATGCAATTCAAATTGTCAGTAAGATGTGTAGGTTCTGACTGAATTTCAAACCAATTTAAATGTGGTAATGATAGCACAGTGGTGAAATTCTAAAATCAGAAAGTACTTAAATGATTATCACAATACTTTGCTTGCTTGGAGTTTATCCTTAAGACTCTTAGTATGAGATTAGCACCTGGTTTTTCTTGAAGAAATCTGATTCTGAAATAAAAAACATAAGTCTGAAAAGAATTCTGCACGATTTGGGAGTATTATTTTGATAAAGAGAGATCATATGAAAAAAACACACAACATAATTATTGCACCTAGAGATATTTTTGCTGCGTTTGTGTATCACATACAAATTCAGCTGCACTCCACTCTGCAGAATTGGCCAGCCAGACCTTCACTGAGTTTGATTGCTGCTACTATAAAGTTATTATTATTCCCCAAGAAGAACCAAAGCTAGAAATACCAGATAACTCATCTCTTACTCACATCATACATCCTGAAGTTGTAATCTGTAGCTCTCTTACTGTTTGCCTTTTCTGCTGAAATCAGTAGTGTCAGTCAAAACCATGTATGGAGAAGCTGCCTTGGAAAATACTACTTTTTAAAGTGGAGAGCTCTGCTTATTGCTGTGTGGTCAAAAACTGACTTTACCAAATGAGAGAATTTTATCCTTTGTGATGACAGTCATTTTTAGAAGAATCTCTGATCCACCATGTAGAAGATGAAATGGAAAAGAATTGCCTCATGGAAATTTGGGGATATTTTTATAATAGTTTTCCTTTGTGAGTTTCTGATGTAGTTTCTGAAACTTACTTAGCTGTTGTTGGTTTGTTTGAAAACAATAGAAACAAAATCTGTGTACCAAATACCATAAAAAGAGAATTACAGTACAATTGGAGTGTACAAGCAAATCAGGTTGTCACATAACAAATTTTATTTAATTGCAATTTTACGATCTGTAATAAACTGAAGGGGACATTATGTTGTCATCATTCTGCGTACCCATCTGTGCATTCCACAGCTAAAATTGGCCAGGGTGTTCTTGCATACAAAAAGCTATTATCCCTGCTGATGTTTAAAAATCTGGTCTCCAGATAAAAGTAGACATCATGTAGGGATCCAGAATGATGGTGAGCTTCTAGATTGAACACACACACCCTCTCTCCAACTATTTCAGTGTAGATATTTAAAATTTGCTTTGTAATATGTTACTTTAGAGAATCTTTCTAAGATAAATCACTCCTAAATCTACTTGGGTTTAGATAGTCCATTCTTTTTCTGGTTTGTTTTTTTTTTTCCTTTTTACCATAACAGCATCTCATACCTGTGTTATTTTCTGGTAAAATTACATTCACTGTATTTAAATCCTATGAAATATTTCTATACAAACATCATCTCCCATTTTCTCTCCTATATCAAAGAAATTGTAATTTATCAAATTAAGTTTGATGAAGGCCAAAACAACATGCACACTATTATGTCACTGAGCAAAGAGACACACCAGGAGACCAGTTAGGGGAAGCTGGCAATCCTTGACAGAGCTCAAATGTAAAAATGCAGTTTACAGGAAGCAGAAGCTGGGACAGACTGCAAAGTAAGAGTGTAGAAACATTGCTTGGGCATGTAGATGGTGTCAGAAACACCAAAACTCAAAGGGAGTTGAGACTTCAAAGAAGTTACAGGTTACAAAGTGAGTTTGTGCTTCTACATTAATAAAAGTTATAAATAAACTAATAAGATCATTACCAATAAAATGCATTAGTAAAAGGCTGAGCAAGGAATGTGTAGGCCTGTTGCTGAATGGTGCATTTAGTGACAACAGACACCAGTGTGGCAGAAGTACCCAATGCCTTCTGTTCCTCAGTCTGCCAGAAGGTCTCCCATGCCTCTTTGCCAAGAGAATTGGTTCAAGGAGGAGCAGAACTGCCAGCTGTGAATGAGGATTAAGTCAGGCTTGAGAGAACTCAGCCCAGACAAGTCCATGGGACCAGGTTGGCTGCATCCAAGGGTACAGAAGGCACTAACTAATGCCCTTGGAAGGTCACTTTCCAATGTCTTTATAAGGTCACAGAGACCAGGGAAGGTCTCCTATGATGGGAGGAAAGAAAATGTTGCACCCAGCTTGAAAAAGGGCCAAAAAAATAATCTGGGGAACTGTAGCCTGGTTGGTGTTTCTGGGGAACTTTTAACAGGCAGAAGTTGTGACAAGAATTTTTGTCTGGAAATAAAGAGAAATTCTTTCACCCTTTGACAATCAATCAGTAGAACAGCCCAAGGAAGTTGTATGGTTTCTGTCCATAAAGGTTTTCAAGACATAATTGGATAAAAACCTGAGCCACCCAATCTAACCCTTTTTTGAGCAGTCTGTTAGTCTTGCTGACTTCTGATATCCCTTCCAGACTTTAAAAAGAGGATTTTGGTTTACTTATTGCAAAACCAGGTATTTAAGAAAATAATATTTAAGTGTTTAAAACATATTCAGAGAAAACTAATTTCCAATATATTGGATTTAGAAAGGGCTGCAGAACTCATTCCTCATTTCTTCACCTCCCCTTTCAGTTTCTCAGGATGAGTTCCTGAATGCATACTTCTGTTTTTCATTCTTGCCAGTTGAAGGAAACTGATTGAGAATGTGGATGTGAAAGGGAAATGGCTGAAAGTGAGTAAGTAGCTCATGATTTTTAGGAAGAGAAGAACAGCAATAAAATAAGCAATTCAATTAAACAGCCTTCAGTAGATTTAGAAAAATGTTCTCATGCCAAGAGAGTACAAGTAGATTATGAGGTTTTTCAAAATACTGGTGGTTAGCCCTGCATGCTGAGAAAAGATAGGGGAGTGTGGCAACAGAGAAAATAATGAGCTCTTCAGCAACCTGAAAAGGGAAAGCACATATTGGAAATTTGATGTAATTACTAAAATTGGCACTAATAAGAATATACAATGATAAAGCTAAACAAGCTGAGGTGCTGAATAAGAACTGGCAAAGGATGTGAGGTAGGTATCACAATAAACCATTGTAAACATACTCATTGGAAAAGGAAGAGTAAAGAAGGTTGGTCCATGAGAGATGCTAAGTAGACTGAACTGTTCTGTGGGGTTTTTTTTGCTTCAGAAGAAATTACATCAAACCAACTCAGTTTTCTTTTGTGTCTGAATAACAAGTTTTGTGGCCATGGAGAAACAGCAGCTGTCATTCAGACTTGCCTGAAGTCCTCATACTTCCTCATGGGAAATTTCTCATTTCTCACCTTTAAACTGGAAGTGTATATTGATGAGAATTTCACATAAACCCATCACGAATGTGTATTTTCATTTAAAAAGCAAATATGCATTTGAAAATAGCACCAAGATGTAGAAGATTCTAAGCACATTGAAGGCTAAATTAGAAATCAGAATGGTGGTAAAATACATACAAGAAATGACTGAGGAAAAAATAGGCATTTAGGTAAGAACTAATCGACTGCCCTACACATTTGGGAAGACCCATCAACATAGGAATATTGGACATAAATTAACCATTGTCTTAACATTTTTATTAAGGACTATCAGTTTAAAAGATTATTATTGATCAGAAGTCATGAGTCAGTGGTATCATTCTTTTGAAAATAATCATCATGCTAGATTATGTAGCAGGAGGTGCTGTTTATACAACATGAAATATAACTCGTCTTAGTCCAGAGAAAACTCTACCAGTACTAGGATCATATCTGGAGATGTATTTTCAGTTGAGATTTTTTTAAGTTTTTGGGGTTTTATTGCAAGGATTACTTTAAAAACACTGTCCTTTAAAATATCTTTCAGTGTGTAGATAAAAAAGTTAAGTTTCTATTCCTAACAGAATAGAAAAGGTTGAATTCATTTCAGCAGAATCAAAAATTCAGAGCATCTCTGTGTCTTCACAAATGTGCATGTAAGGCTGAAACTGTTCCTTTCCATCTGCTAAAAGGCTCAGTTTTCATTCTTTCACTTCTGCAACAAAATATGAGCTTATGACCATTCAGGACAAAACTGTGTTGCATGTATAATGGAAAACGTTGGCCTACCAACTTTGTTATCACTGTTGAGCTGCAGCTGTCTAACATGAGAGCCCAAATTTGGATCCTGTTGGGTCACCAGAACCTCCTGAGAATGACTGAGAGCCCTGAAGTTAGAATCTTGTCTACTTCCTTCCCTTGTTCACTTCCTTCACTAGGTTTCATTAAACCTAGCCTCTCAAATTGTACAATGGTAAAACTTGGAAATTTTAGTTTCAAAAAGATCCTTCACTGTACTACAAACTGAATTTCTGATTAAATAAAGCAAAACACAAGGTGAGGTACTTATGTATTCAGGAGTCTATTATTCAACTAAGCTGTACTGTGACAATTGTGATGATGCTTTATGAATAGGGAGAATTGAAATCCCTTCCCTTTATTCTTTCTTCAGTTTAATCTGAAAAATCAGCATGTAGATAAGACTTCTAAAGGAAAAACAACCCTTTTTACTTCTTGGTTTTTGGTCCTGTGTCATTTCAATAACTTTACGATTGATACGTTGCTGAAGTTACTGTTTTGAGTTGATCTGCACATCAGAGGAGTGCAGGTCACTCCAACTTGATTGTGTATCACACAGCCCACCTCACACTTCCTTTTCTTGTGAAGAATAGAAAATTACTATTCTGTGAATAGCAAGAACCAGCTCAAATGGCACAGTAATGGCAGTGAGATCCATACTGTACACAGTCCCAACATCCCTGCACACTCCGGTTGTGGAATGCCAATATTAATTGAAAGCGGCCACTTTTTTTTCATGCCAGAGGGAATTCTGAATCCCAGGCTGCTAGGAGTGTATTTTTTTAGATCAATTAGCAGCTTTTCAGGTGCAAAGTTCAATCAGCCTCTTCTGCAGAGCACAGTTGATAAGATAGCACTGACAGATAAAGTTAGGGCTTCTCGCTGGCAACTGGCGCTGCAGTGACACGGGCTGGCAGTGACACCACTCACAGGAACTGGGGCTGGCGTGCTGCATAACTCACCTGTCACACGCCGTGCCGGGAGGTGACGTGGCAACAGTCTGCACACTGTGTTGGAGCACTGGAAGCAAGTTAAAATACCAGGCAGCTACATGATACGGCATTTACCGCCTGTCCGTTCCAACAGGAAAAGTGTCACTTCATCCAACAAGCAGGGCTTAATTTATAAAAACAGATTCAGTGGGAGGGAGGGAGGTATGTAACGTTTGCTGTGTGCTGTTGAGTTTATTCTGCTTGGTAGGAACAAGAATTTAAAAGATAAAGTGCAATGATAGCCCACTGTATTTCAGAATAGGCTGCAAAATTTTATTCAATGGATGCACCTTTCCTAAGTTTGTCCAAAATTCTCTTTTATGGCTACACTATTAAGAGATGCTTGACTTATTTCATTTTGGAAATCCAAATATCGCCATTGTAAGTGGCATATTATGTGCACACAAGTTCTTAACTCACATCTCATATTATCAATATTTGTCATTTATATGACATATAATGTTTATGTAAAATTAATTATCTACCAGTGGCAAATACATAGCAGCAAGTTAGTAGCAGTAGCTAGTTCAAAGTTGGTTTATAATTGTCTGTACTAACTATGTCACACTTAAGCACAAAAAAATAATTTTCAAAGATATTGTGTCTTTTGTTAAAGTTTTTTGCTTTTCAAATACAGTGCATTGCATTACTACTCACATGAAAATATTGCTCATTACTAATTACAAACACAGTTATTAGTGTCATGATTCTTTTTAAAATCCTGCTTTTAATTTTTGTATATTTATAAAACCTCCTAAATTTAGATGTTTTCAGTAAGTGTTTTAAGATCAGTCAAAACAGCTGCAAACTGAATGGGCAGCTGGCTGACAAGGACTTAACCTTCATCAGGCTGTAGCTTTAAGTCAGTTGTTGTTTCGGATCAAGATAAGACATTTCAGTGCAATATGTGTTCTTTTCTCACGAAAAAGATGTCAAGTCAAGGATTTGTTGTGACAGTGTCAGATTTTTAGAGAAGAGTGTGTTCGTTAGATACATGCTCCCAAGGTTTAATCTTCAAAATTCTTATGGTATGGACTGTAATTGCAGGAAACGTGAAGAGGAAAGTAAGAGGAAAGAAGCCAAGCTGCAGAAAGGGATGCAGAACGTGGAACAAAACAAGTTTTGGGTACAACAGAATCCCACAAATTGGGAGAAGGCCACCAGTGTCCCACAGTTACCCAACAAAGCAGCTGACACACAGAGCAAGAGGCTTCTGTCCCTCAGTGCTTCACAGATCCAGCCAGGGAGAAACAGCAGAGGTTCACCTAAAGCTGGGTATGACAAAGGGACCCCAAAGGAGAGCTGCATGTCAGCAGAGCTTCAGAGCGAAGGTCATAAGATCAGGCAAGGTTTGTGGTCTTCTTTAATTGTGCTGTTTATCTGCTTTGTCCACTTCTTGGGGGTATTTTATATACAGAACCCATTTTGTCTTTCTCTGATTTCGTATTCTGTCATCACTTGAGCAATTTGTGCAGCAGGGTAGTGTTAGATACAGATTATTTTACTCTCTGTGAAGTAGTGAAAAACACCAGTACAGTGTCTTACAGTGTCTATAAAAATACCTAGAATATGTGAAACCAGACTGTGGGCAATTGTTCTATTACTTGCACTCTGCAGAGAAAATAAGATTAAAGATGTTTGACCTATCTGTGGTGCACATGAAGAATGTTAATGGCGAAACGGTAACTCTGTTTTTTAAACAAGATTTATCCTCTCACTCAATCCAGACAGTTGGTGTTTGAAAGACTGCTATGCCTTTTTTAGGTAGGCATTCTCTTTTTGTTACTGAAGTGATGCCAGGAAAGTTGATGCAACAAGGATCAAACCATGAAGTTATATAGTCAGTTCTCATTAGGTGTTTTAATCAATTCTCTTGTGACCAAACCTTTAATGGACTTCACTGGTCATTTTATTGGAATGAAATATAAATTTAGACCCTTTGGGCTGTAAAAACTGTGATTCAGTTTTTGGGTGTTTTCTGATCTGGTTATCCACTTGAAAGCGTGACCTGTAAAGGCATTACAAATATAGCATGGTTTCACCAGGTTTTGGATGATCCAGATGATTTTCTGGAATGACAGTATATCAGAGATCTCTTTCTTTTCTCTTCCCCCTCCTACCTACCCTGTAACATCCTGTCTGTTACATTTCATCCTCTCTGGTCTATTTTTTCATTCTCCTGTTAATTTCCAAGCAGAATGGAAGGTGAATGGAAGATGGGGGATTTTCAGTTTTGTATTCAAGTCTGGCTTCTGAGTCACCCTCAGCAGAGTGTTTAGAAGCAGTGGTCACACAGCAGCAAGGGAGAAATAGGAAGGACTTCATAATTTCATTCAGGGTGTCAAGGGAAGTATTGAGAAGCCAAGTACTTTGGTTTCCTGGGTCAGCAGGTTATCCTGTGCCAGGCTATAGCATGGATAGAGCTGTTAGATGCTTTTCAGGCATCTAACTGAAATGTAATGATAGAAAGAAAACCATTTGTAAAACATTAAGAAAATGAAGATGTTTGGGACTTTATTGTGACCAGCAATCATGTCCTCTTCTGATTCTTCCTGCTTGCATTTTTTTGTTCATTTAAGTGAATCCTAGTGTGCCCCAAAGCAAAAACATCAGAGACATAAACTGTGTTTTGCTGGGTCCAAGACTGAATTTGTTTTCAATTTCTCTGTCTAAAGATTCATTGAGGAACCACACCAAAAGCAAGTCAAGTTGTGTCCACTTCCATTGTGGCAAAGCAAACGAGGGAACAAAAGTTGAAGTGAAACATCAGGTTGCAGCTGCTGCAGAAGTGGAAGGAGAAAAGCACAAGGAGCACATTGTAGACACAACAGGTGCCTGTGCTCGGAGGAGCAGGAGGCTTTCTGCTTCTACCTGTAGGACTGCCAGTGCTGGGGAGAAGCTGAGGGGGGATCCAAGCCAGCCTCCCTCTGGCAAGAGGGACCACGGGGAAGGAAGGGCCGTGTTCTTCTGCGACGTCAGTTGTACCGGTGGAATGGTGCAAAACTCAAAGCTGGGAGAAGCTTCTTCCAAAGGCAAAAGGCACCAGCAGAAACCCAGAAATAAAGAGGTAAATGATAAGAGGTGTTCACCAGCTGGTTCTAGTAGACCAGGAAGTGCCAAAACAGTATTTGTAAGCACCAGAAATGACAGCCTGCATGCTGTAGAACAAACTGTCAAAGTGGGAAACAATGAAACAGGAAAAAAGGCCTGTTCATTATTGTCTGCTGAGGCAGAACCTACCAGGGCTGTGCCAAGAAACCCAATAGCATGTTCTGCTTCTGATGACAATTCAGACTTGGAAAAAACAGGCATAACTGGATCCAGGAATGCAGATGATCAATTATGTTCTGTTCCATGGCAAAGTACAAATATTGAACTGATCCCTTTAGAGATTCGAATGCAGATCATAGAAAAAGAAAGAAAAAGAAAAGAGCTTTTTCGGAAGAAGAACTACGCTGCCACAGTCATACAGAGGACATGGAGAAGGTAAGATTACTGTTTCAGTGGCTAGGGAAGAGTGAGATACATGTAAAATAAACGAGGCTTGTTGGCAATGTGTTTTATTTTGCTTACAATGTTGCTAGTGCTAAACAAGGCAATTAATAATCTTTATCCACACAAGGGGAAGTGGGTTCCAGTTGCATAGAATTACATTAGTAAGTTCATAAAAAGTACAAGGTAACTGATGACTTTTAATAATCAGAGAAATCACTGAACTTTGATTTCAAGCACTGATATTTCTTTAGAGAGTGCAAATCAAGATTTGCCTAAACCTGGAGTTCAGTGACATACTTGAAATTGTGCTCTGACCTAACATTTAACCAGATAACCAAACCACAGAATGTATGGGAGCTTTGAGTGTTCATTGCCAAAACTTGAAGGTAGCTTGAATACCTTGATTAAGCAGGAACAACTGTACAGAAGAATGTACAGAATGCTTCCCACAGCGTTATCCTGCTTTCATGAATGTGTGAATTTCAGTCTCAGAAATGCAGTCATTCTAGAAGTGCATCCTCAATATTTAGTTTCTTATCAAAACGGGCAGACAGAGTATGTAAGGGAAGTATATAATATGCAAATTATTCTTATTTCTTGTTTTTATTTAAACTTTATTTGATTTTACTGGATGCAGAAAACTATAAATTGCTTATGTTTACTAATATTCTTTCCAGGTCTCTCACTGGTTTAACAGTTTCTCTGAGGGACTCTGAGCTGAAGATGTCCCTGGCCATGGCAGGGAGGGTGGACAAGATGGTCGTTAAAAGTCCCTTCCAACCCAAACCACTCTGTGGCTCTGTGATTCCATGGCATATTCCTCTGAACTGTAAAGCAAAGCAGACACTTTTCCTCCCAGGGTTCCACCACTTCTGCGCTCTCTGCTGCTTGCTACTTGGCCTTCTTTTCTGGTGTAGATCCCAAGTTCTTGTCTTATTTGTTCAAATCACTTAGATGCCAAAAGCTAAGGGAAGCCATGAGTAGGTTAGGAGAGTGTATCTGCAGGTGATGCTGCTGCTGGCTCTGCTGCTTTCACTCAACACCAGTTTAAAATCCTTACAGCATGGCTTTAAGACAAAGCAGAACGAAGTGTAGTGAGTGCTTGTGCAAATTTCCCCACAAGAACTGGGATCCAAAGCCATGCATTAAGCTGACTTACCTGCACAGAAATCTGCATTTCACTTACGCTACAGATTTTGGATAGGCCTTTCTAAACTGTCCACCTGCTGAAACAGGGATGGTGTGCATTCTCTCTAAGAAGCACATGTGCTTACTAACACTTTGTATTTTGGAAATTGTGGGAATTGAAGATTGTTTAAGTTACATTTGTTATTTAAATACTCAATAGTGAAAAATATACTTGTTCTGTTAGCAAGAACTCATAGAACAATAACAAAGATCATAAATTTTGCAAGGCTGCAGCAAGACACATTAGTTTGGCAGTTCTTCCACAGTCCTGTGTTTGCTTTTGTTCCAAACTTGCACACGGTAAATAGCATATACTTGTAGACAGCAGTAAAATTATACAATGTTATTGAGTAATTCTACATTAGAAACATGTAGAAGTACATACTTGAGTTCTGGAATTTCTCTAAATTAGAATTAAATGCATTTGTCTCACTGTGCAAATTTTATAGTCCTGATTTACTTATTGAAGGCAAACAGAACAGCAGAGTGGTACTGGTCTACTTAAGTGTATTAAACTTGCCATTCTCAGGAGAATGTTTCAATTCCCAAATCTGCAAACTTTATAAATGTATTCCTCAAAAGTGTACTCTAAGGTGTGTGGCTTGCCAAAGGTTAATTGCTTATCCTGCTCATTGAGGCTTACAGATTCTGTGTCTGTGTTTTCTCTCCTTGGGGGGGCACGGGGGCCTGTACTATGCTCCAGGGCCCACAGGGAGCCGACAGAAGCTGGAATAAGTTGGTTGCTGTCACTGTTGTTCTCCCACTGGAGTCAAGCTGTATTTTTTTTTCATATATTATTGCTGTGTGCATACTTTGGCCAGCAGTAGTTTTTAAGATTAGAGTTTCTGTGACAATGAGTGAGAATACCACTTACCAGCTTTATTGTTCTGCACGTGGATGTCCCACTTTTCTTTTATGTGCAGTAGTTTTGTTGACTAAGCATCAGGTATATTTTAAGGCACCATGTCATATTGATATTGTATCAAACTTGGTCCCATTCTCCTTTTTCTCACTAGGATCAGAATAGTCTGTTACAAGAGAGCTGAATTAAAACAATGTGCACTTGCTCTACAGATAACTGCCTCCATCTTCTCAGTGTCAGAACCTCACAGTTGCTTTCCTGTTGCTAAAAACTACCAGAAGTTCTCTGCAAACATGAAATTTTGTTTTGGACAGCTGGGTCCAAAGGTGGAATGACTGTGAATGGGTCATTTCATGTATCAGCAAAGGCATCTGGCAGTAATTACTGAATTCCAAGAGAGTAGCTTAGTATTCTTTTCTGCTCCAGTGTAAAACAGTTCCCCAATTGTTTTTTCTGCAGTTAAGTATTCACTTAACCCATCCTTAGCTCAAGTTATGTTAGCAAGTCACTGCAACTGTGCTCCCTCTTCACTTTCTTTTCCTCTCTCACCCTGTTGAAAAGTTAAAAATGGCATGTTATTTAAGAAAACTGTATCATTTTTTCCCTCTGTGTCTCAGTAATACTCCTGTTCTGAATTCATACCATGCTTCACAACTTGGAGGCCCTGACAAGATGCAGTTGCTGCCTGCATTTGTTATGTACTTTAATGAGCTGCATAACAGTACATGCCTGAATTCTGAAGCTTCACTAAATTAAGATTAAATACATTTGTCTCACCCAGCAAATTTCACAGACGTAATTTACTAAGCTTATTGGAAGTTTAAAATTATTTAGGCTGTAACGGAGCATATCATCCCCCTTTGGCATTCTATTGTGCTTTTATGTACTCATTTTTTGTATATGGCTGCTGCTTTGTTTGAATTATGTAGTTCATTGGCTTAGAACATATATTTAAACAGTTTGTATCTGGCTCGTTGTCTTTTGTTTTAATTTAGAACTTGTTGCAGAGGGAGCAACAGGAAAAATCACCTCTTTCTCTCTCCTTCCTCCTTCGCTTTACCAGGGCATCCAGTAGAAGCCTTTTTGAATGCCAGAGGGGATGATGATCAATGTGTTTTGGCCTGTTACCAAACGCTTATAATTAATATTTCACAAGTGTTACTCAATGCTCATTTGTGACAGGTTTGTACTGGGAGGATTCAGAGTTAATTGCTAAGCCAGTTAATTGACTTGAGAGTGTGAAACGCCGATATCCGATTGAATACTTACCTCCCATTCAAGCGGGAAAAAAAAAGCCCCAAACAACTCCTCGCTGCCGGTGCCATTTGCCACCGGAGTGTGAGGGACAGATAATCTGCTGCTGCCACTCACAGAGGGCTGTGACTGTGTGTAAGATCAAAGCAGCTGAGGCAAGGTTGGGTCAGGAGACATGGAGCCTCTGAAGGGAAGGGAAAAAACACATTGCTGAGAACAAGGTGAGGGGAGCATCTTCAGAGGAGGGGTGGAGAGCAGCTCCGTTTCCTGCAGCGGAAATGTGCAGTTGAACCCACAGGAGGCAGATTTGGTTTGTCTCTTGCTGTGATTGACTGAGGACATGAAGTGCTAAGGCACACGAGAAAGTTTGGTGTTATTAAGCTGTGAATGTAGTGAAAATGATGAAGCAGTACTGATTGTGCTGTTACCATAAATATAGTTTTGTCTTCTGATGATTTTCTACTTACAAAGCAGCTGATAAGCTGATGTTGAAGCACCGTAACTTTTGATACCTGTAATGCCAATTTCTTTTGTAACTGTGTGAAACAATGGATGCATCCAAAATTGAACCCAGCTCCTACTTTTTCTTCTGAACAAACATTTCTCATCCAAATGACTTAACACATCAGTGGGAGTTCTGTTTTCCCAGTTACTCATGTAATCCACCATGTGAACTGATGCGTGGAAAGCACGGAAGTAAAAACAGGTCACCTAAAACAAGTGCTCTTCTCTTTTCTGCTCTCTAGTTACCAGCTAAGACAGGAGTTGTTTCAGCTCCTTAGTGCTAAGCGGCAGTGCAAGGAAGATGAAGACAAATGGAGACAAGAGGCAGCTGCCTTCTTCATTCAGGTTGCTTGGAGGAAACAGCTGAACCATAGCCCTCTGAAATCAGTTCCTTCATGTAAAAATCTGAAATCCTTAAACAAAACCAGCTCAGCCATAAAAACCAGCAAGCAGTCCATCCTAAAGCAGATATATGGTAATTTTCTTTTCACTATAATTTATTTTGAATAACTATGCTTTTATAACAGAGTGTATTAATCTATGCATTTCTTACCTAATTGTTAAGAATTTCAAATATTTATAAAAATTAGTCTGAATCTCAGGTGTTCTGGGCAATTGTATTTGTTTCAGGTTAAAAAACCCAAACAACTCAGTGATTTTAAAATGGCTGCTGCTAAAGCTGTTTAAATCCCCACACAGCATTGTTTCAGCACAGATCTTGAGCAATCAAATAATTTTATTGCCAGAGCTGCTCACCATCTATCAATGTGGAAAGAGAACAGAGCAGTTAAGCTGGGGATAGTTGGCTTTATCCACGCAGAGTGGCTATCTGGATCATTTTTAAAGCATTGTTTTAAGCTTAGTTTGTTACTGTTTAAAAAATATTTTCATTTGAAGAGTATGTTCAACGTTGGTAACTTTCTGTATGAAGATAAGTGGTCTTTATGGTGAGAGCAAGATTGTCTTTTATAATTCTGCACTGCTTTGTACTGTGCCTGAATGTGCACACGCAAAGGAATGCATCTTCAGGAAAATATAGAGGAGAAGTATTGCTTCTAGACTTTGAGTTCCTTTACAGTGTGGATCACTGATGGAGTAAGGATAGCCTAACTATATGTACTTTAACAGGTGGTAATCACTTCTATCATGGCTCTGTAGCTTTGAGAACCAAAAAGGATAAAAAAAATAAAGCTAATAAATTTATTTTCTTTTTTTTTTTAATAGCAACTGCAAAATGCATTTTAACATTAGTTAAATTTCAGTTGTGGTTGTCACAATTTTCTGTCGTATGGAATGTCTCATGAGTTTCCCCATAAAAAATAAGAGTAGTTTTTAGGATAAAATAATGCTGTAGGCTTACTGAAGTAGTTTGTAGCTATACACAACCACATGTTTATGTGCTAAACACAGAGCTGTTCACATTGTTTGTTAAAGGACGTTCTCAGGAAGGCAAAGTGTGTCAGTCAACAAGACCTCCTTCTAAGCTGAAACTTTCTGATGTGCAGCTGGTCTCAGGTAGGACACATCCATTTTAAGAATATTTTGATGTTTATATACCCGAGATTGGTTTCTTCTTAGATAAGAAAAAAATCTGCTTAAGGACTGGGCTCTCTTATCAAAATGTGTAACTACTGCCAAACTGTTGTGATTGCACACTCCTTCTTTCACCACTTTTGGGCTTAACTGAGCACTGCACTTCTATCCTTGAGTCATTTAGATGAAAAACTTCTTTACTAAATGCCATTTGTCAGACTTTCTAAAGTGTGTTATGGACTTACTTGGGGTTGGGAGCTGTGGTAATGTTGGTGCTTCACCACGTGAGGGTTTAGTGCCTTGCTGGGCATTTGGTGTCCTGGCTGTGCTAAACCTCAGTCAGACAGGCCACAGCTAGATGGGAACACAGCAACTGCTTCAAGGAGTCAGGAGTTCAGGTAATTTGCAAAGGGAAGTAAAACACATTTTCCAAGTAGTTTAACAGAACTCTGAAGTCAGAAGGAAATCTGACAGTGGACCCATCCTTGAGTTTGTTAGAACTGTAGGTGAATTTCTGCCTTGCTAAGACACAGAGGCCTTTTTCTTTCACTGTCTGAGAACTGTTTTAATTAAGAGGCATGACCAGACAGGTGTTTGATTGCCACCTCTTCATGCAGATATAAATCTAAATTTTAAAAGAGCTTTTAGCTCTTTTCATTTAACTTTTCAGGACAACGGATCTCCCTGTCTTCTGAAATAAAAAGGCTTTCTCTTGAGGCTGGAGTGGCCTTTGCTTTCATAACTTGGTGACGAATAGGTTAGTGATAGGAACTCTGCCCAGTTCCTTTAGAACACTACCTACTTTTATTCACCTAATAGGAGCTCAGGGAACTTTAGCCCTTACTTAAAAGACAATAACATGTTTTTCATCTGCCTGCCTTTGTGCATGACAACATTACGTTTGTTGGAAAAGTTCAGAGCTGTCAGTGGCTAATGCCAGATACTCCATTTCTGACGTAGGTGCCTGGAGTAGGTCAGAATGGACTGTTCAGTCTCATTCTTCCCTTGCAGAAGGTACATCTGGGAAGGTGAAGGCTGACTGTCAGCCCAAGTTTTAATGCTCATAGAGCTCATGAAGAAGCGTCTGGTGACAAATCTGTAATGGGGATTGACACCCAACTCAGTCAAACACTTCGGAAGGCGGGATACACGGAGGGTGTTCAAAGGAAACGTTCAGTAAGGCAGGTGACAGGTAGAAAAGGGATGGGATATACAGGCAAGGGGAAGTGCTTTGGAATATTCTGGCAAATGGAGCCTTTACGATTGTTACCATTAAAACATTTCAGAACTTGAAACTTGTTCTTTTTCTGGTTTGTTTGGCTTTTTTTTTAATTAAATAGATTCCTTTTGTCAATTCAGCAGGTGGCACTTAAGAGGTGCTCTGCAGCAGAACCAGACAGCCTGGTTCTTTGTTTCACTGTGGACATTAAAGTGTGTGTTCAGAGTTGCACAGGAGCAGGTTTTGCAACTCCTGGCATTATAAAGATGTCCTTAAGATGTGCTGAGTTCACACCCTCAATGAAACATTTGGATTTGCACTTGGGATGACCCTAGCTAGAACAGGATAAAGCACTGAAATGTTTGCAGCTAATCTTTACAAACCTGGGAAAGGAAAACACGCATATTATTTGTAGCACATTACAGGAAATAAAAAAACATTGCATGAGCAATTCCAAGCACTCACTTTAGCCCCTGGACTAGTTTCCCTGACTTTCTAGGAAGAGCCCACTGCCTACTTCATGTTGCTAAAGATTGCTCAACACAATCCTTCTGCTCTTCAGCAAATTCAGCCAAGAGTATAGTGTTAGTCTGGAGCCCTACATTCATTGATGGGGGTCAACGTCACTACACCCATGAGAGGCTGCCGCAGTCCCACACGCAGCAGCAGCATCATCATCAATGTTCCACACAAGCTGTACCCAGTGCTGCAGAAACCAAACTCTACTGACAGACGATCAGCAGCGACGTGCCAGGAAAAAGGCACGTTCTGCTCCCAGCAGATTTGCTGCTTATGAAATCTAGAACACAATGTAGATGAAGCTGCTTTTCACCCACTGAAGTTACTCATGAAAACTATTTTGTTCTTTTACAGTGAACAACCTACAGTGTGTTAATTTGCTGGAGAACATGGGAAAATCAAGGCAATATTCATACAACATGAGATCAACCACTGCTGCAAAACCAAAAAATACAAGACTCAAGCATTAAGCAAAACCACGTTTGGAATTTAAAATCCATTCCAGTACAGCTGTTATCTTTCATAATGTATAAGCCATCTATGACATATTAAACTTGAACATTTTCAGTTTTGTATTACCACATGCCAAGCAGACTTCTAAGGAGCTGGACTCATTTTGTGTACAAACTGGTTTTTAAATACAACTGTTAATTTTTTACCAACACAGGATGAAATCTGAATTGCATTTGAAGACAGAAATGAAGCCCTAAGCCCTGTATTGCAATAACATTGTAGGGACAATCAAAGCTTTCCATTGCAAAAAGTAGGAATTTTGAATGTCTTCATCAAACAGAGTTTCAAAGAAGAGGGAAACTGTACTAAAGATATTACAGTTCTGAGAGACCAATGTTCAATTTTACCTCAAGTTCATGAAATTAATTTCAAAATCCAAGCAGGAATGAAGAATAGCCTTCATGCTCCACTTCTCTACTAAAGAAACAATTGTTTCTCCGCTAACTACAGATTCTGAAGGAAACTTAGACATTGACAAAAAAACACTCACAAAAGAAATTGTTTTCACAACCTATGGAAGCTATTAGGGCTGTGTTTTCTACCCTTTGAAATTATCATCACAACTTTTTAAACTTTTTTCCTGTGTGTATTAAATAGAGAGGTAAGAAAAGATGGGCCCTACTCTAGGAAAAAAAAAGGTATTTTAATAGCTTTGGAGCTGCCACAGTGTACAGTATTTACCTTGCACAAAGTATTTAAAAATATGAACTCAGCAAAAAAAAAAAAATGTTACTCTAAAGCATACTGTTTTCTAATTTTTTTTTCTACTTGATACTACACAATTCTATTTTTTTAAATAATGTGATGCTTCACAATAACAGATGAGCAAAGTCAGTTTAAGTCCGTTTCTCTGCAAGCTCTTCAGCATCAAGGACTGGACTTTAACACCCCTCACTGTGGTCACCACATTTTACTAAAACACCTTCCAGTAACATCTACTTGCTTGAAAAAAAGGCAATAGAGGTATTGCAGTTCTCTGTAAAATTTTTATTGTTTCACTTACAAAAAAATTGACAAGCTTTGTTCCAACATCTTCCATTCAAAACTAAATAGAAGTAAATGCTTTACAATAAATGCAGTTTGACCTCTTCAATATACTGTGTTTATAGGGCCAGGTGTCTGGGGATGAGAGGCAAGGTAGATGTTGAAACAGTAATGGAGGTCTGTGAGCCACTGCTCCTGAACTTCACCACTCTTCAGTGTCTAGAAAGGAGGAGAAAAAAGGTAAAACTCAATTTCCCCAACAGCACTTGCAAAACCTGGCTCTGTTTTTACAGGTAATCAGGTGCACTGTTAAAGGTACAAGACAGCCCTGTTCCCCAGTGACATTGTTCCTTTCTTTTATACCTTTCAACACAGTGTGTCTGTTAAAGCCCAAATAATAAAGTGTTACAACTGGGTACACGAAGTCATTACGTTACCAAGTGGGTGAGTTAACAGCAGATGTGCTTTCCTTACTCTTAACTACTGGTTCACTTACTTTGCAATTCTGCAATTTATAGGCAATTAAAATGCAAATCAGCATGGTGCTACCAATTGCAGGGGAGCTCCCCAAACCAGTCTAAGGAGAACTGCTAGCAATAGACCATCCCAGCCCAGGAATTCCCTCTTCTCAGGATTATGTAGGTGGCTTAAAAAACCCAGCAACAACAAATACAACCCACCTAGGGTGGAACAGCACAAGAACTGGCTGTGGTATTTCCAACACTAAAGGGAAACAACCCCCTCCTAACCTGCAGGTTAGAGAACCTCACCATAATGTCTTACATTTGCTTTCACCACCATTTGAAAATGGCTCTTCTTGAACGTTTGCAATAATTTTAAAAAATAAACATGACATACATGTGGTCTCTGGGAAACAGGAAGTTCCATACCATGATGTCCTTGATGATCTGTTGCACCAGAAACTCATTTGTGATCATATGGCTCCTGAGCTGCCCATGCTGCATTAGTAAGCGAAGCAACTGAGCCACAACAGGCAGCTCTTCCCGACAGATCCTGCTCACTTGCAGGCTTTGCAGCATCAGCCTCAGTAACCGTGGCAGGAGTGCTAATGCAGAAATGCATGATCTCCACAGCATATCCCTGAGAGGAAAAGATAATCAAAACTGAAACGACTGAGGACACACATTTCAAGGAGGCTTCTGTGAACTGGCTGCATGGCTGTACAAGGAAACCTGCTTCTGTGGATTCAATCATACCAGCTGCATTCACCCTAATTAGTGGCAAAGCAGAAAATCTGTACCAGAAAATGCCAAACTTGAAAATATTCCAAAATTTTGTACAGCACTGGAAAAAAATTAAGGCCCTGCCCGAGAAGCTACAAATGTTGCTTCACCTCTCACACAGTGCAATCTCCGCGTCATGCAGCTGCAAAGAGGTTTTTGTTTCAGTCACTTTTCAGGCACACCCGAATCTTTCTTTAAGATTCATAAGAAATTAAATAATGGACTCAGGTATTTCTGATATGCAAGTCATTAAATACAGTAAGAGAAGGAGAACTTGGGCTTTGAATTTTCAGGAAGCTTTTAACAACTTTTCTGTATATGGAAAAGTTTGACCTGTTTAAAGACATTTCTGTGTTTCAGGTGAATTTATTTTAATTCCTTATCTGTAGCTTTTGGGTTTTTTAAATCAAATGGCTTTGTAGTCTATGTAATGATGCCTGAAAGGTTTAAAACTGAAACATCAGATCAGTTAAGAATACATACTCATAAAGCCAAATCCTTTGCATGGTGCTTTTCAATGTATCTAATGAAGCTGAGGTTAAAGATTAGGGTATAAATATCCACCTTTACAAAATCAGGATGGTTTTGACATCTAAGTAAAACAGTTTGAAATGAAACCTTCTTCAGTTACTGTTTTAAGTAATTCCTGGTAACTTTGCAGGTGTTTTTCTTAAACCTAAGTACTGATTTGAAGTAAGCAGAAGAGAGACAGGAAAAAAAAACAAACTCTGGGGGGAGGAGAGTATCCTTTCATTTCACATCTCTAATTACTTGTGGCTACAAAGACAGACAAGACAGTAAGAAGAGCAGCTTTACCTTTTCTGTAAGTGTTCTGCATCCTCTCTGTCTATAGTTAACAGAAAGTACAGAAGACTGTAACAACAAGAGGCCAAGAACCTGTGCAGGTTTTCACTTATGATGCAGGCTTGATCCAAGAGCTTATTTATGGCACATAGAACAGATCCAGCTGTGCTATCAGGTATTACAACCAATCCAACCTGTATTAAAATGCGACAAAAAAACAAAACAACAACCCAAGTTCATCACTTTATACAAAAGATTTTTTGCTGGGATACAAACAAACCTAGAGCTTTCCTGTGGTGACGTGTATTACTTTGTTTCTGTTCCAACTCTACAGACCACTGCATTTTTTCAAATCCCTGCTTCCCCAATAAACTGCCACCCATACCAACAGAAGGTTTAATTGACATCTTCATTCCATCCCTTCTAAACAAACACTCATCTCAAACATTTTTGAAAAACAGCACTGCTTTGAGCCTTGCTCTGAATGACAGTGCAGGCACGAACAATCTTCTGGGCAGAACAGGTCTTTCCTTTTAAGCATATATCATGGGACTGGGAAGGCCTTCCGAGCCTTGAAATGGCAGTGAGCAGTCACTGAGGTAGAAGGAAACTCTGATTTATGCTACAGAAAGGAAAGCTTCTACTGGATTGTCACCAGGGTGAGTCTCCTTTAAGCCCAACAGGAGCTTTATGAACCGAGGTAAATCAAAACTAATGAAATATATGGTGAGCCCAAAGTGGGGTGATGCTCTGCCGTTGTTAAAGAGAGAACATCATCTTGAGTAAGGACTTTATAGGCATAATAAATAATTTAGAAAAAATTCCTGGTTTTTTTGTAGAGGCAGTGAATTAGAAAGCAGTTTAAATTTTGAAGTACTATGGAGTAAGTACCCTAGATTTTTGTCTTGTAAAGCCATAAAAAAATCATGCACTGCTAGTGTGGCACCATTTACCTTTAAAAAACTATTTAAGGAGTTTGAGAGTAGTCTAGTTTGCTCTAGTAGTCTAGATTTGCCCGCTCTTTGTACTTTTGCAAGTACACTGTTTTAAACTGACAGAGGAAGTTGTCTCACTTAACAAGCTCAGCTGTTTCTTTTAGAAATATTTAGAAAAAAGATGAATAAAGTACAAGCTACAGAAATGTGAAATGTATTTCATTCATACCACTACTTGTGAGAGGTAAGAGATACAGAACAACTACAAGTTGAAACTTTTAAATCCTTCCAGCCTAAGACACTGGGTGCATTTCAAGGCCACGAGCACAGATTGCTGTCCCAGACTGACCCTGTGCCAGTTAGATGCAGAGGCAGGAGGAGGATGATGATGGTCGTGCCTGACAGAAGGTGGGACTGCAGCTGTCACCACAACCCTGCTGAATACTACAGGACACTGAGGCACCAGACAATTAAAATGAATAATGTTCTTCCTGATCAACCATAAATAAATAATGGCAGCAATCTAGATGGATATAAAGAACCATCCTGAAGACCAACTGAGCCAACACTACTGATGGAATGTGCTGGTCAGCCAGCCTGAAAGATGACAGGAACAGAGACATTTCAATTATACCAGGCCAGTAGATGAGGCTGCTCAGATAAGTTCCTGTATAGGATGTTGCCTCCATGCTGCCTTTGCTCCCTAAGAGGTGTCAGCAGCCAGCTGGAGACCTTGGGCAGCAGCCCTGCCAACCATAAAAAGCCACTTGATGCTTTGCTCTCAAAGGGCAAAGTAGTCAAACCTATAAGCCTTTTAAAATGTTGATTTAAGTCAACATCCACCCCTAAAAATCCAGACTATGGTTACAGGTAAGCTACTCCCTATGGAAGCTCAGGGCTCAGTAACTTCTCAGTATGGCTCCATGCAGGGAATGAGACACTGGTGAGATCACAGAACCCCCCTGACAGGAGGGCAAGGGCAGACCCAGTCGTCCTCCCTCTCCTCAGGCAGAATCACAGGGAACTGCAGATTCTGTCCCTGACCATTGTGTTACCCAGCTCTGGCTTTACCATCCCCATTCTCAGCTCAGGCATGTTCAAGATTAGAAAACAGACTTTTGTAAAACCCACAGAATGGGTCAGGTTGGAAGGGACCACACAAGGTCATCTAGTCCAACCTTCCCACTCAAGCAGGGTCATTACAAAGCACATGGCACAGGATTGTGTCCAGATAGTTCTTGAGCATCTCCAGTGAGAGAGACTCCACATCACATTTGGGCAATCTGTTCGAGGGCACAGTCACCCACACAGTAAAGTTCTTCTTCATGTTCAAGTGGAGCTTCCTGAGCATCAATTTCTGCCTGTTGCCTCTTGTCCTATTGCTCAGCACCACAAAGAACCTGGCTCCATCTTCTTGGCACACTTTAGATACTTATATACACAGATGTGGTAAAAAACCTCATTTACAGCTGCTGGTCACTCCTTTGAAAAGCAAACCAAACCAAGAAGTGTTTCATTTATGGACAAACTGCCTTGAAGACAAGCTAAAATATTCACAAATCTGAGCAAAATTACCCATGTAAGTTTAGATACCAACAGTTATTTTGTAGTTTTTAAACTCCCCCAAATCTTGTTTAAAGCTTTTGCAAATGCTGAAATTATACATGAAATACATAGGATAAGTGGATTTGAGGATTAATGAGACAGTTAGCAAATTTATCACAAGGAAGCTTTAACTTAGAAGACAAAATGGTACTTACCAGATATTTACAGATGCCAGTCTGGAGAATGTCAAAACACTGACTTTGTGAAGGTATAGTGGACAAGCTGTGGCAGATCACCTGTTTTAATAAAACAAAGTTATATTTAAGCACTCCAAATGCAACCAGCAATCACTCACTGTGCAGTCATACTCTGGTGACAGACATAAATCCAAAGAACCTACAGGGACATGCAGCAGCTTTGTCTCAAAGTACTGATTCTTTACAGTGTACAAGAGTAGCACTGTCAAAATAAATTGTTCAGTGCTTAAAGAGATGATGGTCTATACCACTGGGTTTTTTGGGAAAGGCTCTCTGCATTTTATCTGTGTGACAGAAGGCCAAAAATACTCTATCAAGCTAGACTGCCACACCAAGCCTCCAAATGCTATTCCTCGGAGCTGAAGAATTTCAGAAAACAACTTCCCAAATAAACTGTATTGAGCAGGAAACAGAGGGGTCACAGGGAAACAGAAAAGTAATACAACAAAGAAGAGTGCAGCAAAGATCCATTTTCAACATATTTTCCTCTTCAGTGCTAAAAATGTCATGTTCAAAAATGATACAAAATGTAATACTACAATGGAAAATCTTGTTTTATAAATGACATAAAACTTTCTGGTCCTTATATAATCAGGCACTATATAATCACAAACTACCATGAAATGTTATATGTCTCCTGGATAGGGTAAAGAAACCAGAGCTCCAGCAGAACTGCTGGTAAGCTGTACTGCAATCCTCAGTAGATGGCTTTCTCTGTTCCTCTTTTCCTTCCCCTCTATTCCAATAATTCACAAACTAGGTGGAGAGCTTGGATGCCCTCTCTCTGTTCACATTCACTGCTTATCTCACCAGAGTGGCAACTAAAGCCTCTGGAGAAGCCAACGTGCACAGCATAAGTGCATTTTCAGACCATGAGCAATTGTGATGTCCTGCTAAGGACAAGGAAGATGGAAGAACCAATATATGAGGAATGGAATCTTCTCTTTGTGCTTAAGGGAATGAGAGAATAGCAAGATCAGATGTTTGAAGGATGAAAGAATTCAAGTCCACGAGTTTTACAAATATCTTGACTAAGCAAAATGCATTCCACTAAGATGCTTCATGAATCAAAATCTAAAGAGAACTTGCACAGGAGGATCTGACCTGAGGGATTAAATTCTGTGATAGTGTTTTGGTATTGAGACTTCAGTTGAATCAGGCAGGTCAAGACACCAACATGAGATAATGACAAAACAGAACATATCAACTGTGTTGTGTCAAAAATAATAGTCCACAACATTTGCAGCTGGAGGATGGGACAGGTTAGGGAAAGAACCATTAGCTCAAGGTCCTGTGGTATGAAAATTCAGCCTTAACTAATGTGGATGCCAGTGCTAGTTTAATCAGAAATGGCCAAGGGGCACCATTTGTGGTGGTACAGAACTGCAGTCAGCTTCTTCCAAAATTACATGCCATACCTGTTTTTAGCCCTGCTTATGTCAGCCAAATTCAGGAGACCCTTAACACATCTGCCTAGTAGAACATAACATTCCTGTTAGTGGAACATAAAATTGTTGGGCTGTCAGGACATTACTCATGTTATTCAGTATCACAGGTGTAGTGCAAGTGTTTCATTTGACTAGCAGGACTATTTAAAAGCCAATTTCAGAGATACTCTTGCACTGAATAGCTTTACTATAAATTTACTTTATAATGAAATAATATTATTAAAACTGAGTACACCATCCTAAATATAGTAGAGCTTTTGTCCACCGCAATTTGAAAGTGATAAAATATTAAGTACTCTGGAATATTCCCAAGAAATCCACTCACAACATCTGTGTTATTAGTGGTGTCAAGGAATAAAGTCAAGCTGCAACAGAGGTTATTACTGGGGACTGTCATGTCAAGGACAAACTGTGACACCAATCTGACCTAGTATTTTAATGAGCAGCACTTAGACAAAAGGTAAAGCTGCACTGATGAAATCTGTTGGATGACAGCTCTGAGCTGAGAAACCCTGCCAAGGCAGGGGGACTGGACTAACCTATGGAAAAGATCACACAAGTTTGATGAGTAACAGCTACAGAAAAAATTCAGTGAAAAAAGAGTGGTGGGTCACATCCTTGGAGACTGATAAAAACTTCTGCATGCAGCTGTGAGTTTTACCAGTTGGAAATGAGGAGGAAATTCTGTAACAGCTGACCACAAGTGGTTGTGATACAACCACAAAACAGGCAAACGTTACTTCAGGATGTAAAAAAAAAGACAATCCAAATAGAAGTGCTAAGACAGAATAGGACTGATGCCTTATGTTTTAGTTTTCATGTTTGCAGATTCTGTGCTGCCTAGGGATGTAGTTCTGAGCCTCATATTAAGTGGCAGTAAGCTCTCTTCACAGAGTAGGTAGACAAAACAGGCCTTTCAATAAATACATACTTTATTCTCTAGCTCTGTCCAGTCTCTGTTTCAGGTCAGCCTTCCAAGGCATCAGTTTCATCTCTTCAATAATAATCTTTAAGATCTTACTTAGAATTAGACCATTTCTGACATACTGTGCAAATTAGGAGCCACTCATTTTCAGGAAAGGCAAATTCAAACCAAACACAGACAGGAAAATTGCACAAAGAGAGATGCTGTCTTACTGGTGTAAATGCAAAGAACTTAGCCTGCCTGGGCTGGCAAAATGACACCCAAGAAGGGATCTTATTGTCACTTACAAAGTGGTGAAAAATGCTGCACCAAAACCAATGTAACCAAACAACTAAACATAATGATGATCATGGCTGGCTGGGAATGCAGATGTGATGGAAATTGGGAAGGATGATTATGAAAGGGGAAAATGCAGGAGGCATTTGTTGCTCATGGGACAGAGCTTGGGCAGTTTACAAAGGGGTTTGCCATGTGTTTGTGAGCACATCACACCAGAAACAGTCTGCCAGAAAGATCCCTTTTGATTCAGTACAGACCCACAAACTAAACACCTTGAAGGCAAATCCACCAGGCCCACCCAGCAAAAATAGAGTTTCATTGTTAATATTTCACCTTTAGGACTATGTCCCTAAAACAAGCCAACCATCCACTGAGGCTCCCCTCAAGAGGACAAGTTGTAGGAGCATTTCATTACAGGTACGATATGCCCACACTTAAGATTCTTCCCAAACTGTCAAGGAAAACAGGCATCATCCCACTGGACAGCAGCATGACTCCTTAGGAGGGCTGCGGTAAAGTGCAAGTTGATTTTTCCATCTTTTACATCTTTCTGACCCTCTAAACAGCACCACCATTCCCTACATCAGTTCTGTTTTCCTGCAATTAAGTGGGAGAGGCGATTCTTTTCAATTCCATAAATTAAATCCTGCTTGAAATGGCTTTCATACCAAATGCCTGTTACAAAAAGTGAAACTGAAACGTTTTTAGACGTGGAAATGAAAGGAAAAGAAAACTTAATTATCACATGAAAATTAGTATTTTCCCTGACAATTTATTTTCCTTAGGCAAGGTTTTGTATGATGTTTAATTTCCATAATAAAATGTCACAGCTGATTCATTACATTACATTTGATTAGCATTTATCACATTTTTGGCACATTCATAGATTGATTTTGGACCTAAGCCAGAGTTGTTTTGTTTCAGAGCAATCCTGAAGTGAATGGACTGAGAACAGGCATTTTTGATTAGGGAGGGGTGAGTTTTTTCGTTTTGAGGCAAGTATTTTATAACAGGTTTGGCTTAGGCTTAGATTTTGTTGGGGTGTTTTTTTCTTTTCTTTTTAATTTTGTTTGAATGGTCACTCGGATAAATTAACCTAAAGAAAAGCATTCTCTTAATCACAGGGATTATCTGTTAGCACTATGCAGCAAATGCTACAGGCTCTGTAATCCACTGGCAGATTTTCAGACCCAACCCTATTGATCAGACAAGCCCAAGTATCACGAGCCACACAACTGCACCAGCAGGTTCCCTACTGATGCTCTGGGAAGTCATTGCTACAGGGGCCTCCTTGCCTGCCACACTGAAGACAAACTCCAACAGCAGCCAACCACAGCGGGGCAGAAAAAACCCAACAACAACAAAAAAACACAACAAAACAAACAAAATTTAAAAAAAAAAAAAAAAAAGGCTGGAAAGGCCCCTCAGAAGCACAGCCTGACCCAGGTTTCCTGGAGATCCTGACACCATGGAGTATTTTACTTCAACTGGATGAGTTAAAAGCATTTTTGCCAATGACAGCCACCCTGACTGACAATGCAATCCCACACAGGCTTTTCACAGTTCTAATGTAGAATCAGAAGAATTCATCAGTGTAATGGTGTTCATCTCTATGATGCTCTTGCCTCCAGAAGACAGAGTTGGGATGACCCAAGGAAGCCCAGTCTCAGTGTGAGCCCTCATGGTAACAGGAACAAGCACACCAGATGAACCAAGACTAATGTTTCATTCATTACTGAACTGTTCCCACTCCCTCAATGCTTCCTGTAACATGACAGAATCCTGATTCAAAGACTCAAGGAAACTACTTATCAGCAACTATCCAGAGAAAATTTTTGTACTATTTCAAGTTTAATCATGCTGCAAAGTACTCGTTTTTTCAAAGAAAAATTCTCACCTTCCTCTGAAGACACACACAAGCATGAGCACAGAGAGGAACCCAAGCAAGCAGAAAAGATAATGGATGGAGTATTTTAGCAAGCCACTGTGTGGAGTCAGACCAAAGGCAGTTCAGACTCCCTGAGAAGTGATTTTATTGAAAAAAGAAAGTTGGCGCACACCAGACACTATAACCTAAGGTGAACTTTAAAATGTATTTTTCAACTCACATCGACATGCACCTCAGACATGGATAACTAAAATGTAACAGGCTGTTCTGTGGTGAATTCCCCAGCCCTGGTGAAATGCCTGTTTGGAGCAGGACTGTATCCAGTGTAACATGTTAGTGCGGAGCGTAGAAAACGAGAAGTTTTCAGGTGATGGGGCAGGCAATGAAGCTTGGCGTCTGAAGCTTGGCCAGCTCCCCCGAAGCACCCTCGCTTATCAGACACTGTACTCCCCTGACAGGTGCTGCTTCTCTTTCTGAAATAAATTGATTTGACAGGGCAATATTAACAGTGCCCTGAGTTGTTGAGAAAGCTGCGTACAACAAGAGATCTTTGTTCATCTGCCTTGGGTAAGCTCACAGGGGCGGATGTGAAAGATATTCCTGATTCACTGACTCCAGAAAAAAAAAATACCTGAAAAAAACCACCATAAAAACCTCCACATGAAACCCCTACACATTCACAATAAAACAAAACAAAACCTAAGTTAAAAAAAGAAACAGCCAGAAAGAGGAACAGAGTCTGCAGGAGAACATTACACAGGTGAACAACAAGGGAAAAAAACCACACTGTTGGGCTAATTTTACATTTGGGGTGCAAAATGGGAATGCAGAAACTTATTTAAGAATTACAAATGCTTAACAACATATATGGTGTCCCACATATTGACAGAGACTTAGTATTTCCAAAGTCGTAGAAGAATTATGACACACAGTTCATGTCTTGGTCACAAACAGAACACAAACTCATCTTGCATCTACTAACTGTGATGCTTGCATGGCTGCAGGCTCCTTGGCTGTCACGGGGTCTGATACAAAATCTGTATCTGAGAATCAATTAAACTAAGGGAAGTTATCTTTATTTGCCACTGGACACAAATACCTGAATGGCAAGCACCACAGCTCACCTCCTGTGCAACAACTTGATCACGTGCTCTTGTGGGTACCAGCAAGATTTGGTGCTGCAAGGCAGAGAGGGCTGGAGACAATCACCCTGGTTCTCTAAGTGAGGGGCATTTCTGAAAATACTGTTATCAGCAAAACCAGGGTTTAAGCTCAACAGCCACTTTGCTATCCAAGAGTAGACAGAGCCATACCTGAAGAACACCACAGGTTGGGCTCTCTTCTCAGAGCCACCTTACTAACAAAATTCAAAGAAAGGACATCACAAAACAGCTTTTGTTTTACCCTTTTGCAGCATAATATGCCCTTTTTTTCACAGCTCTGCAGCTTCCTCACAGCTATAAAATGTCACCACAGCCAATTGCTCCTCCTCTGGATGCCTCTTCATCAGACTGCATGCAGGACAGTCAAAGGAACACCTGATGTTGAAGTCTCCAAATTCACCTGCATGCCTCTTCTCCGAACAAAAGGGGTTGAAAGCACAGAAAACCCTACACTTAGCTCTTGCCCCACAAAGTCTGTCTCCTTCTGAGCAAATTTAGGTGAGGTTTCACAAGCCAGGATTTGAATATAAAGCACAATACGCAGTACCTGTGGAGTTGTAAATTCATGCTAGTTATGTGCAGTAACACTGCAGTGAGCTCCCAGCTCCAAGGTGTTACAAGATATGCTGGAAGTATACGATGCAGGTACAATGGAGCACTGGCCTCAAGATCAGCTTAGGTTTTCTGGCAAGTTTGTGTTTTACTGGTAGGGGCTAGTTTTGGTGCTTTTTGTTTGCTTTGGGTTTAAGTTTAAAGTCTTATGAAAGAGACCTTTGAAAAAGAACTTTTTTAATTTTAGGAGGCATTCCTTTTACTTAAATTATTTCCCTTCTGTTTCTCTGGACTTTGCATTGCTTTCCAAGAGAGTAATTATTTTCATCTCTAAACATGAAAGCTCGGACAGGATGTAGCTTTACTAAACACTACCAAGCTTATACAGAATTTTTTGTCTTCCTTAAACAAGATTAAAATTGTACCATATTCCCAGTTTAGAAGGAATTTTATTTACCCTTAGCTGCCTTTTCTCCCCAGTAACTCCAACCTGTAAATCTCAATAAAGACAACAAGTTGAAATCTTTCAGGAACTTCAATTCAAAATGTACGCTGTAAAAATTTTTTGAGTTTTTTTTAAAGCATTAATTTCTGCTTCAAGTTAAGCTACAGCACTACAACACCACCATTTACTTCTCAAGATAAACATCCTTGCAGGGCTTTTAATTTATATGCACTGACTTACTTGCTATCTTTATTGATTTGCTGTAATTTTTCATAGCAAGTCTGTGCAGATCCAGCCTTCCCAACTGTATTTCACTTATAAGACTGAACAGGTTTTGACATGGATTAGTGTATTACACTACATGCATCTCAAGCTTTTTGAATTCAAGTCTGCTTTTAAAAGCTGCTGATCTTCCCCAGTGTTTGCTCCTAAACATTTTAAACAATTGGTTGAATATTTTATTTCTTTGAGTCAGCTGTGTGCTCAATACAGCTCTGGAATCTCGATTTCAAGCAAACCCTCAAATTATCATTTGCTTTCCCCCTCTGAAATGTTCAACCATCACAAACATCAAATATTACAACAGAAATTACCATGTATACACAGTTACCTTGTTAAACTCTTCATTTCTGTGGGCAGTTTTTCATTTGATCCTGGCAGAGCAATTCAATTACAGGGGAGTGAACAATATCACTGACAAACACTATGGGCACAGTTAAAATGAGCCAAGGCTGAAGCTCTTCCCTCAGGCTGCAACCATTTATTCTGGAGTCTCATTTATTTCAGCTACAGGGGGGTGATTTTAAATAATTGGCTTTAACAAGACAGAAGTAATTTTAAGCAGAAGTTCCTCCAGAAAAGGAACCAAAGTTCCCACATTTAACACCTCTTTTAGACAAATCATGAAGACTAACCTTTAGAGCTATGCAAAACAGCACTTAAAGAGACAGTTTTCTGAAGCATTGCTCCTTAACTGAAAATCACCACTATTAAAAGCTTCCAAAAAAAATTTACATGGTCAGATTGCTGTGATTCCAATGACCACTCTCGAGACAAAAGAAAAGTAATTTACAAACAACATCCATCTCAAAACAGGTTTTGTTAAAAACGACCTAAAAGCATTACTTCCTATCAGAAGTGCATTTATTACTGTCATCCACATGCTACCACCAGGTGCTCTGGCTGTAACAACACTCCAGAAGTCTGAACTGCTGTTTGAAATTTTCTCAAGTTATTCTTTTCCTTTCCAGAACTTGCCCTTTCTCCAGAGGCACACTCCATTTTCTTCAGCATGTCTGGCATGCATACGTTATATGTGAAATTCCCTCTTACAGCTCTTAGAAACACACATCACCCATTGCACAGCTATGGACAGGAAGGTGGGACTGCCTTCCCTTGCACTGGGAAACAAAGCTGAGCAGTGAGCAGTAAGATCAACAAGCTGTGGCCTCCAGATTCACACCTGGGACTCTTCTTCAGTCCCACCACCCCGGCTGCTCCTGCCTCACAACCCCAACACCCCACGGGCTGAGCGACAGCTCCTGCAGGCTGGTTGCTGCCAAGCAGGAAGCTGGAACAGAGCTGTAACACACCCTGTGCTAATCTAGAGCTTTTTCTCTTCCACCTGCTTATTTTCATAGAACTTATAGGGAATTAGTATTTGCACCTTTGTTCTTTTCAGCAGAGAGCTAAAAACTAACAATGGTTTAGACAAAACTAGAGGTGGAAGAGATGAAAGAAGACGGTGGAAGGACTAATAGGAATCTGATCATTAGTCTCATTTATTGATAGGAAACCAGGTCATCAAATCCTAATTCCATCAGAGCTCCTTATTTTTTTTTCACACACATTAAAATACTTTTCCACTGAGAGGAAATCCTGAATTACAACTACATAATGAGAACTCTCAAACAAACAATTCTCAACACAAGAGTAGAGGCCTGGTCTGCAGCCAACAAGCACTGTTCTCATTTAGCAGGTATTTAAAATTACTACATTTTGCTTAACATTACAGCATCACCATACACTTCCTTATCCAGCAAGGGAACAGATGAAAAGTTAGCATTCAGAAGCTCTGCACTATACCAAATTCCACCAAAAGCATGACTAATTTGAGCTGGGGTTTATTATTTCCGGTAGCACTTCCCAATCTAAATAAAGCAATTTTCTGCCACAGCTAAAAATATTTTGACTCTAAAATTTGATCACAGCTTGACCTATGTCCACTTGGAAGAAGGCAGTCTCCAAATCTACTTCCTCAAACTCAATGCACACAGAACCCTCATATCACACTGTCTTTCCAGACACCCTAGGAGAGCCTCATGATTTGCTGGCAGTTTTCTTCTCCCCAGAGCCTGCAGCTCTGGGGTTTGCCTTTTTGGGTGGGGTTTTATTTGTTGTTGTTGCTGTTTAGTTTTTTGGTGTTTCTTTTTTTTTCCTTTTGAGAGCAGATTAGCTTGTTCAGTACCTAGTGAAAACTACTTTATCTACAAGAAGTATTCCTGTGCAGCTTGTGACAAATCTTGAATGGAAAGGTTTTTACCAAGCCCGTCTTTTTCTCTTTTTTTTCTTCATTACTACCTTGGTTTTAAACAATTGTCCAGACTCCAAATACCAAGGTTTTAATGGACTACAGCCCCCAGCATATTTTCTTCAGAAACTGAGCAGTGTACAGCATATTGGTCAATGTGTTTGAGGCTGGAGAATGGTACTCATGCACGGAAAAGATAAAACCCCCCCAAAACTTAACACAGTGATGATTAGATATTTAAAAACAGAGAAAAAAGTAATCTAAAAGCTGAAGACCTCCAGCATGGCTTTGTTTATGCATCATTTACCATATCTATGACTGCATCTGAAATCAAAACCAGACAAATGAAAAATGAATGGAATTCTGCAACTCATAACGGGAAGTGGTTGCCTCAATACCAATGATCACTTTTCACTGTAACACAACCAGATATGCCACCATTATTACCAGATCAGAGGCAAGAACGTCTTAATTTTTTTCCAGTATGAAAGCAAGCTACTGAAGAGGTGCCCCTAATTCTGTTCACAAAATTCCATGGGAAGAAAAGAAAACTAGCAAACCTGGGGGGAACAACCCAAACAGCACTGCAGTACCTGGCAGGCCTTTAATGGGAGCATTTTGACTTTTAGATCAAATATAAGTGTAACAAACCTATCAAATAAAAGAAAACAACAAACCCTTACTCATACTGTGAATTTCATTATGTCTAAAAAGCAAAAATAAGAAGAGATTTGCTACTAGTGAAACAAAAAGGCCTGTTTTTTTTTCAGAAGGAGTTTTCAAATCACAGAATCCCCAGAGTTGGAAGGAATACCCTTGATTTCCTCTAATCCAAGAGTCCTGCTCAAGTGGAGTCACCTGGGGCAGGTCACCCCTCACTGTGTCCAGCCTGGTTTTGGGTACATCCATAGATGGGAACCAGAATGTCTCTAGGCTACTTATTCCAGTACTTGACCACCTCACTGGTGGTCAATGGGAAAATGTAACAGTTCAGAACTCTCTTTGGTTAAGAGCCTACAAAATCAGATGGGTCTAGAAGGTCTCTCATCCTTCTTCACACAGATTGTTGATGCATAGGATTTTTGCTCCTATTCTTCTTCATAAAATAGTCTTCAGGCTGACACATAAGTGCAGAAGCAGTGCAGTGTTGCACAGGATGTCCAAATCATCTTTCATTACTAATCAAGGATATCCAGCTCTTGCTTAGTGACCACCATCCCCTTCTCACAACCTGGGAGAGCACCTTGTATCTTTCCTGAGAAAAGGTACTTTAACAAAGGTGAGTCTCAAGTTTCTGAAAATACTGACTCTCCTTGACAGCACCAGAACACTGAAGATTATGGCAGAAGAGATTCAAATTTGCAACCAGGAACCAAAGGCACAAAAAAGAAATCAAACTACCTCACTGTTCCCTGTGTGAAAATAGTCCCATTTTACTGCCAACTTTGAAAGATTTATGGAATAGACACAAAAAGAGGACAGAGAAAACACTAAAGGTGACATTTTCAGAAACAGGTAAGGTGTACATAAATCCTTCAGATGCTGTATGGGATTATACTAACTCTGAGAAACAAGTAAATGTCTGTGCATTCACAGAGCAACAGGACATGGAAAGAGAGCATTCTGATCCCTCATACTGGAGAAAGGTATTTTGGTGAGAAAACACTTCATTATTGACCAGAAGAGACAAAGCAAAACAAATTAGAAAATTCAACTGTTCCACAGGCAAAATGACTGAAGGCAGGACACCTAAAAATACGTGTCACCCATGGTACCAAACAACAGCCCTGCTTAAAATACTTTCTAATACACAGCAGCACACATTCAATGTGTATCTCAGACTATCAATTTCAGAACATTATCACTTGAACACTGTGAAGTAGAAAATATCTACTATAGTGCTTTCTTGAATGAAAAAACATAAAACCAAAACCTTCTGTTTCGCTCTTCTTTCTGAATTCAGGACTATGATTTCATAAATACTGTCAAATTGGCACGTCATTAAAAAATGATTTCACACTTCAAAGTGGTTTCTGGTGAGCTAAACAATAAAAAGAGTTGATGCAGAAAGACAGCTAATGCACCTGTTTTGAATAAAATCTGGTGGCTCAAATCCCTTTAGAACCAACAATCAAATTAAGTTTACAGCTCTTATGATATTAGGTACTAAATTCTGAGTGAAGTTTCTAATCCCAGCATATTTTAGTTAACTAATCAGGAATCATTCAAAATAATGACTAATGCCAACTTAATATTGCTTCCAAGTTGAAATTTTAATTTAATGCAAGTGCTTTTTAATTAATAGAGGCACTTATTCTCCAGGAAAACTCTTTATAATTAGTATTTTTACAATTAATTTGGTTTTGAAAGCCAAAACATATTCCTGGTTCTAATATTAGCGCTTAAGAATTTTCACCAAGGTTTCTAATTTTCCAGTTTTTTCCTTGAGTATTGCTTTGCACACTACATGTCTAAACATTCAACTTTCAAAGCAGCTTCCTTCAAAATATCATCTGATGGCTGTAGAAAAATGCTGGCTGTTCGACAGCTTTTATATTTTTCACTCTTTTTTCAACTCAGATCACAACAGGATTTAGGCATCTGTAGAAAAGGGATGGAAAGCACTCACAGAGTTTGTATGCTGTCATTTAGAATTAGTGTTGATGTATTACCTCTGTCACAGCCCAGTGGTGTAAAAACTGGTCCAGATCAGTTAGGTAAAGACGGATAGGTGAAAGCTGTGTCTGGCTAATGTGTGGTTTTCCTCTAATGCCCTGGAGACTAGTCAGCTCCTCTCTTGAAAACCCTGGGGAAGAAGAAGCAGTACAACAGTATCACAAAACAAGCCAAAGAGTGTTCTACTTCAGCAGCATCATTGACAAACGCTTTCTTTTACACTATGTCAACATAATTTTTTCTTAAAAGCTCTTGTTTGGTTTAATAAACTAAATATATCAAAGTACAAATTTTGACTTTTGACAGAAAACAAAATATTTAAAAAACCCAATAGTACTATAATGTAATACAAAAAAAACCCCAACCTTAGTGTTATACTATATTCAATATACATATCTTTAAAAAAACCCAAAAATTGGTATAATGCAAAACTTCATGTGTTCACAATAACTCAGTAACCTCGGTAATAAATAATATAACCTCAAGGTTAAAAAAAAATCCTCTGGCTTATTATTTCTAGACAGGTATTAGATGTTTTAGTAAAACAGGACAACTACTCCACAAGACTTACTTGGGCTTTGCTTGCATTTTCTCTGCTATCAGTTCAGCACTCTTTTTACCATTTTAGGAACAAAAGGGTAATTTTTGAAAACAAAGTAGCTGAACATTATAAATAACCAAAGTGATGAAGAAAACACACTATTTTTTACCACAGCACAAGTTAGTGGGAGTTACTTCTTAGCGCTATTACACCATTTTAACCAGTGTAACTTCCCAAAGTTGCATCACCACAGAATACAGCTATTTTTATAGCTGAGTAAGAATAGAATAGCAGAAGTAGCTCTGCTCACACACTGACCTTGGCCAGCTCACTTTAATGTACTATGATTACTTTATGTTGATGGAATGTTTTTAATAGCGTAAGCACATTCACAGGAAATCCCAGAGGCACTCATTTATATTGTTATGAGCCAATAAAAGGCATTTACTTCAAGCTAGGAAAAAAAAAATCTTGTTTATGTCATATGCTGAATTTAGGTTTTCCTCATACTTTCCTAAGAAAGTTGCTAGAATGAAGAAAAAGTATGCAAATATTCAGCCCAAATGGAAAAGTGTAAAAACAGAGTGTCAAAAATCAGATCAAGAAAATAAAATCTCCTATCAAAAATATATAACAAGATTAGAATTACTTTCAGGAAGTACTTACTAAACCATTTACTCTAAATTAAATTCAGTAATTGACTATCAAAACAAATTTCATTTTGTTAATTCTGAATTATTACATTCATATGGATTACCTATAAGGGTTGAAAACAAGAAGCTGAAATAGTCCACATCATTCACTGAATTATCCTGCACTTGGCACTTCCAGCCTGCAAAGGATGATCTACACAAAACCAATAGCAGACAGTTTATTAAAAACCATATAATTAAGAATTCACAACCTACCTGCACAATACAATCAATTAGCATGCCTCAATTGTTACCATTTTAGCCTTCCTGTTTCTAATTGTTGTTAGCATTTTAAATAGCTTCAAAACCAGAACTGGCTCTTTTTTTAAAGACAAGACACACTGAACTTTGTACCCCTGCATAGCCTTAGGTTGCTAAGATGATTAAATTAACGGAGATAGCAACTTTTCATTAATACTGGTATAATCTTCAGTCAGTGATGACACCGTAAATTAAACTAATTTTATTTCCCTTACTTGGTAGAAGTCTTTATATTACAAATGCTGGGCAATATTTTTCATCATATCCACTACTTTTAATACATGAACAACAAACCCCATCTGAAAGCAGTCTCAGCATCTGTTTCAGAAGATGAAGCTATTAACCACAGCTAAGTTAAAAAGTTGGTTGGAGATTTAGAACACAAAAAGGAGCAATACACAAAGACAGGAACAAACCTGTTATCAAAGCTGTCTGACACTTCCCATCTCAAGGGCAATGTGGAACAAGTGGAGCACCAGCATGCTCTGGTGTCTCACATTAGAAGCCAGTGCTTGTGGAAACTTGGAGCAAACAGACACCAGTGACCACCTAATGGCAGAGTCTGGCCCACGTGTCAGTGCTGATGCAGGAGGAAGCCAGGAGCTGGGAACAAGGACATCTCACACATGCTTTCCTCACCAGGCTGCAGCTCAGACCCACATCACATTATGCAAAAATGCATATTATTCAAATTGCCTTGTATGCTGCTTTTGGCACTGGCACTGCAGACTATGGATCGATCTTTGCTGTAAGAGATTGCTGCTTTCCACTCTTACAATCTTGTGAAATTTCAGAGCTTCTGAATGCAATTTTCCAAGCCAACTATCTGCCTCAGATCTTTTTTTTTTTTCCCTAATTTCTCTGCGCCAACAGCCAAAATGGCTTAGCCCATGGGTAACAAAATTCTGGAACGTTTGTTATGCAGGAATTTTTTACAGCTCCGTGCTTTGGGAGCAAAAATATCAAATTTGGAATACGTTTGTGCCAGGCATATACATTTTGCCACCTACAAAAATCCATCCATAATATTTCAGCATCCACAAAAATGACAGCTAGAATATGCACGTGTCTGCACTTAGAAAGAAAGGAGGAAAAACCCTGGAATTTCAGAATTTCTTTAAGTTAAAGAAAAAATTCAGGATTCCTTCAGACTACCATGTAGGATAGTTAATTCTGGGGTGGGAAAAATCATAGTTGGGTGAGAGAGCACAAAGTAAGGCTTTATTAAATAAAGCTCCCACTTCACATTGAATTCCTGATGCCTGGCAGTAGGGATTTGCCGTATTTCAGGTGACATGGTGACTTTGGAGTGCAGACAGCTCTGCCTGCTCCCTTCTGGCTCCTAGGAGGCCTTTGGTCCTGCCCTGAGGCCTGGCTCACCACTTCCTTGTCTTCACCTGTAGTCTCTCAATCTCTCCCCAGCCTTAAGGGAGAGGATGCCAAGTTCTCCCAGGACAAATCCCTTGGTCATGGCCAATGGTCTCCCAGGAGAACAGTGAATATTTTCTATCCTTCCACAGAGGTCCCAGTCCCATTCATTACAGCATGGAAGACACTTCACACACACTCAACTAAATCAGCAAGAACTCCTGCCACTACTTCCCTGCATAAGGTGGATATTCACACAGGAATCAGATCCACACACCAGAAGAGAGAGTGAAATCTATGTCCTGTTCAGCACAGCAGAAGAATTCCACTAAATCTGATGCAGAGGGAACATGAGTCTGACTTGAGGTCACTCGTTTTACCAAAGCAGGCATCAAGGAGCATGGAGAGAGATTCAAGAGAGTTTAGGACTCGCTAGTCTACACACAAATTCAAACTGTGATGCAACTACTGAGCAAAATGGTGGGAATGCAAGAGGTTGGGAGAGATAATGACAGATGAGAAGCTGCAAAGGCAACCAGGCAAATGTGAAAATAAACAAATCTTGGGTAGGAAAAGAGAAAGAAAGAACATGTGATAAGCCCCAATTCAGGAAGCAGGGACTTGCATGACAGATCTTGTTAGAATCTGGTTTAAAATAATAGAAATAAATACTTTTCCATATTGGAAAAACTCCATTTCCATATGCAACAGTTAACAGATGCTTTGAATTCCTTACAATAGGACCAGTGCACGCAAGAATTTTAGATAACCTCCAGAAGTGACTGAACAAAAACTCAAGATTCACTGCAGATTAGCAAGCAGAAACTGCAATAGGTTCAGGAGATCCCTGGACAGGAAAAATAATTCCAAAGCTTGTTGCTAAACATCTGGAAATCAAACACTTCATCAGTTTTATTTTCCCCTGCATCTACAAACTCATAAACAGGATAAGCATGTTAGGCATCCTAAGAGAACACCAGGCTTTGGGCCACTGGTACAGACATAAGAGGAAGCAAAGAGAATCCCTGGAGTCCTGCCCTGGGAACATGGAGGCAGCATAAAGAACAAACCCTTGACAGAGCTACTAAATGGTTTCATTTAAGATTCACCTCTACAAGCAAAGCTACACTGAGTCACACACACAATATCAGCTGCAGTTTACTTTTTTAGAAAGTGAAAGCTATTACATGCACAGAAGAAGCCTCAATGTCAAAAGAGCATTAAGGGTAAAAATAATCTAGCATTAAATTTAGAAAGTGACAGAGAAGGTTGCCTCTGATCTTCAGCTTGGCCTCTCTGTGCATACACCTTAGAGTATGATAATATTATGTGTCATATTTTCTCTAAAAAGAAAAAAAGATATGTCTCATTCAAATCATGGATGAATGGATCAATCAGGATTACACCATGAAGAATAACATAGTCTGACCTGCACCCTGCCTTATTTATTGCATCATCTATAATGTGCAGTGTATGAGGCATAATTAAAAAGGTAGAAGAAAATATTAGCTCACAAATTCAGGTAGGTTATACAAGATGCAAGAGAAATACTTTCTAAAATAGGAGGACAGAAGTCAGTGGTAACACATTTCCTCAAGTATCATCAGATTGTTTCTTTTTTTTACTTTTAGAACAGAATAAACCCACATTATTCATACTGGAAGCTACTTTCATCCCTTTCTTTTCAGTTGGTTATCCCTAGTCCTGCAACAGCTCAACAGTGATTAAAAGATTACAATGTCACTAACAGCTGTGGAGACATACAGCTTCAAGTACTTCTAAGAGCTGCACCCATTTGAAATCTACTCCTCCATTTGAACTTGCAGTGGATTTGAGGTTATTTTTTTTGTTTTCAAGACAGAAGATGCTATGTATTCTGAAAAATCGGAACCCAAACGTTTCATAGTGAATTCCTAAAGTTATCAGGTACTTCTAAGTACTTCTGTCTACACCTCCTTGCCTCAGTTCCTCATCTTTAAACTGGCCAAAACATCATCTTCCCGTCTACTGCAGCTATGAAAATTAATTGAGCACAACAAAAAAATTCCATGGGTGGGGGCAGGAGGAGGGAACACCTTTGTTTTCCAAGTGGGACATAATACAATAGAGAAAACATGGAGCCTCCTATTGAAACAGGGCCAAACTGCAACATGTAACTTAACTCTCCTTCAGTGCTCATGATGTACTCCGTACAGAAAGGATGGGAAAAAAACATGAAATCACGTAACTGAAACACCACATGAGAATCTCACAATAAATTAAGACCAAAACCAACGTCTTTCTAATAATACAAACACAAACAGAGCATCATTACAGCATAGAAGTTTGTTTAAATACAAGTCTAACCAGCTGCCATCACCTCAATTACCTTAGAACCCAAGTGCCTATAATGTAGACACTTGTTAAAGCTGCTCAATTTTGAAGTTCACATTAAAGGAAATAAAAAAATAAGATAAAGAACACAGAACAAGAGCGAATCCATTCTAGGATAGATGTTGATGTACTACAACTGAAGTACATTAAAAATTATTTTTGAAGTCTTAGTTTAATATATTAAGGCTACCATGAATAACTGGAGACTGTATGCACTTTTAAAATGCATTTTCAAGATGCTGGCAAATTACATGTCAGACATCTGACTAAAAAAATTATCTGCTTTATATGTGTTAGAGAGGTAATAAGCATATTACAATTTCTCTTTTCTGTATAAATTATTACTGACAATGGGAACCTGTTATCAAACTGCATATGAGTAAGACCTCTCCAGTCGTGTAGTCCAAACCCACATTAACTATGATGAATTACATGTTGTAATTTCCATAAGGTCACCTGCTCTCTGTGGGAACCTCTCTTTTGAGGTTTAGAATTGCACTTTTAGGTAACCTGCTCTGTACACCAAATGGTATTAAAAGAAAACCTGAATCTAATTAACTTAAAAATTACTGCTTCTCTCGCCATTATCGGAGCAAATACTTCCCAGTCAAACCAAGCACACAGTGCATTCCTTTTATCACTTGCTACAAACTTTTCTTTCAACTCCAGCTGGACTTCACTATTTCAGTTCATGCTGCTGTTATTTTCAGGTTGGCTATATCACACAGCTGCAAAATAAAACAACTGCAGTTTGTGCACAAGTGATTATTCCTCAACTGCTGACTACTACCTCTGTGCCTCCTGACCTAAACTAGCTACTCATCAACTTATGGGTCATGTTTAAGGTGTTGATTTTGGCTTATACAGTCACGAGGGGTCTTTGGGTAATTTAGAGGTCTCTAGCTGAAGAACTCTGATAAACCTTGCTGCACTCATTTTAGAAGTTATCCTTCCACTTGTCTTCCTATAAAACACACTGCTCAAACTCCAGCCCAGGCAGCAATGCACCTGTCTAGCACTTGCTAAGCAAGTTTTCCTTAGAATCTGGATTGGGGTTGGGTTTTGATTTTGTTTTTTTAGTAATAAAATTGAAAAAAAGCATGACTAATTTCAACCCCAAGTTCAGTCTCTAAGTGTTTTTAAAGTAAAAGATAAAAAAGCAAATGCAAGATTCACAGTTCTTCTGAGGCATTAATACTATCACCCTTTGTTCATAAATGTGAGGGTTATAACACTCAAGAAGTGCAAGGTCAAGGGTTTGTGTTTTCTGTTCAAGGAAAGTAAAATCCAATTCCCTCACCTTCCAGAAAAATGCTCCCAGCACCATAACTGGGAATATCTAGTGCAGAGCATTCCCAAAGCTTTACAGAATTATTTGAATATTGGCAAGACAACAGCCTGAGGTACACAACTTGCACTGTACTAAGTGATCCTATTTTAAATTGATTTTATCAACCAATGAGCAAAAATTTAAACCAAGCCCTCCCACAACTGTTTTTTTAATTCTAGGTTATAAAATCACTATAAAAGGAGTTACCCCTCTATTTCTTTCACTGATACTTCTGTTCCACACAGAACATTTAAAGACTCACAGGCACAGTCAGTATCTGATTCCCCATTTCCTGAAAAAACCTAACTGCACTCTAGGCCTCAACTCTTTGAAAACGTAATAAAATTTAATAAAATGATTAAGTACACATCCTCAAAATAGTTCAATGACTAAGTCACTGTGTTAGGAAATAGGAAGACAATCTCCCCTTCAGAAGAAGACAGTGAACACAGACTTTCCACAACCCTCAGCAAGTGCTTTAACCACCCAGATACTTTTATTAATTTATTATTAAATTGTCCTTCAGACACATCAGGAGCAGAAAACTTCCCGAGATTCTGTACACCCAGCAGACAATCACTGTATGTAGATGGCAATCAAGCAGGAAAAGGCCATAGGACAGTGGCTACAGGGACTCTGCCCATCTCTGATCACCAGAGGAGAAACTGTTGTGGTTCCCCTCCCAGGACAACTCCTCAAGATAACTCGTTGTAACTTCAAACAGCTGCACAAAATACTAGGGAACCCAACAAACCAAAAGGGAATTACCAGGATGAGATGGTATTCACCTTGCAAAAGACCCCCAAGAGAAGGCAAGGATGAACTGAATTAGCAGCCATGAGCAATCTGATATCTGAGAACTTCCCTAACACCTGCAAGAATATGGAGTAAAAATGCCCTGATATTTTCAGGGTTTTTTTAGTTGCTTTTTGGTGGTTGTTTGTTGGTTTGTGTGTTGGGTTTTTTGTTTTTTTTTTGAGTTGGTAGATATGCTTTATTTTTAAAAGTAACTAAGGTCTGTAACATCAGTGCCTGCACCAGGCAAATCAACACTGTAACAATGGATGAAATGAGCTGACACATGAACACCTCTGTCGTGCTTGGGAACAAATAGGATCGTTTCTGAAAGAAAAATGTTTGTATAATGCATCTCAGAAATCTTGTTAACAGTAGCTGCACGTGAATATGGAAGAACCTATAACACTTAGGAAAAAAAATTCCAGAAATCTAAGCAGCCTCAGGCTAGGAACAAAGGTCCTTATATCAAGAGAGAATTGGTTTAAAGGCAGGAGATGGTGGGTAGAACTGATCAGCCCATTCAGCAGAAGACAGACATCACTGGTGACTATTAAGGAACAACCCAGAAAGATAGATGACAAAAGTCCACAAGCATTCACATTATTTAGTATACAAAAAGTACTTAGAAGTGCAACTTATATCAAGGCTACCCTGTCTTTTTCATCTCTTGACAAAGCAATTTGGTCATTTTATCTACCTAACAGTGGAAATGACACACCAGCACCTCCCATTTTGTGAGCTCTGCAGCTCATCAGGATACAGCAGAGCAGCTCTTCTGGCAGATCCAGTTCAGTTAAGGCCTTGGAAATATGAGAAGTGAAGCAGTTCTTCTTCCCCAGTAGCCAAAATAATCACACTGCAACCAAGGATCATAAAGAATTGTTTCCACTGCATGAAACTGAAACAGGGCTGTTTTCCTTCACAACCCAGGGACACAGATACGTAGAACAGCATTCCTTTACCACCTGTGAATCTTCAATTGTGATCAACCAGAAACTGCATTGAGAAAAAAAATCTCTGCTGATACACAGAGAAGTGTAGAGAAAAGGCTTCCTTGTTTCTTTTGGCTTCCTCTTTTTATGACCTGTACTACCTATAATCTCTCAACATAGCAAGTTTAACATCAGCCCAGAGTTCATCTATCAACACAGAACTGTTCAGCTACTGATCAGTATGCATCAGAAGTGGGAGACTTCCACACAGATACTGCAGCATCCTTCCCTTAGCTCTAGAGGACCCACTCAAATCCTTCAGCACAGTGCCCAGGGGTCACTGTCTGAGCCCAGAAACACTGCTCTGCTGATAAAACCACATTGGGACAACACTGTACAGGGTGTCTTCTAGCCAGCCTTCTCACAGGACTGTCATAAACTCTGCATGTCTTACAGCCAGCCATCTGTGTAATGACAGCTGCATTGTCTGACTGCCATTTAAAACAGTGCTTACATGTAAAAACACCTGTCAAATACAAGGTAATGGATCACTTATGGAATTACCTATGAGCATGGAAAATACGTTACAATACATCCCAAACACTTCCATACTATCATTGTCAGGAACTGTGTGTATAAACAACAAAACAAACTGAAAGGAGCAAAATCACATGCAAGTACCACACCAGGACTGTTGCACCTTTATGGAAGAAAAATATAGAACATCCCCCAGTGTATGCATGTACTTACACTTCTGTAAAACATGTTCTTTTAAAACATTAAAAAGCCCTGTGCCAATATTTATCTCAGCTTTGGCAAGTTTATTCCGGTTCAGCTTTAATGAAAAATAATTTCTGTCAGATTGAAATGCAACTGCAATAAAATATAAACTCATGTCCCTGCATCAACTTAATCAAATCAGTTTTGAGTTCTACTGCTAATGAGGATCAGCACTCTCAGTTTTCATATCAGTTCTAAAAAAGACAAGAAACTATGACTGCCACAAAATGATGTTGAAATTGCTAAAAGAAAAAAAAAAAAAAAAAAAAAAAAAAAAGAAGAGAGAGAAAAAACCCAAAAAATTGAATCTTTGAATACTTCTCCAACCGTATACCCATCTCATCATTCAGACCAACTTAGCTCCAGGTAGTACAGGGCCTGAATGTAAGCTCCAAGAGCAAGTGAGGGGTTTTTATCTTCCTTTTCCTCCAACAGGTTACCATGTGTAGCCACTGGTTTGTTAGTGCAAGTTTTTTGTTTTAACTTTCATTATCTCTTTTGAAGGATCAAGTCTTTCCATTTGAAAATGCAGCAAAACACAACAAACATCTGAAAGGAATTACCAGGGATTTGAGGAAAAATATGAAGCCTATTTTAAGAAAACAACAATTTAAGCTATGCATTGTTAAAAGTAAGCCTGTCAGCTGCTCATTTGCTTCAGAGCTGCAGAGGTTGTCTGAAGCAAAGCACTGCTCTCACATTATAAATGAGAGCACAAATCAGAAGAAACATTCACTAATGAGCAAACGGCATTTACTGACGGCGGCAATTGTAGTGCAGCAACGTAATTCTTTTCCCTTTGATTAGGACCCTCACATTACAACCAACCTGGGGAAAAATCTAGGGGCTGTGTCCTTAAATACAAGCTTTGACTTCTCCCTTTTTCAAGTCCTAGACATTTACAAAACAGTGAGCAAGAAAAACGAAATTTGCTGACCAGATGTGGATGAAGGAATTCACTGTAACCCACCCTGTGGTCTGATTCTCGAGAACTACAGATCCTTCCTCATCTTGCAGCAAGGAAAACAGATCATTTTTTTCCCCTTGATCCTCAGTGGTAGCCCAACAGGGAAAAGCCAGAATTTTGAAAGCACATTCTAATGTTTAGTTTCTTCAATAGTGTCCTAAGCACCTTTGTTACCATTTCAATACTTTCCTCCTTTACTTTTGTTTCTAAACTGAGGGGTGTAAAAATACAGCCCCACAAGGCACTTCACTGAACACAAATCTTACTATTGTTGCATTTTCCTAGCAACCCATTCATAACTACTATACCTGTTTACACGTGTATGAGTTTTGACTTATTCTCCAAAATGTATTGAGCTGACTTTCCATTATATATTATTTGTAGTGAATTGAGAAGTTCCTCTTCTTTGTTTTGTGTTATTAATTTAATAAGAAGCTAGCTAATTTTGGCAAAACTTTCATTTTATTGATATCTTTTAAAAATAAATATACTGTTCTGGAATATTTTCTACACTTTACTTTCATGCAAATGGCTGAATTCAGTTGTTCTATCAGTGTTGCTAACCACAATAATGGACTACCGTATAACAAAAACATCCAATAACAATAATAGTATATAGCAATAATATCCTCTCCAATTTTTCTCCTGGTTCCAAACGCTTTGGGGGAATGTGCTATTTTTCTTTTTCTTGACTACAATTATGCATTCAATAATTCTTTAATCAAGTAGTGTAGAGAGTCTTCGTTAGCTACATTTTGCATTCTCACTGTGCCTCCTCATGCTGTACTGTCAAAGGTTGCAGATAAAATAACTAGGATGGCTAAATAAAGGAAAGTTAGCATTTAATTACAAAGGAAATACATCTCTGAGTAATGCATCTGAAGACATAAAATTTTACACCTTACAGCAAACAAATGTTAAAATGCCTCAGTTCTCAGTTCTCCGTTCTTTCTAAGCACCAGATTCCAGAGGATAGCAGGAACCAACAGGCATGCCTGGCTGCTTGATGAGATGCCAGCTGAGCTCCCTCATTATTGTCTGGAAAGCAGCAGAATATTTTAAAGGCACTACCTCTTAAGAGAAGAGTCCATTTACAGTTACATCAAGCAGAATGCAAGTTACCCTCAGGGTTATCTCAAACCTGTGAAAACTTGGAACTCCCACACAATTTATGCCACAGAGCACTCAGCTTTCATTTATATGGTCCTCACCCCGCTCCTTTTCTACAGCAACAGAAACAACTCTTGGCAAGACCCCAGCAGGGAAAGAGTCCCACAAGAATAAGAAATGGCTGTTTGAAGCCATTGGAGATCTCATTTATGGACACCCTACTTCAAGAGAGAAATGCCATAAATTAACTCCCATTGTTTTTTATCTAGACAGTGAAATATTATCTGTCCAGCTCTCTATTACAGAGAAATAATTTCCAGACACACTGTTCCAATGGATAAAAAGTTGTAAACCAACCATAACTATTATGCATAAATAAGGCACATAAATAAATCGCATCTCAGTTTCCTTATTTGTACTTCAAGGAATGAGAGAAGACAGCAAAATTTTCTCATCAAGTCAGCAACCTAACTTCCTGATTTATGTATTTGATTACAATCCCATAATCTGCATTTCTTAATCCACAATTCACAGAACAGAACACATAACAGTAAGTACATAGATTATATATGTATCCTCTTAAACATAGCATCATATACAAAAGGAAAGGAAAAAAGAGAATTCTGTTTGCAAGAGTATCTGACCCTCAATCACCACAAAGCAACTGAGTGGCAACCAAAAACAGCCTGACAAAAGGGTTTCTCTGCAACTGTAACAGTACAGTGTTTGGTATGTAAATGGCAGACCACTTTTTCAGGCAAACCAAGTAATAATTTACCTTATACAAGAAGGTACATTTGGAACGTTTAATACATTTCCACATTTGACAAAAATACTTGCCTCAAAGTCAGTCTTCCAAAAAGTGCTCAAAAAATAAGCACATGCCTAACTAGTTCTTTAAAATCATTTTGGAGTAGTCTTTCAGCCCTATTAATGCAGAAAGCAGGCATAGGGAGATTACACCAAATTTTTTTCCAGCTCTACCTCTGATACTGCTAAATTTTATTACCTTAGTCCCTATCAGACCATCGATGATTTATATATTTCTTCACTTCCTGGAGAGAACTGGCAACCTGTCCATATCCAAGGCCTGAAGGAATTACCTGAACTCCACCGTCAAGGCTAAGCTAAGACTGGAATTTCAAGCCAAAGATCCACTCATGCCATATATTGTATATTCCAAATCAACACTTAAACCATTCACTTTTAACTAGCAGTGCTTAACTATTTCCTTATTTAACAGTTATTTCTGTAAATCATAAATGAAAAATAATTTTGGTTCCCTAAGTCTTTAAGGCACCCTGAAGTTAACTCTTCTAGAAATGTGGCACACTGCACTCAATATATCAAAATAGTACCACCCAAAAGACCACCAAAAAAAATTCCATCCAGTAGATTTGATACAAAACACTTTCTAAAATAGTACCCAGACCCTTCCATTTTTCTCCATAAATGTAAGCTCATCAGAGGCTTAAATCAGAGGCCAACTCAGAGAACTCATCTCCTGTCAAGAAGCTGCTCTCCCTCATTTCTCAGGGAGAAGTGACAGACTGTTCATTCATGTCGCTCCACACCCTTCCTCACCTGTTTCTGTATGACATATACCCCAAAACCCTGGCACACTTCCATCTCTCTGAACTTTACCTGCCTGGATTTATTTAAGCTACTTACATCTCAGATCCCATACAGCAGACACAATTACAACACCTTCTGATCTTCAGTTTCACCTGAAACTCCCCAGCTGTATCCATCCCAGTGATCCCAACACCAGCAATGTCTGTCCTCTGGCACAGAGATCATGACCAGTTAGTGCAAACCTGGCCATGTTCATACCAGCATCCAAAATGGGGTGGCTGCATTTCAGCACTTTTTTCAGAACAGTCCTTGGTCTGTGCCAGCTTTAGCGAATGAAAACCAAAAGTGCTTAGAAACCATTCTAATAATTTAACAGTATAGGTAACCACCCTCCCAGGGGCTCAGAAATCTTCTCATTCTATATGGAAATACTGCCAACGTCATTTTCATTCTCACACAGAGCTCACTTAATGGGCTCCAACACACCACTTGGGTATTCACTTCACCATTGCAAAAAAAAAAGTGAAACTACTGAATATTTTCAAAATTCACTTCTAATAAACAACAAAGAAAGAAGGCCTGAAAGGTAACATGCAATAATTATAACACTGTTACCACCTGATACCATCACAGGGCTGTGCTTTGAACCATCTGGATACACTTACTATTAGTTTTACACTTTACATACAAAAACCCCACAGGGGTTCCTAGAGCTTCTAATGATTGTTCAGGGAAAAACTGCAAGTTTTATTATGATCCATAGGTACCCTCAGTGAATCCACCTTAATGTAGCTGGTCCCTGATGAATACACATGGCTTCATATGAGCACTCTCAGATGTGTGTAAAAACAGCCATCCTCTGCCAGTTAGAATAGCACGGGAATAAAGGCCGTTGAAGACATTAAGAACAAGTACCAAACCCTCTGACGCTCCTGAATGCAATCTACGTAAAGCCTGACGGATAAGTAGATTCCATAGGAGAGGAGAAATGTAGGGAGAGTCCCCTCTCACCCCAGAGAACGGGAATGTACAGGAAGAGAAACAGCGCCATCTACTGACAGCAGCGGGGTACTCGTAAACGACGGCTCCCCGTGGATTTGGGACAGTTTCTCCGTCCAAGACACAATCTGAAAGTACAGAAAATGTCCCACGAACCAAGCTGTGGCACAGAAATGTGTCACAGAATTAAAAAAAAATTTTATACTACCATTCATTTGACAAACTTGAAAGTTTAACTCTGAGTATCACAAGAGCAGACCAAGGAGTAAGTGATGACCAGGAGTTACCCAGTCCGTCTACTTCCTTCAAGGTTTTTACCTTTTGCCATCCATGTCCAACCTGATTGCCTGATATTAAGTATTTCTAATGAAGTATATTTGTATGCCCTTGCTACACAACTCATTCTAGTACGTATTTCTGCTTTTATAAAATTTTTCTAGCCCTCAAACCAAACATTCTCTTGACGTATAAGGTCTGTATTTTTAATCCTGCTAAAACTGCACTCTCCCATTCATTTTCAACAGCCTTTTACACAACTGACTCTGACTTCTTCCCAGCCTCATCTGCCTAAAATGCCAATTTGTCAGTCATTCCCCATCATCACAACTGACAGACTATCATTCTTGGCTCTTCTTGAAACTTACTCCAGTCTGTCCATCTCATCATCTAAAAACGAGCCACAAAACTATAAATACTTTGGCTTGGCCTCTCTGATGAAAGATAGAAAATTGGTTCATTTATCCTGTGTGCAGCAACAGGTTATGAAGCTCATAAAGCCCTGCTAAGGTTCCTATCTAGAAAACCTACCATTGTTTCCTAGACTGTACAACTTATTTTCCAGTGAAAAAGAAATATCAGACTCTTCTGTTCCTGGAAAGCCAGTATTTACTATTACTTATCACCTCCCTATCTTTGCATGTTTAAGTAGACAAAGCAACTTTTTTTTGGACACCTCCCTCAGCCAAAAACCTTTCTATCATCTTGGTTCCCTAAGTCTTTGAGGCACCCTAGGTGAATCTTGTAGGATAAAATGTTTACTGTCACGATGATTGAACAAAACAAAATAAAATTTAAAGAGTCTGCCACAAAATACATTTCACCTAAGCCAAAGCTAAAAAAGGTGTCATCTATAAGCACTTTGTAACCTGTACAAGTTTTTAACTTGGATATATAGGTAAGAATGTATTTTCAATCCCTTGCATTCACTTTGTCTATCATTTTAATCTTTCCAAGGACTTATATTATTTTCAGATGTGCTTCTAAAGAAAACTAATCAACTTCTTGTTCTTAATACTGATTGCTCTTGACTGAGCATTGTTTTTATTTGATAAAGTTCTTCTCACTTCATAGAGAGCAATCTCTCTTTTTCAAGTTTCATCAAAACTTGCAGGCTTCCAGAAAGATGGTCAGGGATTATCAAGACAAAAAACCTGCACCATTTAAAGTACATGAGTACATTTTTCTTTCATCTAGTGATTTCAGATAGACTTCTTAGGTTGATTATCTACAGTCTTTAAATCCAAAGTAAGTTTAAAACATGCTCCAAATGCCATAAATTAAAATCAAAATATTTCCTTTGCACTTCTGAAAACAAAGAATTTACTACTCCTCTGTTCTTAGAATGTAACCTACTATTTGTAAGAACACTGCCTTCTGTCTGCCACTTTCACCTTCTGCCAAAAGCATCAAATGCCCACAACCTGCAGCTTTACGGCAATTTTTAGAAAACAGGCACTCCATTACTACAAAAAATCTCTCACAATGAAGATCCACTAAGATGTAACAACAAAATAAGCACCTGAGTGCTTATTACTGACTTTATTTCTTACATACAATGACTGTCTTTGGATTGGTTACGCTCGTCACTGAATTTCCAGTATATGGAAAACAATTTTTCATTTTTAAAAATAAAATCTGATGTCCACCTTCCCAAAACTAGAGAGAATTTCGCTTTTACAGCAGCAATGCATCATATATATAGGATAGAAATTTCACCACTATTGCTTCCTTATGTTAGTCACCTTTATCCACATGTTCCATAGCTAATACAAACAGGTCTGTATTTAACAGTACATTGTGTCCTACTTTAATTAAAAATGTTTCAGATCCAAAAAGCATCAAGAATCGCTTTTAAGCATAATTCATAAGCTGAATTCCTGCTTGTTTATCCAAGGTTCCACAATATTGACCAATGGAGAAAATACTTTTCCCAGAAGCAGCAAAGTAAAACACCCTTGTGAAATCTCAGCAAGCCCTCCACTCACTCCAATGGAACAGCAGCTTTGCTCCTGACTTCATGGGCAAAGTTACCCTCTTTCAAGCCAGGACAAAAAAAAAAAAAAAAAAAAAAAAACGGGCATGAATAATGTCAAACAAGGCACTTTCCTAGCAACTATAATCTGGCTGTTTAGGTGTGGTAATTGGAGAAAAACTGAGCTGAAAAAAAGCAGAACATGAGAAAAACTGGCTGGTTGTTTTTCACTATCACCTGTGTCAGGTTGAAGCATTCACAAGTAAAAGCTGCAGTTAGTGACAGAACAAAGACCACTGGTGATGATGTTCTGGGTAGAAGGTGCTCAATACCATGCAGCCTTACAGATTTTGTAAGAGATAGGCTGATGCTGCTTTTCATCCTTACTGAAAAGAACCGGTATTAAAAGCACTAACGTTTGTATTTCAAGATGAAAATTCTAGGCAGACTTCATTAATATATACAAAGACGGTAAAATAATATGGATAGATGAATATGGCACTTAAAAACACAGTTTAGTGGTGGACTTGGCAGTGCTGGATTAGTGGCTGGACTCAGCCTTAAAGGTCTTTTCCAACCTAAACAGTTGTATGTTTTCTCAACATGTATTGTAGAGAATCAGGCAGTGTAAAGACAGAGTCAAAGCAACAGGCCCACCACACCATCAGCTCCTGCCCATAACACTGATTTTCTGGGTGCAAACTGATCACCGAGTTCACGCCTCATGACTAAACATTCCCCCCGGGGCTGTTTCTGCCTGGTACCTCATGTGCAGGATGCCGATGAGGGTGGCGGCGAGGTCGGAGGACATCCTGCCCATGATGCAGCAGCGGCTGAGGCAGGCGAGCAGGCTGGCGGGCAGGCAGGGCAGGAAGTACACGAGCTGCACCAGGCGCCGCTGCGCCTCGGCCGGCAGCAGCACCAGCGTGCCCTCGAGCGGATCTGCAGCACACAACACGCCGTCAGCACGCGCCCCGGCTGCACTGACCAACCACTTCAGCTACCCACTGACATGAGTTATAGTCAACATGAAAGAGGGGGAAAAAAGGAGGAAAAAAACCCCACAATGCTAGTCTAGAAAATAGGAGGCTGGAGAAGAACGGTATCACTCCCTACAATTACCTTAAAGGAGGCTGTCGCCAGGTAAGGGTAAGTCAGCCTCTTCTTCCAGGTAACAGGATGAGAGGAAAAGGTCTTAAGTTATACCAAGGGAGGTTTGGATTGGACATTAGGGAAAATCTCTTCACTGAAAGGGTAGTCAGGCTTTGGACCAAGCTGTCCAGGGAAGTGGTGGTATCACCATCCCCTGAAGCGTTCAAAAAACATGTGGCAGCTGGGGACATGGTTTAGCAGTGGACCTAGCATTACTGGGTTACCACTTGGACCTTAAAGGCATTTTTCAACTTAAATGATTCTATGATTCTTTGACACACAAAAAGTCAAGTTTCCAGCCTACCAGATTTAAGCTGTACCAGCTTGAACTAAAGATCTCAAATCTTTTTTTTTACTCTCTAGTAAATGACACACATAGTTCATTTTAACCTTTAGGGGACTGAACCAACATGCAACCCTGCCCACCATCCAGTCTTTAGGTTCAGCTAGGAAACAGGAACAGGATTTTCCACCTATTGCAACCCGTGCCTGCCAGGTGAGGGACAAAATTCCTTGTTCTGTAATGTCAAAGTCTTACCGTATATTCGAGCAGCAGTGGCTTGTAAACTTTGCAACAGTTCCTTGTTTGAACGAGAAGCAGCGGAATGAATGATATCAATGAGCTGATTGGAAAGCTCAGGGTTCCTCAAGCCAAGCAGAGCCAGTTGCTGAGGTAAGCCAGCCAACCAACGAGATAAAACTTTACTTCGACTTCTAAAGAAAGAGAGAAAAATCAGTTGGAGAAAAAGAAAAAAAAAGAGACAAAACAACAAAAATGCACACAAACCTCTCTTCCCATTCTTGACTAATTTGTTTTTATTTCTCCTTTCTAGCTCAGACTGAAACAACTGTATGGACTAATCCTGTATTTCATAGGCTATAATTTCTCTGTCATCCTGGCTTATCAAATCAAAATCATTCAAAAACCATTTAAAAACCAAAAGCATTTTATCAGCTTATTAAAGTGATGATCACAAGAAAAAAAGCTGCCAAGTGCAAATCAAGAATTTCGAAGTAGGTCTTTGAAGATGTCAACAAGAGTAGCATGATGATGATACAGATTATTTCACTCTCAACGACCTGTCAACCAAAAACTTTTCAAGGAAATTAAGTACCCATAACACAAGAGGGAAGAGATGAACTGCTCAACAGCAGGAAAAGCCTGGAGAGCAGACCATTGAAGTTGGTGAGTTGGAGGTGGTCAGAGGTCTCAAATCACTTGACATGGAAATAGTGGAAGGGAATAAGACATTTGATTCATCTTCCACAGAAAGAGGCAGATGCTACTATCAAATGAAGCCAGAAGGAGCCACGATTAAACAAGCAAAAGTAAGTTGGGTCTTGACACAGCTGAGCTTTGTCACCCCCTGCCAGAGGATGCTGCAATTGCTCTTGATTAAGACTGGTCCAAGGAATGATGAAAAAAGCTCATGATACAGACACCCACTGACTGATAAACACAGAGAAGCTCTGGAGAATGAGGAAGCACAGGCTTCAAATGGCTGGAAGCTTCTAGTATTATGTAAAAGTAATTCTTGTCTTCTTCCTATAGCATCTCACATAGGTCAGTGCTGAAGGCAAACTGTGAGGCTGAATAGCCTTTTCAGACTCTTACCAGTATCCAAATGCACATGTGCACACACACACTATACATGCATATATACACACAGTGCATGGTATGTGTGCAGTGATCAGGGGTGAAGATAAACTAAAACATCAAGACAAAACTTAATTCTGAACTACGTAATAAATCAGTCAAGTTTGGGGTTTTTCATCCACAAGGCAGCAACAGGCAAAAAGCTCCTACTTTATCCTTTGAATCAGACACACTTAAAAAATAAACATATCACAAAAAATTCTGGAAAAATGCTCCAATGTGAATTCTGTTCTTCTTAGACTGTTCTTGACAAGCTTCTGAGAAAAAAATAAATTAAAAGAATGAGGAAAACAATCAGAGGAGGGTTGAAGGGGCTACAATGTCAAACTGAATGGAACAATGTGAATGTCACCCAGGAGCTACTGAACAACCCACATTTTGAAGAAATTTAAAAACCCCGTTTGTTTCTAAAGAAAAGAAATGTAATAGTGCTGTACACAAATATTATGTTGTCTTCAAATGTCCTGTCAGACATAAGTGTAGTCATATTTTTTTGCAAAAAATTTTTGAGATTTCATTCTTCTGTTACTAAAAATGTCACAGATCCATGCAGAAGACTAAGAGGAAGAGCAGCAAAACTACTGCTATTTGTGATGTCTAAAGATAGAACATTAAAGCTTTCAGATAGTCATATGATCACATGAAACTGAATGAGATGCTCAAGACTTTCAGGTAAGTAGAAAGAACAGTGGTTATGTAACCTCAGGGAAATTAGTATGAAAAAGATCTCTTTTTCACTCTGTGTGAAAAGAGGAGGAAAATGTGATATTCCCAAGTGTTTTTCCCTGTCTTTCATATTCCCCACACTTATTATAATGTTCAGAGCACAGCATTAGATTATTTGTCGTCATTAGATCTAATTACATGTACTCAGGCATTACCACAACAGAAGGTGTAACAAAGCAAAGAAGCTGTAGAAGGGAATGATTTTCCCAGGACTTGGCTGTGTTAGCGGATACCAGGACTTCTGAGAGACCTGAGGTTTGATGTTTTTAGTGGCAGAAACAGATCACATCCCCCAGAAAGTCAACTGTGTCCTGGGCTTCATCAAAAGCAGTGTAGGCAGAAGGTTGAGGGAGGGGATTCTGCTCCTCTGCTCTGGTGAGATCCCACCTGGAGTGCTGCATCCAGCTCTGGGTGCCCAGAAATAAGAAGGACATGGAGCTATTGGAGCAAGTCCAAGGAGGACATGAAGATCATCAGAGGTCTGGAGCACCTCTCCTATGCAGACAGGCTGAGAGAGCTTCTATTGCTCAGTCTGGAGAAGAGTTGGTCTTCCCAAAACCTTAGAGCTGCTTTGCAGTACCTGAAGGGGAACTGCAGTTCCCAAACAAGCCAGGGTTGACACATACACATCAACACATGATTTGTGTTTCATGTTTTTATGTCCTGGAACTAGATGACTTGGCTGAAAAACATATTCCAGGAAAGTTAAGATTTGGAGACAACCTGGACACATCTGATAAACGAAAAACTGTTGCAACAGCATTACATAGAGAAAATAATCTCCTCCTACTGACTACATCTGAAGCAAGTCAGATATCTAAAAGCTGCCCATGATCTACTAGATCCCACAATGAACCAGGAGCCCAGAGGGACAAGAACACATTCTTAAACCTAGACTCTTTAGAACCACACCCCCAAAAGAACAGAGCATTTTTCTTGAAGAAAGTAAGTCAGAAAAGGCTACACAGCCACTATCAGGACACCAAAGGCACTAAGTGATAAGCTCATGACCTCCAGCTGAAGTGATGGAAATGCTCCATGGCTACAGCTGCACGATCTTGACGGGTCCACTGACTGCCACACAGTCAGTAACAAGCCTGCAGGAGTGCACTTCATGCTAAAATTTATGTCATTAAGATCTATCTAGTAATTATGCTAAGATAGACAACTAAGCTGATACATCTCCATCTCACAGAGCACACAAACTTTCAAGTTCTAGTGACACAGTATCAAAAAAAGAATGAAGTTTTATGACATTTACATACAAATTCAGTACTCTCACTCCTGAAACCAATACACTATTTTGAAATGAAAAAGAATATGCCTTTTTTTTTACCTGATTCTTTGTGTCCTCAAATCTTCTTTTTGGTAAACTCTGCTAAAAAATTTCAAAAGCAATGTACGAACTGGAAAGAGCAGATTCCTTTGCTGGTATAGTGTATATACTGCTCTTATCAAGGGTTCCGTTGCTACTGAAAAAAAAAAATCGGAAGTAATACTTTTTAATCTTCTGATTTTATACATGTATACACAAAGAGAGCTGTGATCTTTATCTACAACTGTTTACACTGAACTCCAGAGGGAAGTACTAAAATGTTTTGAAGCAACTTCTGGACTGACTTCTAAACCATTGAAAAAACACTTTCTTGTGCAGCTTGTGAAAGAAACAGACAAAAGAACAGAGACAAGATGCAAGAGAAAACTTCAGAACTTCCTGAAGACAGGTTGCAAGGTAGCTGAGAACCAATAAATTCCTGCTTTCCACAGCTATCTTCCAATCCTTCTCCCCTAGTGCAGTAACCTCAGACCCATGTTCTCTACTCATTTACTTCTGCTCCCCAAAACCTCACTGCCACAGTGCCTTCAGTTCTCTCTGTACTATCCCTTTCTCCCTGCCACACACACACTAACCTCACCAGCTCACTCTGTCTCTGAACCAGCTGGCTCCAAGTTACACTTGCTAATGAACCAGAAAATAAACACCTCAAGAGGCTGCTGGCAAGACACTGCAAGAACTGCTAACTCCCCCTGCAACCTTTCCTTCTCTGAAGCTCTCTTTCATCAACCATGTGTTATCACCAGACTTAAAACAGTATTTGAAAGCTTTACCACTGAGACCAAATTGGCTAAAATTAGTCAGCAAACACAGAACTTACTGTAATAGACTGAGAAAGAGACCAAACATTTTCTTTCAAAACCAGACTTAACCACCAGATGGAAAAATTACCAAAGCATGGAAAAATATCTGAATTCAGAGAAGACAAGCCTGGAAAGAATAGTAAAGCATCTGAAAACTTAAGCAATACATGAAAGGTATAAAGACCTGACTCAGTTTGTCACAGAAGAGCTTGTGGTCCCAAGGAATTCAATCCAATTAAGGCATACTTAAGTAGCAGCAATCACTTCATTATCTTCATAAACCAAAGCTGAGAAATATCTTTTCATCCAGGTGCACAGATCAGTCTTAGTAAGTTATGTGTGCAAAACCAGATAAAATGTTTTCTTCCACACTGAACAGAGCAACTTCTGCCCATAGAGACAGACAAGAATGTTCATTTCTAAAAATCCAGTCAGGGGCCAGTCTTGTCTGTAAAACTCTTACTCAACATCAAGTTACCATATGAGTCCCACTACAAAACTCACCTGAAATGGCACAGTGACATGACAGCATGAAGCAGGAACCATTGAGAAGCTGAAATCTAACATTTTTCAACAGAAAAATATAATGCATTCTAATATTTCATGTAACTAAGATATATGTTATTATCTGCAATGCATTAGGAGTATCAGCTTACTCAATTCATGTATTCTTCAGGTGAAGATTCACCTTGGACAGCATTTTTTAAACAGAACACTGGCTTATTCTTAAATAAAAAAACTATATCTTTATGTAGATTACAGCTAATTCATGAACTGTTAACTGAAAAAATATAAAAATAAATAAATATTCTAAGTGAGCAGAATTCTCACTTCCCAATAACTCTGTGGCACATTAAGTAAAACAGGTCCTACTATTTAAATTGTTTCATGTGAACAGAACAAGTTTAAAAATGGAAGCAATTTTTAAATGTACTCTTAAAAAGCAATACTTTAAAAGGCCTACATTATACAGATGTCCAAAACATAGCTGAAGAACTCATGAAGTTATAAAATACTTCAGTTTTAACTGGGACATGTCAAGCCTCCTTCTGAAGTCACTGAGTGTACTCTCTTTCATTGCATGAAAAAAGTTTATCAAAAACACAACTAGCAGGCAAGCTGCTGTTGAAGTCATACCTGAGAAATGCAAGAAAGGAGCAGACCTTCTAATTACAGAGGTCCCATGTTTGATCTGAAGCAATGGAGATAAACCTTCAGACAACACAGCTACAAGCTCTTCTACACATTCACAGAAAAAGGGAGATATGAGCATTTCATCCCAGCACATCTGCCTTCAACACAAAGCTAAATTTGAAGTGCAGATAGGAATGACTAGTTATTACTTTTGTCAGCAGGGACATGGGAATAGACAGATTCCCAATTAAAATGGACTTGACAGGAAATATAACTAACTGCCAAAATGTATTTGAGGGACATATGACATCTTTTCATTTTACAACTCTAACAATTGTATCTGTTGCTAAGGACTTTTCTCTAAACTACTTGGATGTGGAATTCATTTCTATCACACTGGTAAAACATAAAAGACTGCTGGCACTTTTCTGTTTACTGAAGTCCTTTCTTGAAGTTCTATATCCAAGGTCTCATTTGGAATACAACCAAGTAGTACTTGAAATGAAAGAAAAAAGCAAGCTTAAGTACTGGACTGGTCCTGCAAGTCATAACTGGAAATGTTTTGTCTTGGAAAAGGATTCAAATCAAACACCTTGGAAAATACTCAACAGCAGCTTCCATTAAAAGTATCTTGGCATTTCACATCATGACAGAACTAAAATGGTCATCTGACAGTACTTGAGCAAATCTATCAGCTATGTTAATGACTTTAAATAAGGACTGGGATATTAAGGTATCATGCACCTCTACAGCCTAGTAGTTACTGTTTCAATGTAAAGTTAATCTTCCATTTATAAGACTATCTTAAGAAGCAAAACCAAAACACAGGTAGAAATATATTCGTATTTTGTATATCATCAGTATGAATCTAACAGCATTCCAAAAATAAAGTCTGCAATGCTACATGCAGGGATATTACCATGAAATTAGTTTTACCTGTATGACAAAATACATTATAACAATTGAGAACCTTAAAATGCTAAAACAACTCAAGCTTTCTCAGTGCATAATTTTGCTTTCCTGCAACTACTCATCTTACCCTTGTTTTGCTGTATTTGCATTAGTCTCCAAGTCACCCCAAGCAATCTGTTCACTTGCTTGCTATTCAACTTGCTGCCATCCTGAAGAGTATCTGTCACAAATTTCCTTATCATGTCCAGCCAACCAGAGTCCGTCTGAAGTGTTGAAGTGCTTGCTAATGAAACCATTATGTCACACAAGGTTAAATTCAGTAAAAGATGGTCTATGTTGTTTGAGGATTTCATACAGTTCCTGTTGCTATGGGGAGGAGAAGGGGAGAAGAGAAAGATTTCAAAAAATTATTTTTGAAATAAAAATGGACACCAGCTGATACCCCCTGTACATACACCAGTGTTCTACACAGACTGCAAAGGTGCAGAATGATTTCAGAACAACTTTAGCAATGAATATCTGGGAGCTGAGAAAGGAGACAAGTTACTACTGGCCTGTACCAAAACAGAATTGGTGCACCTCCTCTGACAGCTCAATAGTGAAGAAATGTGTGTTTGGTTTCTGCTGCAGTACTGCTTTGCCCTACAGGACAGCCAAGTGTGTCCCATCTCCCCTCCGAGCTCACCCAGCCCCGTAATGCAACTAGAGAAGACTGTATGGAGGTGAAAAGAATGTTTGAACTATGTTTAATGTCATTCAGCAGTCAGCTGAAGAAAACATGCAGAAATGTGAAACCAGTCAGCCAAAAACAAACACCATTTAGCAATATGCAAATTCCAGATCAAGAGTTGAATAAAATACTTTCATTTCCTTAAGAGAGCACTTAATTTTCTACTGGATGCTATTCAGACAACTTCCCATACAATACTTTTACGACCAACAACTAAAACTTCTCAATTTGAAGCAATGCAACCTTTCTATAAGGGCATCTCCACAGATCTTCAAGCAATACACAATAAAAACCTTTCTTTTTCCATCATTAAAAACTTAATACTTGATAAAGCACATGAGTCACATTGTCCCACTTGTCTCATGAAATTAAAAGCTGCTACATAACATTGACTTTATTCTTACCTTTTGCACGGATCTTTCTTTTTGTGTTTTACTGTGTCTTGTAAAGAATAAGGAAAATGACGCATGAAGTGGTGCTTGAAATCAACAAGGTAATTCATTCGAAGCCATAACTCCTGTTAAGGAAAGCAGATGATAGACAGAAAACATGGTAGTAAATCAAATAAATCCAGCCAATTATTTTCCAAATTTCATTACTGCAATCAATGAAACTAAGAACTTTAGCTTCTGTTTGCAAGTTGTTTATACATCTTTACTTTCAAGTGCTGTGCATGAAGGTCCACAAAACAAGGGAGTAACAAGATGCTCCAAGTTAAGGTTGAGCAAAAACATGCAATCCTAACTGAACCGCTGTATTTTTTAGCACATATTTACATGGATACATGCAATACTAAACTGAGTTACAGGTCTGAATGAGAGTACTTTTATATCAATTTATCAGGGTTCTTAAAATCAGAGTGGACTGTTTAACTTGCAGTGACTGTCCTGAGTTTTCCATTAAAACATATTCCATTAAAACATAACAATACTTCTTTCATCTTTCCCTATTATTAGTGTACTTGTGGCTGAAAGCCCACTGACAAAACATTTTCCAATAGAAAGGCAACCCTTAGAGAAAAACGATTCAGTATTTTAAAATAATATTGCTTTGCAGGTTAGCAGACAGTCACTATTCCACAAAGTGGCCAGCAGAACTCACCACTAAAAAAGCCTGCACTGCTATCAAATTGATCAGGCACAATAATCCTTTTGATATCCAACTATTAAGAACAGAGAATGGCCATTAAACTATTTCAAAGATCAATAGCTTTCCACCCAGCATATTCAGAGTGGTTTTCCACAGTGACTCTAACAACCACTTTGGCCTGTAAGCCCAAAGGCTATTAAATAAGCCAAGCTTTCTTTTTCAAACTGAGGCATTTGAATGCATTTTGTATATAAAGGTAACCATAAAGACAAAACAAACCATTTATCTAAAATGAAATTTATTCCACAAAAAAAGAAGTTGCATGAACCTCAGCTTTTTTTCCTCCCCACAAACAACTTAAGGTCATAATCCAACTGTGTACCCAAACTGGTTGATATCTTGACAGAGCAGCATGCCATTCATGTGACCAAAATACAGGCATCCTGTGGCTAAGGGCAGAAGTTATGCAGGATTCTTCAGAAAAAGGCTAGGGACAGGCGGCTGCCACAGGAATTTACAGGTCAAGTGCCTGCCTTTTGCCCTTTCAAGAGGGCCACTAGAAAAGATGAAAGAGGAAAAAGAGGAACAGTGTGTTTTGCTCAGACACACTGAATCCACCCCTCAAAGCTGCGTATGTTTGGTAACTTTGGTCTAATGTAATAATTCCACAAATATTTTCTAATAATTACCCTATGTGTAGCTTTCCATTTAGCAAAGGGACCTACAGTCCTATACACAGGTTAAACCAAGAGCTGTCAAGACATTCCTTCCAACTACTCAACAGCCAAAGTAGAAATTGGGCTCTTTTTCCAATTTGTTAAATTTTTGGAAAAGCAGCAAAAATTATCAAAAAAAGCAATTCAGTCATCTAAATCAAGATGGAGAAAATAACTTGGGCAAAAAAAACAACTTCAGAGGATGCTTCCTAAAATCCTTTTTGATCCAACCAATCATGACACAGCAACACAGATTGCACCAAGCAATTACAGATCTCAGACCACCATTATCTTCTACCTTTCCAAACATTTAGGGTTTGTTCCTACCCATCTCCATGAAAGTTTTCAACACACAAAAACAAGGAACAAACAACTCCCATTCTACAGTTTATATTCTAGAGGTTATCTGGGAGACAAAATGCTCCTCTCCTCCAATACCACTTTCAGTTTCAAAACTTTTGTGCTGCAGTCAAGGAGGATTCCTGGAGACTATTTACTGAACTCATGGCTCAGTACAAAAGATTCTTTACAGAAAGAGGCAACAAAATCCAGATTCAAAATCGACTCAAGACCTAGGCTTTTCTCTCTTAACAAAGTATCTTCACTACTTCAAATCAGCAAACCATTAGTTTCTTATCAAAACAAAATGAGCTGTCATCATTATGCCATGGATCGTTTCTCCCTTACCATTTTGTACGTTTCATCGTGTCGCTTTGTGAGCTTCCACAATAAATGTATTATGCTAAGAACTTGATGCATAAGCTGCTGAGATTCTGATTCCAAAAGGTTTCCAAGAATGGGAGCTGATTGTGCAGGAGATGCTTCAATCCAGCACTCAATCAGTAATGGAATTATTATCTCAATAAAACCTTTTAAGTTTTCAGCCGAGGACAGGCCTTTTTCTGCACTGTCCATTACACTTGTCAGAGACCTAAACAACAAAAGAAAAAAAAAAAAAGCATAAAAAGATAAAGATCACACCTTTCAAAACAAGATTACAGTAACATCACTTTCCTGGTTTCTGAATAACGGGAAAAGTTATTTTTTTAACACATCAAATATTTGCTGGCTTTCTTGCTAGGTATTTCAGTCTGGAAAAAAGGGAGTTCAAACCATCTACAACAAACCTGCTCCCAAATCTCCCTGCAAATCTGTGTGTTTCTTTAACAACTTCTTAGATTTCAGTATTTTTTTCCCCATTGTTATATGTAAAGTCTATGAAATGGAGAAATATGATATGCATTATCCTATCACCCTCAAACAACAGGAAGGAATTAAGTATACTCTGCACAACAAAATAATAATAAAAATACCCTTTTAAGCTCATTAAAGCAAAATAACGAAGCTGACTACAAGGTATTGTCAAATGCATGAAGTTTATTACAGTTAATAACCATCTCCAACTATAATATACACAATGTTTTTCATATTAAATGTGAAAAAAAAAGTTCCTGTAAAAATACACCTTTGGTTCCCACCTGATGTTTAGCTATTATGTTCTGAAAAGCAACTAAACAGAAAATTATCTAACAATGGAGTTAAAAAAAATTAAAAACTAAGATATAGTTTAAATTAAAATAGCAACTGCCAGAAATCAAGAAAACCAACTCTTTTTATCCCCCTATTCAAAAAACACTTTGTGTCTCTGGAGGGATAATCAGCAGGTATGACCCAATCCTGCTACTGGATAAATTTCAAGTAGTTCGTATCCAATTCAAAAAAGAAGATTCTCTAAAGAACTAAAACCCTGATTAATTCCTGTTAATTTTAAGGAGTACAGATTCCTTAAAAAAAGGCAACAACAGTTTCAATCTATCATCTGTGAAATTGTTTACCATTACAATTCTGTTTCCTAATTCATAGCAGGGAATTCCTATAGTAATTATAATTTCCTAACATACATAAGATTAGCACACTGAACCTCGTGTTAAACTCCTTTCTATTTCAGTGATAATCTCCAAGTCATTTTTCTTCATGTATAACTCAAGGTAGCAACTGAAAAACTTTCCACAGACCTGCAGAAGTTTTGTTTACAAATATTTTAATTTCACATTGAAGATATAAAGAAGTTTTCCCATGTCATTTCTAAATCAGCCAATTAGTTATACAGTTCTGTGAAGCTACGTGTTGTTGTCATCATCTATAATACAAATAATAAGAGAAAATTTTATTCTGCCATTTCTCTCCAGCTGATATCAGCGTATCAAGAAAATTACTAAACCAAAACAAACCCAGGTATTAACGACGTGTAAAAGGAACAGAGAGAAGGAATAAAAACAAAGTGTGAGAGAAATACAAGCTATTTTTCAATGAAGGCAAGATGAGGGGAGCATTTAGATCTCCAGCACAAACTAAAAGGGATAAGTGGAAACATAACTGATCATAAGAAAAAAATTTTGCTTCACATTAGTACTTACTATGATTAATCAAACATGTCAAAATTTTATAAAACTTAGCTTTAACTGCAGCAACAAACATATCCATGAAATAGAATTCATTTGTCCGTTTTGTTGCTTTACTTCCTTTCTGTGGTGCAGTGGACACCAGTTTTTCAGACTAGAGAGAGTTCAAGGTGAACGGCTCTATCTTAGACTTTTTAACTCCCAGTCATCTCAAATCCAGTAGACAAATCCCATACTTCAGTTACAACCACAATGAATTCTAAAGCCTGTTGATACCAAGACTATAATCTCATTGAAAAAGTGAGGTTGTCCTGTAAATGCTATGCTGTGACAGGACTACATTCTCAGATGAGAGTCTGAAATTTCAGTAATTGGCTGGAATAGTTCTGAAGTAGTAGTCTTTAATAATTTCTTTTTAAAAAAATACCTGATATTACAGCAGAACTCTGGAATTCCAGCAATGTATTTAAGGAACACAAAAATCTCCCAATTAAAAATTGAACAGTGCATGAAACCTGAGAAGTTGGTAATTCACTCTGGAAGATTCCTACAGAAGTATAACACACACACACAACTATTTCAGTACTTTTCTGAAACAAGGAATGGAAAAAGGAAGAATTTATGCCAAAAGGGATACTCCTCCCAGCTGCTGAAAGCATTTGGGTAAGAATACTTAGCATAGCTTTCATGGACCCCTGCAGAAGAGCCCCTCATCTCTCAAGGTAAGATTCCTCCACGTATTCAAGGTTAACAATAAAAGTGTAAAATTAAATATAAGTGCCAGTAACAGATGATGGCAAAGTATTATAGTAACCTGTCCAGCATTTATTTGATTAGTACAGTACCCTTAGCAATACAGGTTCACTCAACCTGGGCAGGTTTGGTATCAATTGATGTCACATCTCTGTTATCACTACTCTTGAGTGGTAGGGCGACTCTTGGACTCAGGTGACTACAAAGCATATCACCTTTATATCAGAATGAAATACTATTGAAGGGAGCTGCAAGATATTTGTGTACCCCTTAAGCTATCATTTTTCTTTAAAGTGCCAGTATTTTTATACAGCAGGAGCAAACAAACAAAAATTGTGTAAATATCTGCCATTTGACAACAGAAGACAACAGAAGAAGACAACAGAAATTCAGCAAAGGGAAGTCAAGGAAGCGTAAAAGAAACAGAAAATAAGGACACAACTTGCTGTTCTTTAAAACAGGAAAAGTCTTTGGAAGTTAAGTTTTCATGGCTTGCAGTTTAAGCCAGGTTACTTGTCCTCCTTTTCTGCATGCACTGCCAAATGCAGCAAACACACAGCACACCAAGTGAACTGCATTTTCCATTTCTCTTTGATGCACATGTACATATTTATTGGCTATGCTTCATCTTCCATTTCAGTCTCTTAAGTCATTTTTGCTTTTCTCTGCAGCTTCATATTGTCCTCTCTCAGCAGAATCTGAAGCTCAGCTGTTTCTCTTCCAGTCAAAAAAAAAAAAAAAAAAATCAATCACATGCCTTGGTACCACCACATTTGAGTTGTGAAGGCTTTCTGTTTTTCCACACCTGAAATGAGTTTGATGCAAAAAGCAGCACAGTCAGCACATAATGCAGAGAATACATTCTAACAATTTCCTAACATACTGCAAGTTTTAATTTACACACAGCAGGAAGACCTAGCACACAGCAAAAGATAATGAAGTCTTAAGATTTGCATCATTGAATCATCCAGCATTCCAAGCTCAGAATCTATCCTTTTTATTAAACACTGATACTGCAAACTATTTCAGAAAATCTCATTTCATAATCACTAGGTTATCATTGAAATGTCAGCCCTGCCCAATGAGCTTGCATGACTAATAGATACAAGAACTTAAAAAAATTAGCATACAATTATGCTGCTTGGAAGCCTACTTGTTAAAGAACAAAGTTGAAACTTACTTGCAGTATTAGTGACAAGACCATCAATACACACACACTGCAAATAGTTACTTATGGTTTGATCAACTCATTATCCTTAGCTAGTCCTAGACTTGACTATTTGACTTTAAACACACACACACTGGAGTACTGCACTTCTTATTACAACTAATTTCTGTCCTCACAGTAGCGGCCATAGCAGAGGCCTGGGAGTGCCCATAAAAGGCAACAATTGGGATTGGAAGCGACAGAATTAAATAGTTTTAGATTATTAGAAATTATTTCAGTGGCAAATACAAAAACCATCACAACTCTTCAGTATTGGAACTCCACACATAGTCACTAAAACAAGCTGTACTGGCCCTTTGTGAAAAACAAATACACTAAAAATATGCACAAATGCAACAAAATGAGAACATTTTAGTACCTTCAGCAGATGATCCTTCCCTTTCTATTCTTCTGTTCTGCTGCCATCAGCTTGCTTTGCCAATCTCGCCTTGGATTCTAGCCATGTTTCCTTCTATTCTTCTGGCTCCTCCTCATGCTTGCAAACATCTTTTTGTGAGTATTTATAACCAGAAGTGCATCATGATGTTTCACCAAAATCTAGCTCCTCAGAAAAGCGGCATCCAATTCAGGTGACACCAGATGTAAAGTTTATTTTCCTAGACCTTGGATACAATGCATCTTCAGCTATTACACAGCCTGGTACATCACACATACCACCCAGGGCACAACACAAGCATCCTCTGATATACAGTGGTCCACACCTGTGTGCTTCTGACTGCAAAGATGAACTCAATAGGATTGTTCTCTGCTCAGCACTGAACCCTTCCCCTGCCTCAGGGGGGCTTCACCAGCCTAGCTGCCAGCTAAAATTTCACCTGCAGCAGATACTGTTGGTCATGACTGAGTATTTACGCTGACAACCACTTTTAGGAGAATAAGCTGCACTTTTTACTTAGAGTAATATGTTTCCTATACCTACCATAAGTAATATGCTACCTCCAAAGAGGAAGCCTAGGAGAGCAGGAATTGATGTCTCTTCCCTGACAGCGATGAAAAACACCTGCTAATTCAGGTCAACACCTGTGGTATGCAAAAAGAACACCTCTTCTTCTGCCCTTCATTCCTTCAAAGATATAAGATGGACATAGTAATGGAGTAGGCAGTGGGTTTTATAACCTTTTTTGCCACTTCCTAGATGAATTTGGCATAACTGCTTCATACTTCTTATTTTGTCTTCGCCAACAGTAAAGCAAGGCTTGTGGTTTCTCTTCAAACCAAACCACTCTGGTGTCTACAGGGAATAGAGCTGTGTAACAGCTAAACTGCTTCAATTTTTAAAGTCATCATTCCAAGTCTCCTGCCAGCAGATATGTAACATCCATAGTAATGCACATGAGGATGCCAATATTCAAAAAGTACCATAAAGTCAGGTGGGAGGTTCCCCTCTAGTGGGTAAATCAGAGAGGAGGAAGAGAAATCAAAACAGTTGTTTACTTCTCCCTTAACTTCAGCTCACATCTGTTTAGAGTACTACTGAAACCCACACAAACCCTTCTGTGACTAAGCACACTACACTTTCTTTCATATTCATCAGCATGTCTCAGCTGAGACATCTTTCATCCACAGTGAATATATAAACTGGTGAAATGACTGAAATATCTAGAATTGGAAACTCAGCAGAACTTCATACCACCAGACACATCCCATCCTGCTGTCCTTTTTAAAAGGAGCCACAGTCAAAGATAACAGACTCCTAAGCTTATGATAAGACTCCTGAGGGTAAAAGCAAAAAATTTCAGTAAAATTTGTTATCACAAACAAGTTTATACTTCACGTGAAGAAATTTGCCTACTTGCCCCTAGGTCTGTTTGACATCCTGCAAGAAGTTGCCAGTTTGCATTCCAAAAAATACCCCAACAGAGCTGGTAGTCCAAAATTATTATTAATAGCATAAAATAAAGACTTTATAATGGAGAAGTTCATGATACACACATAACACAGTTATCTGCTCTGTATTTCTGTATTTTCAAGCCTCTGTACATTACACTTAGTGTCCTAAACTATGGCTAAGGGACAATCCCACAAAATAAATTAAATTGTGATCACTCAGTTGACATTAATTCCCAAACTAGTTAAGGTTTTCTCACCTCAGTCTAAATGATGAGTTGGTCTTTGGTCGTAAGCCACCACTTTCAAACAGTTGTATGTGCTGCTGATTGTTTGCATGGAGCTTCCAACTAATACATATTGGGTTCCTCACAGAATGAGAGTTGTCCTTCTGCTCTTGAAGCCCTTCATCCTCTGTGTCACTGGATCCATCTACCACTGCTTGGAGAAACTTCTTGAGCCTGGTAAGTACATTCAACCTCCACTGCTGAGAAGTTACTCTGCGATTGGGGTTAACAGAGAGCATCCAGGAAAGTTTGTCCCTGCTCTTCAGTCTTTTTGAGAGTTGCTGGTGAGAAATAAGCTCTACAAAATTCTTCAACAATATAACGCTGCGGTCTGTAAGAAGAGCTGGGTATGCTTCCAATAAAACGTCCAAGATTTTCAATGAATCTTCCTGAATTCCCTCACTGATATGAGTCATGGCACTAGAGAGATGGGCACTTACCAAAGGGAAAAATGGAGCAATCTGTTCCGCTCTTATTTTTGAAGCCAAGAACTGCAGCAGGTGAACAGCTGCTCCTCTGACACTGGAATCCTTGTCTGTAAACACAGCTGCCACTTCACTTATGATACTGGAAAGGTGTGCATCAATTACAAAGGGATACTGAGACAGGAGTTCTTTGAGTCCAAGAAGTGCATTATGTTTAACCCCAGGACTATAGTGATGCATCTGTGAGAGAAGATCCTATAAGGAAACAAACATATACACTTACCATTGTTATTACTTTAAGCTGTTCAAACTTTCCCCATGTATTTTCTGCACATTTTTCCTAAACATTTAAAAATATAGAATATTCTTACAGTGCACTGCTGTTCATAATAGCAAAATGTATTTAGAACAAACATGACAGCATTCATAGCATAACAATTAACAAATAATCAGAATTCAGTGACTGGAAAAACAAGATATAATGACTTGTCCTTTAGGTCTCATTCCTAAGTTTATGCACAACCCTACTGACTCAACAGAGGGATGGCCAAAGGCAAGTCCTCTCACTCTTGTTCCCAAAAGCAGAACTACAAAACCTCAGCCTGAATAGCTTTCTTCAGTTTAAGCAGAGAGCTGCAAGAGACAGAAGATGACACAAAGGAAGGAAAACAAATCCACTCCCCAGAGTAATACAAGATTCTTTAAAAACAGGGCGGCATTCAGATAGCCTGCTGCATTTCTTTTTTTAAATAAATGGGTTTTTTTCCCCAAATTGCAGTAAACATAGTAAACCTAGATAAAAGGCAAGCAATTTCCTGTCATTTCAGAATGCAATATCACAGTGTACCTTTATGTTAAGTTTTCTATTTTGCGTAGGAAGCACTCCATCTTCTTTAAGCTGCTCAGGAATTTGTATGGCCTTTGTTTTGAAGGTAGTATCAGTTGCATTCTCTAGTTTAGGCTTTTTTTTCCCAACTTTTAATTTGACTTTCTGGAAATCCTCCTGACGTTTCCTTTTTTTAGTCATTCTGCTTCTCTGCAAAAAGATAACTTAATTTGATTAAATACACAACAAAAGCAGTTTTTCCACCAAAGAGCTGCCACCTCCTAACAATGGCTACTGTTTTTATTCTTTTGTCTATGCATAAACAAGCGTCCACTCCTGAGACAAGATGCTAGACTAAACAGACAGGCAGACTGATTCCAGGCAGCTGTTCTTCCAGAGTCCAGAAAACCTTCTGCTGCTCCTTTGGCTGTCTCTGCTCTGAGAACTACTTTATTAAAAAGAATCCAGATATCTGCATCTGCCACTGCTTTATCAAATGTTGCTGATTTGGTTTTGTTTTAAAAAGTTCCTGCCAACAAAGCAACTTTTTACGCACTTGATTCTTGTCAAGCCAAGGAGCTCAGGGAACTGCTCCCTTTCAATTGTACGTTGCTTACCAAGTCCAGCACACAGCCTGCACGTGTACATTCATAGCTTTAAACAAGCCTTCATCAATAAAAGGACACAAAAATACCTTAAGAAAACTTCCACTACACACTGAAAAATCCGGTCTGTGCATTTAAAAATAACTAGAAATAGGGGGGGAAAGAAGATGTCAAATGAGCAACTACAGAATAAAAAGAATGGAAAACAAACACACTTTTAATAAGGTAAAAGAAAGAAGGTATCTGAGCCACTACACCTGTAAGCTGTACAAACATACTGGAATAGAGGTACAATAACCAAAACAAATTAAAACCCCCATAAGTTTCTAAATGGCTTTTTGGTTTTGTTCTATCTGTTTTGATATTAAGTACTCTCACTTCTACCAGATTAAAAAAAAATGAACACACTGAAAAGGCCCCAACAAACACTACACCACAGATTCCTTTATTTAATCCTCTGGGAAAAAAAAAATCCCAAACAAACCACCATCCACTTCCCCTACAAAAAAACCCCAATCAAGAAAAACCCAAGCCAAAAACCCCAACAATACAGCTGACTAAACCCAGAAATTTCTAAACAGCATATCCAAACAATGATTCTCTTCTGGTGAATGTAATCATCGTTCCTACAGCTGATTTTCCCACTTAACTTCAACCTGAAATTTGTGCTGTACTAGAGTATTTAATATATACATCAACAGGATAATCATAAAGAATGTTTTAAAAAACCCTGTTATTTTCTATTATTTTAAAACAATTAAAACAACTATTACACCAACATTTGACTACAACTTAATTTCTGCTTTTCACACACCAGGTTAAAAAATTATATGCAAGACCACTTTAACTGAAGTACAAATTTGGCACAAGTAACCTATCAACTCAAAAGGCTTTTAAAAAAGCTTGGAGCCTGCTACTGAAATAAAAAGGTCCTTTGGTGTCCAACCATAACAACCATGGCTTTATAAACGTTTGATTTTTACCATATGCATCTTTTGGGAAAGAATTACAAGAATTTCACTACTTGATATATAGAAATAGCTAGAAGCTTTGGACGTGAAAGTTATTTCCACTTACGAGGCTTGCTTTTACAAGAGTAGATGTCTGGCCCCCAATCATCATAAAAACTTCACAATACAGGCGTGCACACACCTGACCAGAGTCAATTAAGCTCTTTTGAAGGAGGAAGAAGGCTTGTAAAATATCCTTTCTCCTACTAAAAGCAGCACAGCTTACCTCACAATAAGTATTCTGGAAATAACTGGGAATCTAAGCCTATCCATTTCCAATTCATATGCACCGTACTACACCAAAAGATAAAATCCTTACAAAACCAAAGTCGTGTAAACACCACAGCTGCTACTTAATAAGACATCAGGCAAAACTGTATACAGCTGATAAAAGAATGGAACCATTTCAATGAAACTTCTTACTATAACAACTGCCTTTGACACACACTGCATCTTAGGAGCAGAGACGCTGGGAGCTAGGCCTGTTCAGTCTGGAGAACACAGAGAGGGAATTTCATTAATGCACTTAAATTTCTCCAAGATGGGTGCCAAGAGGATAGTGCCAGACTGTTTTCAGTGGTGCCCAGCAACAGGATGAGCAGCAAAGGCTATACACTACAACACAAGAAGTTCCACCTCAAGATGAAGAAGAAATTCTTTGAGGATACAAGAGCAGTAGAACAGGCTGCCCAGGAAGGTCTCTGGAGACAATCCAACCCACCTGGATGCATTCCTATGTCACCTGCTCTAGGTTATGCTGCCTTGGCAGGGGGACTGGACTAAATGATCTCCAGAGGTCCATTCCAACCCTAATTAATCTGTGATTCTGTGTATTTTCACCTGGCCCTTCACCAACAGGACTGAGCTAAGCGCACCTAACAGTTAAGCACTAACACGGTTTTACAACCCAAAACATTAAAACAACCTCCAATCGATGCAGGCTACCTCAAACATAAAGCAGCACGCAGCGCTTTTCAGACACCACTCCAGATGTCACCCAGGCACCCTCACCTCAGGCTCAGAGAAAATATTCGGTTACAGGTGGGACCCGACGGCCTTGGAGCTCATGATTCTGGTTTCACTCCCTCGCAGCTCTCAAGCGGCATCCTTATTACTTCGCTCAGTCAGGAAAATCCTGAGAAACCCGAAGGCAAGGCACACGCCCTAACTAACTCCTCCGATCTGATAAGGATTTCCCCCCGGGCGAGCTCTCTCCCGGCACAGGACAGCGATACTTACAGGCGATCACCTCCGCGCGGCTCCCGCGCCGGCAGCGCATCCCC
>JANPWX010000018.1:1207598-1228199 GCA_024734555.1 Trochalopteron elliotii
GGGGGGTCCCGCCGGTGTCCCCTGGCCGGCGGGAACGCAGCGCCGAGACTTGGCTTCGGACTTGGGATAGGGCTTTTCTTGTGCACAGCTTCGTCGAGAGGGGAAGAGGAGGGGCAGGCACTGATCTCTTCTCTGGGGTCACCAGTGACGGGACCCGAGGGAACGGCCTGAAATTGTGTCTGGGGAGGTTTAGGTTGGATGTAAGGAAAAGGTTCTTCACTCCCCGAGGGTGGCTGGGCACTGGAAAGGGCTCCCCGAGGAAGTGGTCACAGCACCAAGCCTGAGTTCAAGGAGTGGTTGTACAAGGCTCTCAAGCACATGGTGTGACTCTAGGGGTATCTTGTGCAGGATATACCCCGGGCCAGGACCTGAACTCGATGATTTCTGTGGGTCCCTTCCACCTTGGTTTATTCTGTGGTTCTGTGAAGATGTACTCCCTTTCCCCTGAAGCATGGCTGCTCTAGCACCACAGCAGACAAGAACACATTAATAATAACCAGTACCCAGATAAGCACAAGTCCTGTGAGGAGCAGCTGGGAGCTGGGGTTATTTAACTGAGAAAAGAAGGCTTAAGGGAGGCCTTATCACTCTCTACAACCACCTGAAAGGAGAATGCAGCCAGGTGTGGGATAGCCTCTTCTCCCAGGCAATCGGCAACAGGTCAGGGGTAGTTTAGGTTGGACATCAGGAGGAATTTCTCCACTGAAAAGGGTGATTAAACATTGGAATGTTCTGCCAAGGAAGGTGATGGAGTCACCATCCCTGCAGGTAAGGAAGACGGGAGTGCCACAGCTGAGTAGACAGGACGGTGTTCGGTCACGGGTTAGGCTTGATCTGAGGCCTTTCCCAACCTACTTGATCCTGTGATTCTTCAGTGGAGGCACTGCAACGTCAGCATTGGCATTTGAGGTTATTGCTATTATTTCACATATATAAGGTTATTATTTTACATATAAACCACGAGGCACACAACACGCTTTTGTACATGTGTACCCAGGTAACGGTTTTTGCTGTAAAAGGGTAATGAATTCCCATATCAGAGAGTGCAAAACCCTGGAAGACCCAGGAAGCAACAAATGAGGAGGATGTTTCCATACCTGTCTACAACAGAGATAGTCCCAATTCACATCAGACAGTAACTCTGCAGTTGCACACTCTAAACTTTTCATTTCTTGTCAATCAACCCGTGAACACCTTTTTCCCTTCCCCTTTTCGCCTTCTGTGAGAAGCAGGAGTTCTGCAGCTTTTTGTCAAAAATCATTTCCTCAAAGCTCTCTGGTCTCAGTGAAATATAGTAAAACCTAGATGAAGCTTTACGGAAAATTAATTTTCTCTTGGTTTAATTTTTCTTGTTATTGCTTACCTTTTAATTTTATTAATTCTTTAGTTACCTCAGAAGTCTGCCTTGCTGTTATTGTAAGAAACCAAAAATGTATAATATTAAATACAGCCAACAGCATTGTTTAAATATTATCAGTAAAGATAATGCCTGCTTTTTTGGGTTTTTTTCTTACTTTGCAGTTCTGGCACAAGTAGAACATTAAAACATGTTTTGGAACAAATATACAGGTTTCCATTAGTATAAGAATACGCAAAGCCATCACAAAACAGAGGCAGACAGAAGAACAAAATAATACAATGCTTTTTCAGCCTCTATTTGCAGCAGGTAAAAAAGAAAAAAATAAAAATAATTGTACTGCTGAATGGACTATGTCAGACTGTGTTCTTTGAAAACGCTTCCAGAAGCACACAGTTGGTGCCTCTTACCCAGTTCAGGTTTCCCAGCTGAGAGGTACAGCAGCACTCTGCAGCACACCATTCAACCATTTTATGTCAGTGTACTACAGATTTAGGGGTCTTTTCTTCTTCAGCATACTCCTCCTGCATCCAAGCAAAAAAAATCCACCTCAAATCCAAGTTATTTCAACTTCATTGTAACTTTATTTCCACTTGGAACGATTTCACAGTAAGAGGAAAAAGAAGCTGTCTCAGCGATGGCCATTTAAAACAGCTGAATATTCTGATTTTATTATTTGAATACAAAGATTGCTCCACACCTTGAAAACAAATAGGAAAAAAATATTTCTATTTTTATTTTCAGAATTCAGAATTTTTATGATTAAGTTCACCTTCATTAAGCAGGCATTAACACTGTTCCTATACAGAGCAAACGAACTGTAAGAACTCTGGTTCCATCTCTGCCTCTGATAAAAACAGATTTAGATGCATTCCAGAAATTCCTCAGAGCTTCTTTAAAACAGTGTTTCAATTTGTCTGTGAACTGTTTTCCTTCCTGGGTCTGTTCATATGATAAAACTCATAAATTTTGTTGCTGCTTTGTTACCTTAGTTTTACTGCATCTTGCATTCCATGGTATGAAGATGTGAAACCATCAAGATGAGGATTCTCGAATTCCATCCAGATCTCAAAAAAAATGTAAGTCAACACAAAAAAGTTCATTTGCCATCTGGCCCCAGCATATCTAAATTACACCAGTTTCTGGCTGCAAAGCTGAAGAGCTTTAATTAGAACCACTGAATGCTACCCAGCATCACAAGCAGGAAGTGAATTTTAATCACACAGCTTCACTTTAAAAAAATATTTTTTTCCCAAGCAACTAATTTATAACCATTCAAAACATTTTTTTCACCCTCCTAGGAAAGTAGAAGTCATTAATGTACACGTACATTCAGTCAGAACCAGTGCTACTTTAGTTGGGAAAAAAGTTCCTGTTAAAAGAGCCAGTGTAAGCCAGCTTTAATTTCTTTCTCATACTGGCAAGATAAAAGACAAAAGGTACTTTTGCCACCACATCAGTGCCTCTTAGCCAGAGCCTGGTTACACCTGTTGGGATACATCTCTAAATTTGCAAAACATACCTTACTTCTACTAACTTTGCTGAAGCCTCTGTGCTCCCTAAATCGGCTATGATACAGGCCCTTCTCATCTCAGCACGAGACTGACAGCGCTTTTTATTATTGTTTTTAATGTTATTAAGAAAAAAAATGTGGTGACCTGTGGTGACTTATAGGGGAAAGGTATTTTGATTACAAAGGCTTTTTTTTCAGTCCCAGCAGCCACAGGGAATGACTTCCAAGTATTTGTTGCAGGATGAGTTTGTACTGCTGAGTGCAGTAGCTCATTCTGCTGATAATTCTTTGTAAAAGAACCAACAGTAAGAAAACATCAGACTGCCAATGTACAGGATTTAATAATACTGAAGAAAACAAGTTACCTGTTTTAAAAAGCTGTTCTAACACGGAAACATGAGTTTTACAACCTTTCCACAATACAGAACTTTCAGCTAAATGGAGAAATAAATAACAAGAATGTCAAAACTAAGGCATTAATTTAATTTAAAAAACACTGTACAAAACTTAAACATAACAAAACAACTCTACTGAGGTCAAATGAAGTAAAACAACAAACTTACAGAAAGTTAACATTGCTATACTATCTCTATTAAGTACCATGTCACTGTGTGCTGCCATTGCTTGGTCCCATCAGAGTTCCACTTTCAGCCAGGATCCTTATAACATTCGGTATATCAATTCCTTAGTTAAAGGCAAACAAAACCAGAAAATAAGCACTTTTATGGTAAAATTCACTTCAAAACACGAGTTATACTGAAACATTCAGATGCTGAGATGAGTTTTGGATCTTTCCTTATTAAAAGAAAACTAACTTAACTGAGAACAATCAGTATGTTGCTGTAAACTGTAAGATTTCCCACAATGTACTCATCTTCACTGGTTTATTTAAACCTTTATGATTCTAAACACACTCTGAGAAGCTTAGAAACATACACAGGAAACTTCTGAAGAGAGAGCAGTAGTTGACGGAAGATGTGGGAAAGTTTAATAGCTGACACTAGAAAGTTGCAAGCAAAAGAAAGACTACTTGTCTCTGATTCATTATTATTTCTATGTTAATCTGCAAATACACTTCTTTCAGGAACTAGTAAATAAAAAATTCTTCACTGTTGGTATTCACAAAACTAACATTTCTCCTCTTATAGCACAGAGAAGATTCTAATTTTCTAATAACAATATACTTGGTTTCAGTTTATTGTCTGTCGCCATGTAAATGTTACTATGCAGAAATGAGAGAAGAATTTAAAAAAAAATCAGCAATTACTAATGCATTTGTGGGAAAGCAGCTATTCTGAATTACCATTCCTAAACTGGATCCTGCAAAAGTTAAAGGGTCAGAAAAAAGAATTCTCTTCAAGCCTCCTTAATACCTCAAAGTTCTTCGACCCATGTGAGTCCTTAATATTTCACAGAGCTAATTAATGATGTTATGTATATTTTTATATATGTGTGTGTATACATGTATATGAAAATTACCTCTGAAAGCTGGATTTGATGCTGCTATTTTGTGTAGGGTGGCAGTAACTTCCTCAGCATTCATGTTTCTTACACTGTTCAAAAATTCAGCCGTGATGTTGTTCTCATATGCTGTTTCCAAAGAGCCAGCTGAAAAGTTCTGGGGTTCATCTTCACTGACTGGTAAGAACTGCTTAGCTGACTGGCTGCTTGAGTAGCCTAAAGAAAGGAAAATCTCTTTTTCAGTAAGACAGGATTCTGAAGAGCCTTCATTACTTATTTCTCTAAATAGTGCTTTTCAAACCAAGCATTTTCAGTCTGGCAGAGCAGCATTGCTGGTACAGTTCACATCTGATTTTGCTACATTTTCAAACCACCAAAAGTCAGGAATGCTTTCCAGTTACAGAAAATCCTGGAGAAACAAGGGTGGGGAGGTAGGTGAAAACTATTAATTTCCATTATGCTTACAAAAACAGCATAAATGTTTCAAATCTCATATATTCAAAGTCACTGCACTTTTTTAATTTACCATTATGAAAATTGATGTTTTCAAAAGCTAAACTTTCTGGAAAAACTAGAAAATTGACACCATACAGAAAAAAAAAATCACACAAAATAGCTTTACTAGTATTCTGAGTATCTTGCCTTTCCAAGCATAGGATTGTACTTCCTAGGTTTAAGAAAAACAGCCATTTGTTTCCATCAGAAGAAAATGACCTCTAAGAAATCCAGGCTTCTTTGAAAGATTTCATCAGAAGTACTGAGGCCAAGTAGCTGGGGTATTCAGGTATTAAAGAGAATTATCCACCCTCTATCACAAAACTTTCTACTAACATCTCGATTTGACTAAACTGCAGGAAACATCTTCTCCATCAAGAAGGGAAAAAAATATTGGGGGAAAAACAAAAGCCAAAGAGACTTCGAAAGTCCCCTTAGAAACAGTTGCCTTTGAACACAGGACAGTCAGAGCTGGTACTAACTCAATTTCTCCCCAAATCCTACAGTTAAGTAGGATCAATGTGTTTTAATAGTTTTCTCTTTCTAATATTAGTAGAGGATGGGGAAAAAATCCCAAAACTATTCATTTATGCTACTTGACTCTGGCTTTATTCTGCTCTTAAGCACTGCTTTTAGAAAAGCAGGAAGAAAGGCTTACTATCATTTATGCAAGGTTCAGTGTTAAAATTAAACCACATTAAAGACTGCAAAGCCAACATTACCAGTGCCAGAGTCAGTAATATCTGCTGAAGTCAGGCCAGGTTGTTCTGTGGAATATTCTAGTGCTGTTTCTCCATTATATCCAGCATCTAAGTGGTCCTATGAGTTTAAAAAAAAAAAAAAAGTCTAAAATCTCATCAGGACAACCTCTTGGAACAATGAACTACTATATTTTTAATGATCAGAAACCAAATAAAAGTATTTCTGCTACCCAATCTGAAAAATCAAGTATTTCTTTGCAAATCATAGGGCTAATAACTTCTATGTATATACTGGCCATCATATCTATGTCTGAGAAAGCTCTGTATTAGGAAATGAAGTGATACTCACTGAGCCTAATTCTCAACTTGTCAGATCTAAAAAAGAAACATTTTACACCCAAAATAGAAGATTTAGTTCAAAAATCACCAGTTGAAGCGTCACAGTTTAGAATACTAAGAAGGCCTAATGTAAGAAAACATTTTGGTCCTCCATAACTTGTAGGTTTGAAGTTATTTCAGTTAAAACTCGATTGTTTTGTAACATGTCAGCAGAGAAGAACTCAAAACACCTCCATACGTACTGCCTATGTAAAGGCAAGTTAGCCACAAGTAATAGCAGAGGGGAAAAACTGGGTTTCTAATAATGGAAGAAGAATGAGACCTCAGAAAGAAGTCCAAAAAGTAGGACCAGAAGTTGTATAAGAAAAAAAATTCATGTCACTGATGCATAACTACATGGTGAATGTAGTGAAGCCTGGGAGCAGAACAGGATACAGGAGCGTTAGGCAAGTCAGTAGAGATGAGAAAAGCTAAAGTTAGAATTAAAAATGGGCAAAAGTAGCAGAAAAATTTCGATATAAGGAAAAGCATGGGAAATAAGTGACAAGATGATTTTTAGTTTGTATCAACAACAAAAAAACAAGCAAGCACCATTGAACTTACTAAGACTCATCAAGAGAAAAGCTAAAATTTTACTGTATCATCACTACAAAAATTTATGTATTTAATAAACAAAACTTACAATACAGTCTCCACAGCATTTTTGTTTTATTGTATCATCTATAATAATAAAAATACACAATCTCAGGAATCTACAGGTTTGTAGAACAAAACCAAAACAAAATCTACATTACTCCATTTGATACAGCCTGCTGACGATATTCCACCAGTGCCTTTGTGAGAGTCTGTGTAACTTTCAGGATAAATGAAGCATCATCCTCATTCAGGATTTCAAAACTTTGCTAGAAAGAAAAAAAGAAACAAAAGAACACACCATAAAACATCTTTCCTCAGAAAAACTGAAGTATCACAATTTATGAACAGGAACCTAATGTTCTCTGTGTCTCTACCCTTTTGTCAGACTTGGATGGAATTACAAAGCAAACAGAGTTTTTATTTTTAATCCCCTAAATGGAGGGGAGGAAGGCAGAATAAAAGAGAATCCTAAGAGAAGGAAGATGCAGCTACCCAACACAATCATTTGAAAAGGAATAACACAAAAATATTACTGGGAATATATAGAAGATAATGCTTTTCCTTATGTATTTTGATCTCCTGCCAAGATGCCTGCATACAAATGAATGTGTACACTTTCCCTGAGGCAACACAGTCATAACCCATTTCTCTAGAATGTAGCAAAAAAAACCAGAATGCTACTGAATTTAAAAGTACATGCTGCCTTGCCTTACATTAACCTTCTTTTTCCCTAAAAGTCTGAGGAAAAAGCAGTCTTGAAGCTGCTACTCGTGAAGCTCTACTAGGGAAGCAAGTTCTAGCACCAACAGCACCCACAGAGAGGGCTACATGTGTCACCCTCTTCCTAAACCAAGCAAGTTCTGCTGAAAACACTTTCTTGGGGACAAAGTAACAGAACTCCAGGTGTGTCCTAACAGCTCAAAGTCTTCTGGATTAGAAACAAACACCTTTAAACACAAGAGACACTGGAAAAGTAACAAAAACTTAGCATTAAGTTCATATGAGACAGCATAACATGGACTGTATTATATTTTTAACCCTAACAGTATTTCTATCTCCTGGTTTGAACATGTTATATTTAATGAAGATCTTGTCAAAAGCTAGCTGGAAAAAGAAGACTAAATTGTGGCAAGAATATCTTTGCTATGAGGTAATAAAAGAAATATGGTATGGATAATTATTGCACAGTTTTACAGAATATGAACAGCAAGTACAAAAAAAAAATTACTTTTCACCACATAAGAAACCTTTGAATCCAACAACAATAGAAACACAATGCAGCTTTAAAAAAAAATACTGTAGATGCAAAAAGATTATTTACACACTTTACAAAACAGAACATTGTTCCAATCACATTCCCAACAGTCCTCTTTTCTTCTCAGAGGGCCATCACACTAAGCAAGAAGATGCCTCAAAACAAATTCAAGTCTTATTAACAAGGCGTAATCTCTATACCTAATAATTCCCTATAAAAAAGTGGAAAAAAACATTATATGATAGTCAATAGTGCCTAAATTACCATGCAGTAGATCAGTCAAGCAATTATCAGTAAAGACTTCCACAGAGTTTGCCAGTGCTTTTATGAAAATCACCATTTCTGTGTGCAAGACCACAACTCTTGTTGATACATCTAACAACAGGAAACTGACACTTTTCCACTCTTACTGATTGTATCCCTGCTGTCCACGTTTACATAATGCACATTTTCAACAACTGAACAGAATTCTGGTGTTCTGATACTTTAGAGAGGCAGATTTTGCAGTTAGTGGCACTCTGGGCCAGGGCAGGGGGGAGACCCGTTTTAAATACGCAACTTGCATTTTATTTCTTAAAAACCCCTTCTTTCCTTTCTACATATCTCTGATATTTGTCTTCATTCTGTTTCTTTTCATTACTGAATTGCATCTTTCCAAATTCCTCATTTGAAAGTTATAGACCAGTTATAGAAACAAAGGAGAAAAAAGTTTTAAAAGGTCTTATTATCTAATCATGTAGTTAAGGAGTGAAGCTAACATACAGTTGAAAAAAATTACTTTTCAATGCAAGTAATTCCTCTGACAGTAAACCAAAACCTTGGCAAAAACAATGTCTAGAAACCTGAAAATTAACAGACACATTATAAATTCAGTGACATTCATTTTATTCTGAATCCTGCCTTCTGGCAAAATGGTAATCTGTTAAATCACCAGACTGCCACATTCTGCCTTTCATTACTTGCTACATTTTAGACTAAGCAAACCAGTGATTTCTCTTTTTAGTTTTTTAATTTGTTTTCCAAAAATTATCTAGCAAGGTAAGATTTAACACTCACCAAATAACCCAACAGTTCTTCTTGACTAGTGAATTCTTCAGGATTTGCTGTAAATTCTTCCTGTTCAACATGAAGAGAAAGAAGTCCTGAGATCTACTATATGCAGTAAATACAAATAAACAGTAGTAATTACGGTTACTCAAAAATTCAAATTGCTTGTGCTGTTATGAAATGTGTACATAGGTTTTCATAACAAAACTAGGAAAAAACCTTGTTGTTAATAGTTTTGTCTTAGTAACTTTGCAGCTAATTTATTGTGAATAATATTAATTTGAGTAAGCAAATGCCATTGCAAATCATATATTAATTATTTCCCCAACTATTAGGAAACTGGAGTAACCCAGTAACAGAAAAATATTCACCTGAGCTTCCTTGTTTTCCTCCTCTAATTGTTCACTGGTTTCACACCTTAAAATACAAAAAATAAAACATTCAGTTGACTGATCCAGCAAAAATGTGTAGCCAGCCAATAATAACTCATAATCAGTTTAAATTTCTGACACACTACTACTACAGTGGTTCTGACACACTCTGAAAGAAAGGTCACATATTATTCCCTCAGAGAAATCCCAGTCGTCCCAAATCATCATCAAAATTATTTATGCATCTGGGGTTTTTTTAGTGTGATTATCTAGCACATAAGCTCTAAAACCCAGAGTTAATAAAAAAAGCTCGACATTGGTGATAATAGCTATAAGGTTTTTGCACACATTGCAGTGCGACAAGACTCCTAATTACAGCTGGATTTTTATCAGCACTTCACAAATTTGCCTTTAAAAAATCAGCTATTGAAAACTAGTGTTTTACAATGCAGTCACACAAATAATGGGCACAAAAAGATTCCTTCAGCTAAACATTCCTGTGCTATAATTGTGCTGCTCTGCCATTACAGCTACTACAGATACATTCCATCCCTTTGCAAGCCCAGGAACCAGGGTTGAGAGTGGCTGGGTGTTTCTTAAATTAACCAAAACCATATGATTGCCAATCCTAAGCCCTCTTCTGCCTTGAAATGTTTCTTAGGAGTCAAAAGTTTAGTAAAAGCAGACAATAAAATGATTTACGTCTTAAGTTGACTGTTTGTTCAGAAACTTAACTACAAAGAAATGAGGAGTCATAGAAATTTTCAGACAGATACTGCAGAATCTTTTTGGAAACAAGCTGTCAGTGGGGATCTAATCTTAACTCTTTTAAGACACTATATATTGAGTTCATATCTTCTCAGTAGTCTCACATAAATAAGTAAATAGTAAAGGAAAAAAGTGATGTCCTAATTTAGCAATTAACTTCCAAGTCAGTCTCTCACTGAAACACCTGGCTTGCTAATGGTCATCCAGAATCCATCTGAACAAGATTAAAAGAAAAACATTAAGTGATACTCCAAAGGAAGCTGTTCTTAAAATTTAGAAGTACAAGACTGCACAATGAAGATCAGAACCAGGCAGAAATAGACCTCAGCATCTCCAGATGTGGATAGCTGAGCTTTTACTTGTTTCCTGTTCTTCATGTTTTCACAAACTAGTTCTGATTCAGAACTGTTAGTTGTTTGAAAGCCAGTAAGTAAACACAAGGATTCATAAACCTGGACTTGAATCTGATTTCAACTGATCATTTTCCGTAACGGTTGCTCCACAGAGAGGCAAGTCTGAAAAAACGTACACCAGGAACATGAAAATTTCTCCTTTAACAATAAACAAGCAAAAGGTGTTAGCCCTCCATGTCTGGGAGAGGTATTACTGGTTTAAAGGTAGAACACATTCCAAGGGAATGCCATTAAAAAAAAACCAAGTAACTAAATTGTTGGAACAGAAGTCCTGTGTTTGGGTTGATGCCTGTACATCCCTTACCAAATGGGATATACTGTGGCTCCTGGTGCTGAACAAAGATGACCAGTGCTGGAGATGTCCTCCTCACAACAAAGGCTCACAGTTACTCAACTCACAACTCTCTTACTAATAAGATGCCCACAAGCAGCAAACACAGTTCCACCATTTTAGAACACAGCTGCTCCTTTGAAACTTATTGTGTCTCTACAAAATCATTTGTAAAGAAGAGACCCCAACTGTTTCAATTATTACTGATTGCCTTTCCCTTCCAAAATCAGTTCACATACCACCCTAACTATCTGACATGATCCTGTAACAGAGGCAGTTTAAAACCATGAGAAAATGTTCTTTTTGAACATTTTGAGCAGCACATGACAACTATACCTTAAGGATAATAGTTAAATACAAAAGCGAGCTGCATCCAGAGCAAAGTCTGAGGTCACTTTACACACACCAGGTTTTCTGTTGACAACAAAAGTTTACAGCTAAGCACAACTTCAGAAGACATGGATTTTACTCTGCAAATCCAGTGCAGACAATTGTCACGTACAATGTTTTCCTTTAAGTTAAATTAAATGGGTTTGAAGGTGGCGATTTTTTTTCTTTTACCTTTCTGAGTTGTTTTCTTCGGTGCTTTCAATAGCATTATTAGGTTCAACTGTTTCATCTGGTTTTGCCTTTTCTTTCTGCCCTTCTTCATTCTCCTCCTGAACACTATTTTCATCTAAAACAATAAAAAAGTATATGAAGTAATGTTTCTCCAGTGTTTTAATTTTAAAAATATTCTAAACAAAGAATACTTCTAAAGACAATATCAATAAAACCTAAAGGTGGAAGTAGGGTATCTCAGGAAGAAGTAAAATAAAAATTGAACCTAAAAAATCAGTAGAAGTTCAATGTTTTCTTCACAAATACTGGGCTTTTTCCTTCCTCTGCCACAGACCCCAAGACCATCCACACAACTGTGCAAATTCATCTTTATAACTCAGCTGTGGAAGCCGTGAACAGGCACATACAGTAGTAAATAACTCATGCACTGGTGAAAGTTTAAAAAAAAAACCCAAACAATAAAAGAAATATTTTTTTCCTCTTACCTTGGGTAGGGTCTGTCAGTTTCCCATCTTCATTATCTATTTGTTCTGCATCTGTTTGCTCACTAAAGGGCGCATCCACATGCTGAACTTTAGCTTTTGAAGCGCTGTCCTCTGCACTGAAAACTACACAAACATGCTTGAAATGTAGCAAAATGGACATTATCTTAATAAAGGGTGGTTCTACTACTGCACTTCAATGTCATCTAGCTCTGTTTCTGTGCAACAGCACCAACAAACAGGAAGAATAATTTTATAAGCATTATTATGTGACAGCCTATTTAATACAAACCACAAATCAGCAACAAAGTTTTAAGTATTTTATAGGCTGGTTATAATTACATGGTTGCATTTCCTAAAATATGCAAATACTATAAATGTAGTAGAATGCCACAAAGTCACATGCAAAATAAGACACATTAACCAACAGGTTACAGTCAAGAAATCCAATTTGAAAAGGACTCAACTTATTTCAGACCACTTTCCTAGATTCAAAACAGGAATTTTTCCTCTTCGGTGTACAACACTGCTAATTTAGATTATCTCATTACTTCCATTGAGCTATTTTAAGGTACCATTTACACAGTAATATACATTAAAATTAAGCACATTAGTTTTAATTCAAATCTTTATATTTTCAGGCAATGAGAATCATAGCAAAGTGTAGCCATTTCCTCAAGATGCACTCAGTCATACTGTGTTTCCACCTGGACAACACTGTACTACAGTGACTTTTAAAACATTAAACTGAGTGGGGAAATCTCACACATAACACATTCCTACAATTTTGTGAGTATCAATGGCTAGTAAAACAGAAAATATTCTTCCAGAGATAAGAGCTATAGCTGTGCTTTAAGAATTCTGTGTGGCTTTCTGTACTGCAAATTAACTACTAGCATAGAGCCCCAACCTGCTCCTTCTGTCCACTTCACCAAAATGCTGGTGAGTATCTGGCACTGCAGAGATTACCCTGGTCTGATTTAGATCAAAGAAGGACCGAATTAGAAATGGACAATTTGCACCCCAAAGAGCATACTCACATTCTGGCCGTTTCCTTCTCATTGGTGGAACACCTGTAACAACCTAAAAATAAAACCCTTATGTTAGTTATTTTGTGGATAAAATTATTTCATAGATATTTCATCAGCATTAATTTTATTTTTTTTTAGGAATGTATGACCAGTAGTGTAAAACACATGTGTGTAAATCCCTCAATGGATATTCAAAAAGTCAATAAACCTGGACACTTATTTGCCACAAATAAATTTATTCTAGAGCTTGGGAAAAAAAGAAAAAAAGAAAAATAAAAAGCTGTTTTCAGAAGATATAGCAGTAAAATTCAACCAGGTTACACACACTTCGTTTAAAAGTTCCTTCAATGAAGAATGGATTGCTATGGATGTAATAGACTACCTAGAAAAAACAAAAAGGTCTACAAAATATAGATGGAAGCAAATATTTCCATATTCATGAACATAAAACTCAAGTAAAATCAAGTTTCAAGTCAAGAAGAAATTTAAGAAGGTCAAATGAAAAAGTTGCTGCCAACATTCAGCTGCTTCTCTTTTTAAGCAGAGGTTAAAAATGAAGGATATGCTGTCCTAGGGTGACTATGATACCTCTATCCCCACATCGTCTGTTCTGTGTTCTGTACCTTTACGACTGGTTCTGAGAGTGAGCAGGGAAAGAAGCAGCTCCACCATACAACCAACTGCCAGCAGAAGAAACACCCTACGCTCTTTTCACTGACGGTTCCTGTCGCATTGTGGGAATGAACCAGAAGTGGAAAGCAGCTGCATGAAGCCCCACATGACAAGTTGCTGAGGCCACAGAAGGAGATGGTGGATCAAGCCAACTTGCTGAACTCAAAGCTGTTCAATTGGCCCTGGACATTGCTGAAAGAGAGAAGTGGCCAAAGCTCTACCTCCATACTGATTCATGGATGGTAGCCAGTGCTTTATGGGGATGGCTGAAGAAGTGGAAAAAGGCTAACTGGCAGCGTAGAGGAAAACCAATTTGGGCTGCCGAAGAGTGGAAAGACATTGCCACTCAGATAGAGAAGCTACCTGTAAAAATCTGTCATGTAGATGCCCATGTCCCCAAGAGTAGAGCTAATGAGGAGCACCAAAACAATGAGCAGGTAGATCAGGCTGCAAAGATAGAGGTGGTTTTTTTTTTTCCTTCGTCAGATGCACGGAGGGCAGCCAGACAGAGTTTTTTCTTCCTTTTGGTAGTTTAGCTAGCTGAGGCAAAGAAGCTTTCCTGCACTGTTTTTTCCCATTTTTTTTTCTTGGGACTGTTTAAATCTGCTCTGGACTGAAAAAACCCAGAGGAGCACCGGGATCTTGCACCCGTGGCCCACCGGGCTGGGACTCGTCATTTTCCAGCACTGAAGGGACTGATAAACAGACCAAGGGAGAGAAGTTAACTCCTGGCACGGACTCTCAGTTCTGCCATCTCTCTTCAGAGCAGCGAGAGGTTTTATTGTTTCATATTATTATTATTATTATTATTATTCATTCTTTATACTTGTGGGTATTTTGTTTGTTAAATAAATAGTTTTTTCCATTTTTCTCTGAGGGAGTTCTTTTCCCGGACTGGCTGGGGGAGGGGCTGTTTGGACTTGCTTTCCAGAGGAGCACCATTCGGAGGGTTCCTCCCAAATCTGCCCTAAACCAGGACATACGCAGACAGAATGGATTTGATAATCTGAAATTTCTCCCTTCTACAGCATTCATTCTTGACTTGATCTTACAATATTCCCATACTTGACTTTTATCAGAAAATGGTAGAATCAGAGCAAGCTCTAATCCTTGACCCTAAGTGTGATAGTATCACACAGAAAGAAACACAGGCCGTTTTTCAGATGGGCAGGAGACTGCTAGCTTTAACACAGGAACCTTGGGAACTCCACCTTGGAAGGAGACATCTATGGACTCTAAGTAGTATTAGCAAGGGATCTTGCCAAGAAACACTGCTTAACAAGCAGGATGCCAACAGAAATTGAAGCTGATGGAGAAAACAAATTTAACGTGTACCACGAAGAACAGTGAACACCTCAATAAGCTTGTCATGAACCAGCTGGTGGTAAGGTGCACCTCAAGAAGAAACTTCACCAATACCCTGTCCACATAAAGGTATTATAAATAATACTGCAGTGTAAGTATCAACAGAGAGCAGTATGAAAATATCTCCACAAGAACATGTTTCTAAGGGTGCAGCTCCCTAAGAATTTAAGCTTATGGCACTTCTGTGATCCCACAGCACTGCTGATAATCTCCTGTCAACCTGCATACTCCCACACTTCCATCTATATTATCAGAAATTTTACCTGGGCTTCCCTGAGAATTGCCATGAGCTGCTTACAAAGCAAAAACTATTCAGAAAAGTTATAAAGGCAGTTTCTTAGCAACAAGGAAACAACTTATTTTACACACACACAGAGCTGAGAATTGATTAAATATTAGTATATATATTTTGTGTTGTTTGTGCACTCAGATAGGGAAATTTTGTCCAGAATAATCCTGGAGGAATTACTAAAATGACAAAAATTCCTGTAATGAAGTTTTAAAAACCAACATTTTCCTACTTTCCAAGGCAAATCTGTCCACTGTAACAGAAATTACATTCTCTGGTTTTTTATTAAATATAAAGCTTCTGGAATTTTTAAGAGAAACGTACCTGTATTTGTTTTCTTCCTTCTTTCTTTTCAATTGTTAATCCAACTTGCCTAATTTTTTTGTTCAGTTCAGAGCCTCTACCCATAACTTCTTCAGATTGTGCTACCTCTGGATAATGTAGTCTCTAGAAAATAAATGCAATTCCTTAAATCACACAACCCCTTCCAGACGTCACACAGTTAATAATCATGGGAGATAAATCAACATATACATATACATATACATGTACATGTACATATAGATATAGATATAGATATAGATATAGATATAGATATACATATACATATACATATACATATACATATACATATACATACTTATTAAAATGGTTACACATAGAATAATTTAGGCAAGCCAATTCTTCAGCTCAAAACAGGGTTGATACTGAATGCTGAACTGGTTGCACAAGTCTTTGCCTGCTTGGGTCTAAAAACCTCTGGAGAGAGAAATTTCCCCTTTCTCTGGACAACCTGCTCCAATGCTTGACTGCCCTCACAGCAAAAACTTTATGGCAAGTAGGAAAATCCCCTGCTTGAATTTATATTCCTGCCAAGAAGCTCCAAAAAGGGTCTGGCTCTGCCTTCTTAATAACCTCCTCTGAGGTACTGGAGGGTTACTCTAAGATCCCTCTGACACTTTTTCTTCTCCAGCCAGAAGAAACCCAATTACCTTAACTTCTCTTCATAGTACAAGTGGTGCTTCAGCCCCCTGACTATCTTGGCAGCTCTCCACTGGACTAGCTCAATTTCATAAATAGCTTCCTTTCTGTAGCAGCACAAAATTGAACACAATACCCTGGATATGATCAAGAAAAGGGGAATAATCACTTCCTTTGATCTACTGGTTGTATCCTTGTTAGTAGAGCTCATCTTGCTGCTAGCCTTCACTGACACCAAGGTATACACTACTTAGCTTGAGCTTGTTATCCACCAGGATCCCCAGGCTCTTTTTTCAGCAGAGCAAATTTCTGCCATTTAGTCTCCTGCCTTTTCCACTACCTAGGGTTAATCCAGCTCAGGTGTACGACTTAAAAGCTATCCTTCATGAATTATTATATTTTATAGTATTTAAGAATTTTGCAGAGATGCAGTTAACAAGTGTAAGATTCAGAATTGCAGGGAACAGTTCCAAGTATGCAAGAAATGCAATAGCTGAGAACATCAAAACTCAGCATGTACATCTGAATTAGTGACCACAAACAGCATGGTGTTTATGACATCACTGCAGATTCACAGCAGTACACCCAACATTAGGCCCAAAGCTGCCCCAAAATACGATGTGAACTCAGCTGTCTAGGACTTTCAGATATGTTGAATATAATACCAATTTTGAGAGACTTTTATGGGAAGTATCAAAATACTTTTCAGCATATTGCTTTTTCAGTTTTGTTAAAAGCCAGTCCTAAGCCAATATACTCAAGTAAACTTTCAAAGACTGGAGAGCCTCATTTCTCTAAACATACTGGAAATGACAATGTGTTTGAATGTTTGTGAGCTGACATGAACCTCAAAAGCTTGGTCATAAAACAAGCAACACAACAGACATGTCTTGTCCCACCTCAAAACAGAACAGGAGTCGGGCTTTCTCTCTCCTGATTCCAAGTCAAAGTATCTAATAATCTAATATATACCACATTATCTAATATGCATCATGTTCATTTATAAATATGTTCCTTCTAAAGCATCTGAAAGATGGAATACTTTCTTCATTGATCCTGCTGTTTTACATAATACAAAAATCAGTCAAACGTCTATTTCAAGTCCATTTTAGCTATAGATTTCATTACTGGTTGACCGAAACAGAATAAACTAAACTCAGTGTCAAACAATGGACAGACATACACATTACTGATGAGAAGAATTATAAGTGTATTCATCACAGTTGCACAACTGCAATAAAAAGATTTTCACAAAAGCTAACTAATAAATTCTGTCCTTAAATCATTACATTAAAACAAACACACAAACAAACAAACAAAAGAACTTACCAAGTATGCCAATCTATGCTTGGAGCCACAAACATGCATGAACATGCTGCTCAATCCTGTTTTACAGTGGCATAGTTGACATTCATACAGAAAAGGAATGTTGTCTTTTGTTCGGTATTCTATTATGTAATTGAGCCCTATATTTAAAAAAAAACCAAACAACTTAGGAAATTTTATGTATGCTGGAGCAAATCATCAGTGCTGGTTGCAAAAGAACTGATCTTAAATTGTTGACATGTAAGGAAAAGATTACTACTGCATGTCAAATATATCAGTGAAGACTTTTAGAACCAGCAGATATTTTAACTTTTGGGTATCTACACTTTTTGAACGAAAGGTATAAAACTGATGTTTTTAGAATGCCTTATGCTTACCACATAGGACTCAACAATTTTTTAAAAAAATAACAGCAACAATTACTTTTTAACCAATTAGAAGGGAATGTATTTTAATATATATCTCTAGCTGCTTTTTCTGTCAACACCTATCTCCCCTCCACTGGATGGGTAGTTAAATTGCAAAGAGCCACACTGATCTTTTAAGTTAAAGTTCATTTCTGTCTTATCACTTTAGACAGTCTCTAGAGAATATTGTCAATATGAGATATCTACCCTGGCCATGTTCCAGGCCAAATCCAGTGATTTTGTCACTATGATCTGTCACTTTCATACCATACTATTGGGTACTCAGTGTAACCATAAGAAGATTTTGTTACACATTACCTAATTTTACATTTTAAAAACCTGATTCATACTCTTTAAAGGTAAATATCACAAAACCAAACAAGTACAGCATTAAAAGCCCTCACCAAGTGCAGGTTCTGAATCTTTACATGTATTAAGCTGGTCTTCCAAAGTCTGTCCATTGAACTTCTCTGCTCCATAAACCTTCTCTGGGTCAAGTGGCACTGTAAGAGGTTCACATACAAGTGAATCCCTGCTCATACATGGTCCCCCATCACTTATTAAGTCAGTTACTACAAAATATTTTCCCCCCAGTCTTATTTCCACTCTTTTTAAAGTATTTGGGTTGCAAAAATTAAGTATTATTACAAAACATTACTGCATATTGAAAGTACAATGATCACAAATTAATTCCCAATGACCTGCTAAGATCTAGACGTCACTTGTGATCTTGTACCTCAACATTTTTTATTTCTTCCACTTTTTTTTTTCAGGGAGGTGTGGGGAGAGGTATTAAACATTCTTACCAAAATCAGGAAGTTTCGCAGGTGTCTTCCCTTTCTTCCCTAAGCAAATTCCTGTTTTAACTTAAAAAAAAATAAAGAAAGAAACAAAAGAAAGAATCAAAAAAAAGTGGAAATAAAATTGCTAGTACAATTGAAAGAACACTTTGGTAAAATAACTGACTACTTTAGAAAAAACTCTTTGAGCTTTTATTGATGTGAGAAAACTAAACTATGTTTAGTTCTGAATGTGTTAAGAGATTTTTTCACAGATTCACAGACTATTCTGAGTTGGAAGGGACCCACAAGGATCACTAATGTCCTGTACAAGTCCCTGCCCATACATGGTCCCACATCACAAATTAAGTGAGTTATTATAAAACACTACCCCACCAATCTTATTTCTACTCTTTTTAAAGCATTTGGGTTGCAAAAATTAAGCATACTATTACAAAATACTACTGCAGACTGAAAAGTACAATGAACAGAAATTAATTCCCAATGACCTGCTAAGATCTGGACATCACTTGCAATATTGTACCTCAAAATTTTTTATTTCTTCCATTTATTTTTTCTTGAGGGGGTGTGTGTTGGGGAGGGGGAGCACAGAGGAGGAGGTGTGGGGGGAGGCATTAAACATTCTTACCAAAATCAGAAAGTTTTGCAGGTGTTTTCAATTTATTCCCTGAGCAACTTTCTGTTTCAACTAAAAAAAAAATAAAGAAGAAAATAAACATTCACACCAAACAACAACAAAGTTATTTAATGTCAGGCAATTCAATGAAGCAGGCAGAGAGGAAGATCAATCAAGTTCAAAGTCTCTAAACATCTCAGGGCATCCAGGAATTTCAGGAAATTTATTTCAGCAGCATACAGCTGCTAAATATTTCATCACTTAAATTTTCTTTATGGTCCAAGCAAAAATTGTCAGATCAGGTAGGTCCAATGACTCTGTCTGACTTGAACAACAATTTTCAAACCGAATTCTAGGAGCAGTGAACTGTAGAAACCTGAAAATACATTTTGGTGCATCATGAAACCAAATTAGGAGAATGATTGCAAATGTAGTTAGACCTTCGCTCCTTCTGGAAATAGACCAGTTCACCAAGACCCAGAGAAGGTGTAACAATTTATTAAACCTATTAAAATATTAAAAATATCTTAATTAGCTGAAGCAAATTAATCCCTTTTCAAAAACAAATATAAAGTATATACAGTATTTCTACATGCTTTAGGAAGCACAGGGTTTTTAATTATATTTTAAATTTTGACGGTCTCTAGTGTCTTGAATTCCTTAGGGTTTCTCAAAAATTTAATGTAGCTGATTTTTAGTATTCTAGCTAGCACTTGTTAATCAACTTTGCATACCTCTTGCTCACATTACTGATTGATTAGGTAGTTATTAAAAACACAAGACAGATCTTAAAGCATAAGTCTTGAGAAAGTATTTTTCTCATTTGTTTCATAAACAACTACATTGGGGTAGGGAGAAAGATGCAAGTACAGAACACAGCAGGAAGCAAAAAATCTTGCACTTACGCATGCCATGAGCTTTCAACGCTTCTTCAATCTAAATTACCAAGTTATCAACCAACAAAGAAGAAAGACATTTAAGAGTCAAAAAACAACAATACAAAGCTTTCATTATATATAAAATAATTTAGATTAATACCAACAGCATAGACTATCTCAGGTGAACAATTACATGAAAATTAAAAAAGAAAAACATTCCTTTTTCTTCTGGAGATTGTCTATGATTTAAGTAATTCCATTCTCCCTTTATTAACAGCCATGTATTCCCATGTATTGTCTTTACTAGACATTAAGTTGTAACATTTTCTGACAGGACTAATGTACAAAACCAAGTTCTACTTTATCATGGTAGAGAAGACAGTAAATTAGAAATACTAGTTAAATATCTGAAATTGTATGTTTCAACATCACATGCAAAACTAGATTTCAAGCTCCATAATCTACTGCTAAATAAACTGGCAAAATCTGACAAAAGGTGCACTCAA
>JANPWX010000018.1:1233117-1273492 GCA_024734555.1 Trochalopteron elliotii
GCATGTAAGAGCTAGAGAAGAGTCTTCCAAAACTCTTTTCTTCAATGTATTAAACTGCCCACACCGGTTCTTGAGTTCCTTTATGCATCCTAGATCATAATCCTGGCTTCTTCCCAGAAAGGACACAAGTAGAATGTGTATGTTTAGGAAACAAATACTAGGAATGTGATTAGTGGAAGGAAAGACCAATATATTCTTCTCAGAGTAGGACTTATGTTTCCATTCTTTAATGTTTAGTATTTGAACTTACGACTGGTGATCTCAGATGCTACCACAGTAAAAATAATAGAAGTAAATGATAGTGTGGTATGAAAGTGATACTTAAATTTGCTCCATCCATGAAAGATGAGCTTTTATTCTAGTACATAATTTGTTAATATGTAATAAATCATATTTATAAATGTTTTAGATATTTACTGACATCACCTGATCTTGGCCAGTCTGTGGGGCTAGATATTTAGAACCTGGAATCCAGAAGGCCTAGTAACATTGTTTAAGTTTTTGATTGTAGCCTCCAAAGTTCTGAAAATCCAATCTTTTTAAATAAAGGGCTTTTCTAAACATAAACATGCAATGATTTTTTGTCTTAGATTCTCTCACCTTTTCAGAACTAGAAGTAAGATTTACATGGATCAGTGGAAGGTAGAACCAGTCCTTTCTAATCACATGGAATGATCCTGGCTTTTCAGGCCTTGCAGCTTGCTGGTGGGACTGCATTTCATCCCATTCCTTGGTGGAATTGAGGCTAAGATAAGGAACCAGTATTTAATCCCAAGAATTTTATTTCAGCAGCTGTCCAAAGCAACTTAATGGTTTGGAATGGTGCAATAAGTATGTAAGTTAAATAGATTAATAGAGAGAGTTCTATTCCATTATAGGTCTCTTTTATTTTATGTGTTTTCAGAGTGGTTTCATGAAGTGAACTTGCCAGTTTTCAGTATCTCTGCTAGGATGTCAATTTCCTGACTACTTTTTTTTCCTAATTTGTGTTTTATTTAAGGAGCTCCTGAAGCAGATTCACTTCTATTAGACCTAGACATTGTAATGACTGGTATGTGATGAAAGAAATTTCTGTAGTTACACCTAGTTTTTTCTGTGAGTTTATAGCTGTTTAAGAATTTCTATCACCAACATGGGAGGTGACTTAAGTTTTCACAGACCATAAAAAATAACTTGATACAGTGTGACAAAGGAAATATTGGATCAAGAAACTGTCTTCATTATGCTCAGCCACCCCCCAGCTGTCTTCCTTCTTCCTCCTTTTGCTTTCATGTAAAATGAAGTAGCCTTTCTATGAGCAGTAGCACTATTACATTCTGATTTCCTATGGATCTTTCCCTTAGTCCCCTGGATCCCGTGTGCTGCAAACATTTCAGCTTTCCCATGTCCTTGTCACTCCAGGATTTGGTAAGAGGAAGCAGAACTGTGACTATCCAGGACCCACATAGGTGCCAGCTGCCCAGTCAGGATGAGGCTGGAGATAACTCAGTCGAGCCCTGACAGAAAGTGTAAACCAAGTGTTTGCTGCCTTTTTCAGTAGGGGTACAACTTAGTTACTGACTTGACCTAGACTGTTACTTATTTCTATTCACTTTGCTTTAGTTTTGCTATTCCAGGCTTTGTTCCACCGTGTCCCCTGTTCTTTGACTCCTTTGTTTTGCTGGTGTCATGGTTTAACCCCAGCCAGAAAACAAATACTGTGCAGCTGCTTGCTCACCCCTTCTAGTGGGATTGGGAGGAGAATCAGAAAAAAAAGTAAAACTTGTGGGTTGAGCTAAGAACAGTTTAATAATTGAAACAACAGAAAATATAATAATAACAACAATAATATTTGTAGTGAAAAAGAGAGAGGGAGAGGAAGAAAACTTAAGAGAAACAAATGATGTACAATACAGTTTCTCACCACCTTCAGGTCCTGGCCAACTCTCTCCTCATTTATACACTGAACACAGTATTTTATGGTATGGAATATCCCTTTAGCCAGTTCGGATCAGCTGTCCTGGCTGTGCTCCTTCACAGCTTCTTGTGCACCTGCTCGCTGGCAGAGCATGGGGAACTGAAAATCCTTGACTTGGAATAAGCACCACTGAGCGACAACTAAAACATCCATGTGTTATCAGCATTATTCTCTCTAAATCCAAAACATAGCACTGTACCAGCCTCCAGGAAGAAAATGAACTCTGTCCCCGCTGAAACCAGGACAGCTGGGCTTTGTGGTATTTTATGGGCTACTCAAGAGAGCTGCTGTTTTTATGTCAGACTTGGGTTCTCATTTCAATATTAGCTTGTCTGTTAGCTTTCTTTTTAAATATAAGTAGTTGCCTTTACTGAAAGAGATGGGAATAACTGTAAGTAGTAAGATGTTTGGAGGAAAGGAACTACAAGGATGACAGAAAGAAAGTCCTAGTGTGGTGGAGTTAAGGAAAAATATATTGAGAAGAGGAAACCTGAAGGTGATATCTAGTGCATCATCAAGGAATGTTATGAGATTAGTAGTAGCAACAATGGGCAAAAGACTAAAAAATTAATTTTGGGAGAGTCCTAGACTGTCAGGAATATGAACCAGTTATCTTATATATGTTATATCACTGGATTTAATTATTAAAAACAAAAGAAATGAGAGCTAAGGCAGCATTTCTGCCCAAAATCTGAAAGTAATTTGGGCTACACAGTTATAGCAGAAAAGAAGGGGGAGAAAAGTGTGAAAGGTAAAAGAAGCAAAAATACATTTTGTTTCACAGTCGTATGTTGTTAACTCAAGGCAACACTGCTTTTTTTGGTTTTGTTTTTGGGGTGTTTTTTTTTTTGTTTTTTTTTTTGTCTTAATGGCCAAGAATTCCCTGTTATCAGCTACCTTTTTCCTAGTGACTACGTTAGTGCTGGGCTTGAGAAGAGAGGTGGTGGCTGACATGGTGGAAGGGTATCACAGTGGCTGTGTTGAGTAAGGCCAAAACTCTTTTTAGCCTGGTTGTTTGGCTCCCCAGAGTGACCAGCAGCACAAGTGCAAGGAAGTACCAGACATGCAGGGCCAGCAGTCAAGGGCAAAGGACCTGTACCTTCCACATGGTTGGTTTCTGTAGTTCTTTCTTGTCTCCTTGCAACTCATGCTGCTTCTCTGTATTGTAGTACAGGTCAAGGTCCTGCTGCCTACTGGATATCAGCTGCGGGGGGGCTGAGCATGGGGGAGAACCAAGCTGACAGGTCTTTAAAAACACAACTTCTTACTATCATTGCTCATACAGCTTTCAAATATTGTAGAGAGAAGGGATAAATTAGTTATACACAATCAGCAAGGACAGAAGAGGGTGTTTTGCATACCAAAGGAAACCCAAACATGCTGAAGGTGGCTTTAGACGTAAACCTGAACCTAGCGAAGGATGGATTTTGGAATTTGTTCCTAACTTCACAGCTTGGAAAACTTTCTGGGAGTAAAAAACTGCAATGAACAGGAAAACAAGATATTAAGAGCAAGACACTAAGTAAATACTGAGTATTTTTTATCAAGACAAATTGTAACAAAGACAACTGTTCGTTATAGTCTACTTCTGGCACTTGTATCCACTAAAGTGGCAACACAAACCAGCATGTAATTGTATTGTATCTTACCTGATCATTCCATTATGTACTCTAGGACTACTCACAAGCTATTCTAGAAAATAAAATCAATCAGAAACTATGCTTAGGAGGGTTTTTTTTCTGAAACACTGATACTGCAACCAGTTCTAATTTGTGTTTGGTTTTTTTTTTCTTTTTTTCTTTCATCATTGTTTTCATAGGAATAGTGGCTTCTTGGAGAAACAGTAGAAAATGCAAAACGAAATAATAAAGCCTGCTAAATACTTCTCAGAAGTGGAGAAGAGTGTACTGCTTGCATTAGTTGAAAAATACAAATACGTGCTTGAATGTAAAAAAAGTGATGCAAGAACTATTGCTCTGAAGCAACGCACCTGGCAAGCACTAGCCCATGAATATAATTCACAGCCCAGCGTATCACTGCGAGACTTCAAACAATTAAAGAAATGCTGGGAAAATATCAAGGCACGGACAAAAAAGATAATGGCACATGAAAGGCGGGAGAAGGTAAAAAGGAGTATTAGTCCACTTATAAATGCTCACATCGTAGGGAAGGAGAAGATTGCCAGCATAATGCCTGAGCAAATGTACTTTTTGCAGAGCCCACCAGAAGAAGACTCTGAATATCAGCCTGATGCTTCTAGTCAAGGTATAAATGTTGCTGTAATGATGCGAGTAGCATTGCTTTGTATGTGATTTTGCCAGTGATTCTTTTTCAAATCTCTCCACTTAGCTGTGACTGCTGGATATAGAAAAGTAGTTTTGGAGCTATGATATTACAAGTCTCTGTGTATTTCCCTAGGCCTCCGGGAGTTAAGGAGGTGTGAGGTTTTTCACAATTTTTTTTCATCTGTTTTTTACATATCTGCTGCTTTGTGGCAAGCATCACAGTTGCTGGCATGCTGGCTTTCCAGAGGACAGTCCCAAGGATATCTTTATAATTTTAAAAGTATCATTTTGCTGGTTTAAAAAAAAAACAACACCAGCAGCAAATTGATACACAATTGCCTGCTGCAGGAGTTGCCTGTAGGTCTTTCCTCCTTTGTTTTCAAGGACTAAAAAGAGTATTCAGAGCCAGCCATATTTAACACTGCAGTCCACACTGGAGAATGGCTTTTCTGAAAAATTTCAGCACTACATTCTTCTTTGTTTGGCAGGCATACCCAGAAGGAGTAATTCAATACCAGAAGGGAGGGTGGCTACAACAGTTTCTTGCAAATTTTATTATGTCAGGATCTCACACAGAAGATTGTCCTTGCTCAAAAGACAGCAGCTACATTGTTAGATAACATTCTTAGAATGTGTCTTTCATAATTGTATTTACCATAATTAATCACTGGGATTTGGATAGGAATGTAGTTTGGGACCCTCATTTGCAGTGGTAACTATTCTGGTCCCTGTTTAGTCTCTTTTATTTGAATTGGTAGAGCCTTCTCAAAGTTAGAATAATGAGATTTTTTCCTAAAAATACACACTACTGTGTTTATGACATCTACAGCAGGAATAAGGAAAGAACAAGAAGCATTCTTCCTCAGTCTTTTGATATTCATGTTGATACAGCTTCACCTGACACTCACATCTTTCATAAAAATATTGCAAGTCACATATGGATTTAGCTTAAATGGCTGCATTAAGGTTTTGCTCCAGGCTCAGCCATCTAAATTTAGGTGTCCACTTACAAGTGTCTACATTCATTTTAGTCTTCTGAACTCCCACTGTAGCCTTGGAGGTGTTTCAACAGAGCCCCAAGTGGTTCTGTTCAGCCCATTATGCCCTTAGTATTCTGCAGCAGAACTGCATTATGTAGTGCTTTGCTACTGGAGCATAAGGTTTAGATGCATGTGTCAGTAACTTATCACAGTTCTGTTTTTTGTAGCAAGGGAAGAGAATACTATAATACTTTTTCTTCTTTTGTTTGCAGAGTCATTTGTTGTGTCAAACAGAGAACTTTGTGATGAAGACAAAGAGCTGGTACATTTTCCAGTGTGTGAAGGCACCTCCCAGCCTGAGCCTTCGTGTTCTGATGTCAGAATAGCAGCAGATAAGAACTACAGAAGTAAAGCATCTCAGGAAAGTGCTCTGAAAAAGATGCATGAGGAAGAACATCATCAGCAAATGTCAATTTTGCAACTCCAGTTAATCCAAATGAATGAAGTTCATGTGGCAAAGATACAGCAAATAGAAAGAGAGTGTGAGATGGCTGAAGAAGAACACAGGATAAAAATGGAAGTGCTAAATAAAAAGAAAATGTATTGGGAGAGAAAACTGCAGACCATTACAAAAGAATGGCCTGTATCATCCTATAACAGACCCTTTCCTAATTCACCTTAGAGCACAGAAGGGCAGAGAGTCATTCTGATTTAGCACATTTATGAGTAACACACACTGGAAAGAGGGTTTTCTACTGTGAATGTACAGTGACAGGATAGGTGCCTGGCTGGTAGTGACCACACTATGACTCTTAATGTTTAGGGAAACAGCAGTGTAGTTCACCAAGAGGAAAACTCTGCTGTTCATTTGTAGGTAGTTCTGATTTGTTTAACTCACAGACATGCACAGTGTTCTAAAATGTGAACATATTTTCCCCTCTCAGAACACCCTTGATCCTTGTGAAATTTAAGGTACCCTGGGTATTCTTACATTGGGTGTTCTTAAGAAAACTTAACAGCTTTAAACATCAGGCTGTAGTATTTGTTTTGATTTCTATCTCTTCCTATCTACCATTACCCAAATGAAGGCAAGGGTTGGAGTTGCTCTCTGCTATTGAGACAAAAGGTGATTGACAGCTATTAGTTGGTCAGTATGCTGAAGCCTAGGGAAAACAAACTACTTAATACAGTCCATAACTTATTCCTCATAGAAGATGTGAAAATGAAGGATGTAGCAAGAGGGCCACTGTAGTAACAGCCTTCTCCTTCTGAGGAACAGTAATGTTTCCCAACTGGTTGGCTGACAGAGAATGATTGTGGAATGGCCTTCCACTTGTTTGAGCCTTGACACTTGAGAAGTTAAAAAGAAGGTGACTTCTTCCTCAAAAGCCACTGTGCTTGTTCTTTCATCTCCAGGCCCATCTTGTGTTGAAGTAGAATACCTAAAAAGGAAGGCGAAATGCTGATGCTAACACTGTGCTGTTCACCTGAAGTCATTCTGAGGGGAAGAGCTTTTTAAGAATTCATAAAGCTCTCAAAATGCAGTGAGCCAGCCAGTCCATTGAAAAGGCTCCCTGTATTTTCCTATGCAATACTTGATGGTGTAGCAGCTAGCTTGATTATTTCTCCTTAGCTAGAAGAAAAGCCTAAGGCTCACCCTCTTTTCCTTCTCATAGGGTGGGAAGCAGTTTAAGGGAATCATTCCTGTCTTGAAGCACTGTTCTGTTCTGTTTTGTTCTGTCCTGTGCATTATGGTGGTGTGTTTCTTGCCTTTGCTGTCAGTGAGGAGTGATGGACGTGATTTGTATGAAGGCATTCACATGAAGGTCCCCATGGATTTTGGACGTCCAGGATAATAGATAGTAGGAAAGCACAAATAAAGATAATCTTTACCCTGGCAATCATTTATTCTAGTGGGGCAAGAGTTAAGAAAATGTGGAATGCAGAACCCTGCAAGGATTCGTAAGAACTTGTGGTGTGTGAAAACCTGTTTTACAGGAAGGTGTACAACCATCATTTGAAGCAGTGAGAAAAATTAACAAAACCATGAATTTTCATTGAAGAATCTGAGTATAACATTATTCAATAAAGTATTTTCAGATCATGACTCCTGAGGGCAAGTCCATACTGTGAGCAGCGTGTTCAGAGCAGAGTATGTTACAAGGCATACATTCCCAGTTACACTCCTATCTCTTTCCCTGGATGTCCTTTCTGGTGAAGTGAGTTCATTTTGGTTTTGTTTTGGATTGAGTAGGGTTTTGTGTGTATGTGTGTGTGTGTATGTGTGTTTTTTGACCTGCTTTCACTGCTGGTGATTCATCTTTGCAAACACTGCCATTATCAACCACAGGCCTCGCTGTGGTTAACAGTGTGGTACCTGCGCTACTTCCTCGAATGTGCTAAAACCAGCAATCACAATGGGAGCTATTTATTACAACTCATTTTACATGACAGAGAAAAAAATTGCTGGGCTGCTGCTGCAAGATAAAAAAATAGGGCCTGGGTGAAATCTGGAGACAGATCTTTTTGACCACAAACTCAATATTCCTATAAATTGGCTGTGTGAAGAAAGTGTGGGAATTCCAAAGAAGGATGTTGTTATGGGCACTTTTATTTTTCTGCTGAATGAAAACACTTTTGGAAGGTATAATAACAGTAAAGACAAAAGAAAAGTAAACAGAAGTGAGGCCTTGTTCTGAGATGCATTCTGTGGTCTGGAAGATGAGTCAGTTATTTGACTGGTTGTGACAATTGTTCAGGCACCATCCAGAAAAAAAGGACAGGAAAGACATTTGTCTTAACCAATTAAGATATTTGTCTTAACCTTCTGCACTTGTTCTAAGTGAAAGTAAATGGAAACCAGGTGTTAGAAGGTAATAATTGGAGACAATTTCAGCACTGTGAAGAGGGCAAGAATAGAGAGACAATCCAAGTCTAGGCAGCCCTGTAAAAATTATGGAATAGTCAGAGAGGATCTCACAAAATGTGAGATAAGATTAGCTTGAACTCCTGGAAGTTATATGATTGGTCATGAAAGATGGTTTTATTTTTGATATTTAAAAATCCTTTAAAATAAGTATGTTTTCGAACTGTACTAAGTGGACAATGCCTTGCTTCTTGGCATATTTTCTTATTCTGAGACCAAAAGTTACAGTTCTTAGGCTGAACAATAGACCTTTTAAAGTCAGGTTCTATTTAAAAGAAAGAAGATCATAAGAGATTAGAAAGAGCCAAGATGAAGGTATGAAAGAAAGAATGATCATTACTTGCATAGGGGAAGAATGGGAATGTTACACCTAACATAAATTATACAAGATGGTTTTGTGGTACAAGCAATAAGTGGTTCACAGGTGACACAGGTTCTTGCTTTCCCATTTGTGGTTGACTATTGGTTGCTGTAAAATTGGGTGATAAACACAGAAAAATGTAAAAGATCAACCGGAGGAAGTAAGTATCTCCTTGCCAGGCTTTGGCTTTATAAAGTGATCAGTGTGATGGAATTGAAATTATTGAGAAATTACTTTTGCCTTTGTTGTTGTTGCCATTACTCCCTCTGGTAGTAGGCTTTATCTTTTCTTGTGTTTGACTTTTCTTATATGTAATAGAGCCATCTCAGACAATACGTCCATTGCTTCTCTCCCCTTTTTTCCTAGCTTAAATCATTTCACATAATTCTGTTTTCCTGTTAACCATTTGACCAAGGTATATGTGCATATTTTCCAGGTTTTTCCACAGACAGGACACAGCAGTGTTTTAAGAAGAACATGCCAGTTCTTTTCTGGATTTGCTATAAAACTTTTTGTCAAGAATGAACTTAAAAGATACACAGGGGAAAATGATCCATTCTTAACTCCACACAAAAACATGTGTACCAGATATGTAGTGGCCATTGTTCTCAGCCTCTGTATTCTAATGAAGAGAAACAATGGCCTTTAGACAAGGTGTGGTGAGTTCCCTTATGCTCCCCCAATTAACATGAGCCTAGCTCCAGGTGCTGTCTATCCTTGGAGGTAATCTAATTTGTTGCCTAGAACAATTTTTTTCATGTCTTGATTATTTTTTCTCCTGAACTTTTACCTCATATCTCTGTTTACCCATTTTTTAACCAGTGATATGTGCAGGGGGTTTCATTCAGAGACCTGTGTTTTGCTCTTTCCTTCCTCTTGCCCATACTGCCCATATCACAGCATTTGAATATGAAATGGGTGCTCCTCTAATGTCATCTTCCCTTTCCACAGAAAGCATGGTTAGTTACCTTTTCCATACAGCTGCAAATACATTCTGGATTCTGTAGGCAGGCTAGGAAACATATTAGAGGTTTCTGAAGAGAGATTATTATTGGACAAGACCTGTATGGAGAAGAGCACTTCCTCCATTCCAGCTTCATGTAATGTGGGAGGACAGTCTGTGACCACAAAGTGATTCATCAGGACCAGAGCTAATGCAGGGTGCTGAAGCTGTGTAAGTGATTTTGATTCTTCCTAATTCCTTGGAGTTCTGCAGAAGTTAAGTTTGAGGTTTCCTAATAAAAACTTCCTTCTTTCTCGGTAGTTGAGGAGTCTCAGTGGAATCCTTTCACAGCTTCCTCAAAAACATATCCTGGCAAACAATGTATCCTGACATCTATTCTACTTCTTTCAATGCCCAGGCTGCTTTATCACCAGAGCAAGGGAGCTTCTGCTTGCCACCAATCCTTTCTCTGAAGCTCCTTCCTACACTGCAGAGATGTGTTTAGGCAGGGCTGAAAACACAGCCCTCCCCAGCCACTGCTCAGAGAAATGATACTTAGAGGGCAGGTGCACCTCGTGTGGCTGAGCTCAGCACCCAGATTTTGGGCTCAGCATCAGACTCTGAACTATTGCTACTCAGTCACAGTATTCCCACTGCAGCCCTGTGATCAGAGAAAGAGGGATGGCTCAGGGCTGCTTTTTTCTGAGTATATAGTGCAGCTGAGGATGTTGTGCTGAATTTTGTTTAATGAGCATTCATCTCTCTATGTTTCCAAAGCCAAATTTTAGCACTCTCCTAAGGATTTGTATGATTGCATAGGTGTTCTTCAATGATCTTCTGTTGCAGATATATATTTTTTCTGCTTGTAGTTAGAGTGGCTTTTATGTGTCCTTTTCCTTCTTTCCCACTTGCATTATAATGTTCCAGTTTTGTTCTGAATCTCTGTGTTTACGGTCTGTACAATCACACATTCATGTAGTATCATGTTTTCAGGTATTTTTCGCATTATGACATTGAAATAATAAACTGCTACATATTTGTATTTTGGTACAATTCCTGTGGGTCGAGGAATTGCATGTAAAATCTTAAAATAACATCTAATAGATTTTTTTCCAGACAAATCCCTCACAAGTAGTCTTGTGATTTCATATTTTGGGCTAGCTTGCTATTTTTGAAAGTCTGATGCACCTTAATTGCTTTCATAAGATAATTGCCTGTCTTTCCACATTATTTTCCTTTTGTTCTCAAGACAGCTGACTCTGTATTCACACATCATCACTCTTCCTGAACTTTGTGCTTTTGATAAAAAGGAAGATGACCATTTATTGCCATCTGTGAGAATAGGATAATATGTTTTCCAGTGAAAGCAAGCAGTAGTCTCTGTTTCTGGTATCACAGACTGACTTCTGTGCTGATGATCAGCTTGATTCTCTGATATCTAAATAAGGTGCAGGTAAAAATGTGAACAGATTGCTGGACCTAAAACTAGAAATAGAATAGAACTAGAAATGTGCTAGCTGTGGCTCTGAAAATATTACTGTTCTGATGCTGAAGGGATTAAGCATCTGACAACATCATCAGTCATGTTAATAACAAATTAAAGACTTGCAAAGTCAAAAAGAAAAAAAAAAGGGCTGGTTTTCAGAATAAGTCAAAGTGAAGACAGCTTTTAGCTGTCCCAAGAGGTAACACTGTCACACATGTCAAACAATTTCCCCTCATGGTCTTCACTTCTCTTTCCTTTGAGACTCTGGACACCTCTATCATAGCATTCACAAGTGCCTGACAATAAGAAAAGTAGCTGCTTTCAAGTAGGAATCCCACGAGAGTTATTAAACCTCACTCTGTGTAAAACGGACGTTGGACAGTTTTCCAAGACTACATTATCCAGACACACATGTGCACACACTGTGGAAAACCATGTGAAATCTGTCCTGCACATAGTCTGCCAAGTGGCATAGGATATACAGCAAGGAAAAGGAAAAGGTTGTCCACTCCATGGCTGTGGGTTGTAAAACTATTGTATTCAGGACAGTGTGTGAATGAATCTCACCAGATGGTCAACCTCTCTAAGAATCAAGAAGTACTTTTGCCAAATCTTCTAGTCTGTCAAAACAGCCACACAAAAAATGCAAAAGGAACAACAACAACAAAAAATTAATTGCTAGAAGCAATCACTTGCCTTCTTGATGAAGAGCTGGCTAGAGACAAAGCCTACACTAGACATATATGTATTTAGGGAAACAAGTCTCTGTTTTAACAGAAATAAGGCAAGACAGATTTATAAATTGTCCTTATTTTATTTAGGTGAGTGTTAAAAATGTTGATTATTTGTTTTTCTTTCATTGTTCAGTCCAGCTTCAAAATAGTTGTGTGCTTCAGTCCCTAACCAACTGTTAGAGCACCTCATTAATCAAATTTTTTTGGCAAGAGAGTTGAAGTGGGTTTGTATTCAGCACAACTTGAGATTAATTGTATTCCACAAATCTTCAGATATTCCTTCTCAGCTATGAGAGGCTGTTCTTGGAGAGACCTGAACATGAAACTGGAATTACATGCCTATTTAGTAGTAATTTATTTTTTTATATGGCACTTACAAGTTGTCATATGAGCTGCTTAAGCTCAGCCCATTATTTGGTCATGTACAGATGCCTTTTCTTTTCTTAGAGTTATGCCCTGAAATTATGTACTAAGCCACAAATGGACCATCTGAATTGCCCATATAATGCCACACATTCCATGTCACACTATAATGGGGGGAGGAGGAGGAATCCGGCTTCTGTTAAATTGTGGCATTCTGAAATTTGATCTGTTACTCTCACCAAAGCTTTGCCAGAAATTGTTTTGTTCTGTTAGACACCTATGTGGTCCCACTGATCACTCCTTCAGTTGATCAGTGAATTGCTTGGCTTTATAACTATTTGAATTCTAATCCCATGGACTGCGTGAAGTCTGAATTGACATACACAACATAAATTCCATTTATTTGAAAAAGGTCTTATAAATACTGAGACTCTGAAAAGTGCAAATTAGGGAGATGATGTGATGAATTTGGTATTTATACCAGGGCAGAAATTTTGGCAGGCTGGGAGTTATCACTGCTGACCTAATAGAGAGGTTCAACCTCTGCTTTGGGAACAATAATATCCAATACAAATATTGCCTTGCCTCCAACTTTCCATCTAAAATGAAGCATAATGAGAAGTCCTTGCCAAATAAAGCAACACTGGTTTCCAAAATGCACTTAATTTGCTTTCAATTGCTGGCCTGCATGAGGGCTCTGAGGCTGGAATGGGTGTTAAGTTGCACTCTGTTGGTGGCTGAGATCATAAGAAGACTTCCCCTACTGATTTTATCCTGTTTTCCTCAAATGCAATACTCCTACTGGGATATACTTAGCCACACGGAGGTGCCACTTAAACCATGGCAAAATGCTCACATTCTCAAGTTCTCTGGCATCTTTTCCAGTTACCAAAACACATGATGGACGTATTCAAATAAAAAATAAGAGGTTTTAGCCAGCAAGAACCATCATTGCTAACTGTACCACTGTGGTGCCATCTGAAATTGATAAGGCAGAGAATTTAGAGGTATAATAAATAAATAAATTATCACAATGGTGCTTTGTCTCAGCAAGTTAGAACACTGTCTCACGGGGTAAATCTTGCTTTTACTCCTCTAGTAGACTGATAAATAAATTGCATAGCTCCAGTTTACATTTCCACAATCCCACTGAAGCCAGTGAATTTCTACACCGTGCCATGGCCTCGGTAGATGAGTGTTGATCTCTGCTCTCTATCTGGTCCAAAAGCCACCAACTCTACTTCTGTAAATCCAGTGCAAATGTGCTGTCAGAGAGCCAGGGTGAGAACATCAGGTGTGGAACAAGATTGGCTTAAATTTAGGCCCTTGTCTTATGCCCAGCATAGACACAAGTGGCTCAAGCCCCATAGCACAGGAAACTTAAGCCCACATCCTGCCACAGCTTCAAACACAAGTAAGGACATAGTGACAGCCGTGGGCAACTCCAGTGATCCATGAAACTGGCTTTGGGTGGTAAACAATTGGTTTTTTAAATTGTTGTACATTAAAATGTTCCAAATAATGGGAAAACTTAAAATTATGCCTTGTCAGTGTTCAGTTACCAAGAGCAATAAATTAACACAGCTTCACTCTGACAGATGCAGTTTTCTGTCTGAATTCTCAAATAATAATTAAAAAAAAACCAAAAACAAAAACCCCACAACTGTGTTAATCCATGCCCACTTAGATGTATACATAAATTACATAAATTCAACCAAATAAACATATTTTTTGTAATATTTTGTATTCTCAGTTACATGTGGATTTTTGCATTTGTTCATACTTTCCACTTTTTCTTTTCCTCAATAGTTTAAGGTTAAATAATGAGAGACCTGATCTTCATCTTTTCAAGAGGCAGAGGTTATGATATTTTACAACAGTAGCTAAAAAAAAGTTCTGGTAATCAGTAAATGCAAATACAGTGATATTCCAGTCTGTCCTGCTTCCCACAGAAGCTTTGGCTTAGCCCTAATGCCCTTCGTTTTGTGGTTGCGTTTCTGAACTCCCAGTCACAAGATGTACAAGTTGTTCTACCACCAGCTACCATCCAACAGCACTCATGTGGTTACAGGGCTTGTTCTTCAGAGGTGCTGATCTGCTGGGTTTTTGTCTGTCTTGTATTGCTGAGTAAGAACCTCTTGCTTCCAAAAACCATGCAGTTTAACAGCATTATTTTTACAGTACCCAAGAAGTGGAAATGCTTTAAGAGATAATATGTTTTCAAATGTGTTCCAGCCGTCTCTGCTAGTACTACCATCTTGTGATGCTACATTAATGGTGGCCATGTTTGAGAAGTTTTATCTTTTCAAGGTGAAAAAGAAACTTTCACTTTAATTTGGCAGTGACTGAGGATATTATTTGAGGTTGTGCTATGTGGTCCTTCCTCCACCATCACTTTTTTTTTATCCAGCAGAATCTTCCCCTATTTTACGTATATATTCCACCAGTGCTGAAATTGCCTCTGAATTTGTTGGATCAAGTTGACTGCAAGGATCCTTTGAAAACCTCTGAAAGTGGTAACCTTTCCATGTGTGTTCAGGGGGCTCAGGATCACTGCAGTCCAAATGCAGAGGCATTGAAAATTGGACCTCTAAAATATTGCCATTACAGGAGTTTGAGAATCTCAAGGAGAAACCTGAATCTAGGCACTCTTCATTGTCTTTTTGTATAAATGGTCAAATAATTAGGAAACCACTGTTTCTTTACACCGTGTTGTATGTGACATTAGATACTCTTGTAATTTAACAATATGTAAAATTACATTTTGTCAGGTTTGTGCTTATGGTCAGTAAGAATCTGGAACAGAATGAGCACTTAAGTACTGGGCTATTTTGTCATAAGATACTTGAACGTGTATCACTCCTTCTGATACTAAGTATTTTATTGAAGTATTAGATGGTATTTGTTATGGTCTTTGCCTTTTAGTAGCAATGGTTTTTCGTGGGGTTTGCTTTTTAAATTGTTCTAAAAAAAATACACTGTTAAGATCTCCTTTTTAGCGTAGTGGTAGCCACTGGGTGGATCTGATTGTCCTAGCATGGTGTCAGCCCAGCCGCCTCACCTGCTGTAAAGTGTTTCAGTATTTTAGTGCCTCAGCCACCACCAGAGCTGGTTCTGGTGTGCACGGCAGTAGTTTCTGGAATTGCACCTTTAAACAAATTTTTTTTGTACTGTTGTTTTTTATTAATAAAAAATACCCATATTATAGTTTGAATCTCTAAGGAGCTCATAGTATGTCGGAGTCACAAATGTGATGAATGTAGTTTTCATTATCTTTATTGTGTAGCTAATTTTCATAGCAAATTCTTTGTTTTTCCTGCTGAAACAGGAAATAAAAGGAGAAAAAGTAGGACCCTAAAATACATATATTCTCATTGCTTCAACAAGAAGTACTACTGGGGAAAGAAATTTAATAATTGTTTAAGTCAGGGGAATGTACTATATGCTTGAAACTCACAGCATATGTAATAAGGATGACTAACTGTACATTTTAGTGCCTTGTTTCTTGTAAAATGTTTAATCATAAATTACTGAACATAAATAATTATGAATTTCTGAGAAGACATATCTAAATATTGCTAATAGAAACTGTATATTCACAGAGGAGTCAATAAATCATCATCTATTGTTACACATTAATTAGATGAGATTTTTAGTCTCCATTTTTTCAGAGTTGTTTTCAAATAATGTCATTTAATTTACACACAACTGCTATTTCTGTCTCTTAAACTAAACTCCACTCAACAGAATGGAACAGAGCAGCTTTCTTAGTTGCACTGTCAGATTTTGTGGGAGAAAGTGCTGCTTGTGAGGCCTGTTGTATATATTCACCACAGAACTTTATATTTGGTTTGATTAGAGTGCTGATACAGCCATAGGTTCCTCTCAAATGTTCTTGCTGTAGACTAGGTTTGGACTTGAGTTAAGCACCAGCAGTTTGCTTCTGGACACCCTGTGATGGGCACTGCTGAGCAATAAAAAGAATTGGTTCCTACTAAGAGCACCTTAATAATCTCAGTTCAAAGACTATGTAGAAATCCAGGAAACTAAACCATGCTGTGACACATCCAAGAAAGCCAAAATCTGTCCCACTCACGAGCAGCAAGATGAACAGTGGGGTTTGAAAACCCACAAGGCTGAATGCTTAGAAGGAAGGAGAGGAGAATGAGAGCAGTAAGTGGATAAGGGTAACCTGACCTTTCTCCCTGCTTCTCTAGGTTTTCTGCACAGACTATATGTGCTGAAAACCATGCTAATGTGGGACAGTTTTCCAGTGGTGTCTTGTCTATGCCACATGTCGAACCTGTTAGTGAGTATTTCAGGGTCCATCCCAGACGAACTGGGATGCAACTGTAGGGACAGCTGGATTCATGTACACAAGACCATGCAAAAGCATTTACAGGTCAGGTCACAGCTCCTTATAATCCAGTGTCCTACCTACAAAAGGGGTTTGTAGCATCTGCCCCGTAAAAAGTTAAAATAAAACCGACACTACAATGTTTCATGGCATACACTGCTACATGAGGCAGAGTGTCTGTGAGACCATAGTGGAATCTTTGTATATCATTATCTTTACTGGGTTTTTCTTGTAGAAATCTGTGTAAGCTATTTCTGAACCTATGCAAACTATAAGTAACAATGTGTTCCAAATATAAGCAGAGTGAAGAAATACCTTCCTTGATGAGCTCTAAAGCCAATTGCTACTAATTGAGCTTGCTGCCCTCTCTCTCCATATATAACCTTGAGTTAGGAACTCATATATCTTAAATGTGGTTCAAATAAAATAAGGACTAATAATAATAACAGCTCATTCAGTCATTTTCTCTTACAACAACACAAGCTTGGTTTTTAATTGATACAGAAAAAAATCAGTAATTCTCTTCTAGTGTGTTTGATCGGAAGACCACAAATACTTTCATGAGATCCGGAAGAAAAGAGCAAGTATAGAATAATTATATGTAGAAGTAAGGACAGAACTTCAGTTTGATAGTTTTCAAGCAGACCTCACTTAAAATGGTTTGCTCTTTTTCTTAGCTAGCTCATTTCCAGTAAGAGAAGGAATAGTTCCACTGAGTTTAAAAAGCCTTCATGCTAGATGATTGCTTTTGGCCAGCAGAGTGCTCCTCAGATCATTTCATCTTACTGAAGATTTCCAGAATGCAGGACAGCAAAAGTCAGGTTTGAAGGTTTCCGTCTACAGCCTTTATCTTACCACTTTGGATTCCTGAACAGAAGTAACCAGGTTTGTGGCTGATGAAACTGTCAAACTCAACAGTTTTTCCTTGTAATCAAATCAACAAGATTCAGTACAGTATGCCATAATCAGGATTTTTTTTTTTCCAGATAATTTGAATGTTCCATGATAAAGGTAAAACCATGAACTGAATGAGCTCATATGACAAATGTTTATAAACCTGGCCGGTTGCTTGAAGTGGCTCTCTACCTTGCATACCCCTTTAACTTCTAAACCAGCTGGGTTGGGAGGTTTCACACTTCATCTTCTTGGTGACAAAGGGAAAGGAACAACATGGAGTCCACTTCAAAGTGGAAACAAATGTACCTGTTGGCAAAGGGCATTGTTTATCAAACAGAAGGAAATGGAAATCGATAGTAATAAATATAGACAAGAAGCTAATGAGGTTCAACAGTAATAAATAAACAGCTCTCATGACCAGCAGACTTAAACACAAGAAGAGAGTTTCTGAGGTGTACAAGACAGAGAACAAAACCACTTAAATTTTTAAACTATGTGTTCCTATTAGTATATGCCAGTGGTAAATTCTTATTGGTTAAAAAAATTATTAGAAGTATTAGTACGTTATGTATTTAAAAAGCACTGAGATATTGTTTTATGAGTGATGGCTTACTTGTCAAATGGAGATGGCTAAGAATCCCATAGTCCTTTCTACAAAAAGAGAACATTGGATTTCTTCCAGAGGGAAAAGACCAAATTTGGAGGGTTGGGTTTTTTTCATTAAAATGTGCAGGACACTTGTACTGAAAGTCCAAGGAATCATAGCTGACCATTACTGCTCAACTGATACTCATTTTGGAATACTGGAAACATTCTGAAACCTTGAGGCCCATTGATGGTTTCTAGTTGAGAAAAGCATCATGAGGGTGTGTAATTAGTGTCCCTTCTACAGAAAAGAACCTTATCAAGTAAATCTGGTTTTCTTCTTAGACAAAGTCAGAATTATGATTAAAAAAGATAACTGCACTGATAAAAATCACATGAGCATTGATAAACTCATTGCTTCAGTCTAGCATGACTTATGAAAAAGAAACACTCCAAATTAAATGGCCTTAAATCAACTTACCTGGGAGGCATAAAAACACCTGAAAAGCAGTTGTTGGTCGAAGATTTCTCTAGAGATGTTCCACAGGCATTAGCAGCAGGAATAATCTTGAGGAAAATGGGCAAGTCATCACTGTCATTTACAGCTGGCACCAACTTTACCAAGACAGTGGTGACAGAGCAGGGCATGCCTATGATGCAGCCTGGCTTGTTCTGTGAGATGGGCCAATTTACACAGGTATCTCAAAGCAAAGACAAAACTCTGAATTTGGAACTGGGGTATAGAGGCTGCAGGGGAAAGCTTACTCTGAGTCAGTAGTGTTTCTGGATCACTGGGCAAGCATCTGACAGGGGCTCCTGAGGGCTTGCACCAGCAAAAAGGATTAAAAGGAGATATAAAGGCAGGATAGTGGCAAGACATGGAAGTGCTACCTTCCCACATAGCCCTGGAGAGTGCAACAACAAAATATTGTTGGACCTCTCACCTACGCTTCACACCGATGTTGAAACTGAGCAGGTGAGGGTGCTGATGGCAGCTCTCAAAGTGATGGGTGAGAGACGATGTCTTATATAAGCCATCTTAATGGGAGATGTTGTTTGGGGTGGTAAATTGGAATTTGGTGGACTTGTATGAGCTGAATGTATGATAAATCCCCACAGGAATAAAAAAATTGCTGAACGGCTTTTTAATTAGGAAAAAAAAAAAAAGAGAAAAAAGAAAAAAAAAGAAAGAAAAGGAGCTCTAGCAGAGTAATCCTGACAGCGAGAAGTGATGAGCAGCCAACCCGCCGTGAGAAACACCTCGCAGGTAACTGGGGCTGCTCCTCGTCCCGGTGCCGTCCCGCTGAGATCAGGTGCCTTTCCAGGGAATGCTCGGTGATGGACTCGATCGAGAGGCAGCGGGTGGCAGAGAACGGAACCCCAGAGGCCAGGGCCGTGCAGAACCCGGGCCCTCCGGCCCTGCGCGCTCCCTCCAGCGGGCGGCAGCCGCGGGCCGGGGCCGCGGGAGCTCCCAGCGGGAAGGCGGCTCCTCCCCGAGGAGCATCCCCGGACCGCCGCTCTCCCGGGACGCGCCGGGCGCCTGCAAGCCCTGAGCGGGAAAGCTGCTCCCTGCGAGAGGCTCCCAGGGGGATCCCCCGGCCGCCCCCGCACACACCGAGCTGTCCCCGGAGAGGGGCTCCGAAACAGGGCAAGGATGCTGCGCAAGGGTCGGCGGTGCCACTGCCACGGACGGGGCTGTTTTAAAATTTATTTCCTCGTCGGTGCTGGAAGCCAAGGCAGCATCTTTATTTCGTTTCGGGCTAAGCCGGTGAGGGACTGGTTTACACTGAGAGAAGATCAATCGCTTCCCTAGAGAAATCAGTACTGCACACTGCCTATATATAGCCCGGTGTACTTTGCTTGTAAGTCGAGTAAGAGTGAACAAGGCTTTGCTTGCAAGTCGAGTAAGAGTGAGCAAGGCTTTCCACATCCTTGGGCTACTCCCACTCCACTAAATTCTAGGCTTTTGTGGGTTTAACACAAAACCAGAACAAGGGAAATGCGTTGCAGGTGAAATCCTCCAATTTTTCAGCCGGTGGAAGTATTCCCATTGACACTGGTCTCCAGGAAATCCTCCACAAGGGTCAGGGCAGGATCCTAACCCGCAGGAGATTTTGGCAGCCTACTCTTTGCTTCCTACTCAGAAAGCGAAATTCCCTAAATTTCCATCTGTCTGGTGTGTTCCTTGCATGGCCCGGTCAGGGAAATTCTTGAGAGTCTTCAAGGTATTTCTTTGCACCAGGTTATGTCTACTCTAAGAAAAAAAGTTTTATTTCAGTGATGGTAGTTGCTGTCCTATAGAACATTAGTTAGGGCAAGCTGTGAGGATCTGCTATGCCCAACTGGGGCTTATAAAAAACCCTGATTCTTTCATGCAGGTTTTTCCTCATCAAGCCAGCATATATGAGAAATACCAGGTACTAACTATCATGTTTTAAAATCACACCATTTTGCCAATCCAGGCAAAGCCTCAGGGAAATTCTCCCAGATTTTGTTTATCCACATAGTGCATAAATCTTTTAACCACTCCATTTGCTTGAGGCCACATGGGGGTTATACACTGCACATAAGCACAGGGAACATGCCGTAGCCTTAGGCAATCCGAATTGTTGAAAAAATTGTATGTAAACAGTTATAAACAAGTTTTCAAGATCTCTTTTAAATAAGCAATAAACTAATCCTTGTCATAGACAGATAGACTCCCATGTCTCAGCTGTTCAAGAGCAAATTGCGTAAGACAGTGCCTGAAATACCTCGGTTTAAAAGCACCATCATTGTGTTCATGTGAAAATGAAAACAAAGACAACCAAATACTGAGGAGGCTGATCAGCACAGATAACACTAAAGTACACACAAAATAACCAAAGTCCCCAGTTCTTGGTATCGTTTCTGTTTGGGTTGGGTTTTCAGAGAAAGCAATACCTGTACCTGCCAACTCAACTCCTAGGTGTTCTTGCTACAAATGTCCTAAATAGAACCAGTTTCAATTGCTGTTGACAGACCCAGGATAATAAAATTATATGCAGAGAAGTCAGCCATGAGTAACTTTTTCCCACTCTCAAGCTAAGAGCTAAACAAAAGGGCTCTAGACTACACATTTTTTGACCCAAGGAAAGAGGCCCTGGAAAAATAAAAATTGCAACAACATATAAACTTGGAAAACCTGCTTGACTAATAGGAAAGAAAGGTATCCAGACAGTCCAACCTAACCTAACCTAGTGACCCAACCTAAGTTTCAGCAATGCATGGTTGGTAAAATAGCCCCTAGCAGCTGCCCCAGCTAGTAGCTGCACCCTGCTCCCAGCTTATCATTTTGGCCTGGATATGTCCTGGTGAGCTGGGAGTTAGTGTTCAGGCACCATCAGTGTTCCTTCTCCAGGCAGCAGCCTCAGCACCAGCCACCAGAGCAGCCACTGCCACTGCTGCCTGCAAGCCATGGCTCTACTGCCAACCCCACTGCCACTGAAGTCCTGGCAGCTGTCGTGGTTTGACACTGCCCAAATTCCAGGCACCTATGAAAATTGTTTGCTCACCCCTCTCTTGCTCTCAGCTGGGCAGAGGAAAAAAAAATTAATGAAGGGCTCCTGAGTTAAGATGAGGATTGGGAGAAAACATTCTAAGGGCAAAACAGGTTCAAATTTGAAGGTATAAAGTACATTTATTATCAACAGATTCAGAGGAGGATAATGAGAAGTAAAATAAGCCTTTAAAATATCCTTTTTCCCCCCAGCCCTTCCATCTTTCCCACCAACAGCGCAGGGAGACAGGGCCTCGAGGTTTTGGTTAGTTTGTCACTCAAGATCTTCTTCTGTTCGCTCAAGGAGAGGAGTCTTTTCTCTGCTATGCTGTGGAATCTCTCCCACGGGCACACAGTCTTCCTGAAACTGTTGTGGCGTGGGTCACTTGTCCACAGGGTGCAGTCCTCTAAGGATAGGCTGCTCTAGCAGGGAAGCAGGGGCCCTCTCTCTCTATTCAGGTCTCCCACTGGATCACAGCTTTCTCCGGCATCCACCCTCTCTGGTGTGAGCACTTTTCCCAAGGGCTGGATGAGTGGATCTCTGCATCCCCCATGGACTTCAGGTATTACAAGAGGACAGTTTGTTTCACCATGGTCCTCACCATGGCTTGCAGAGGAATCCTGTCTCTGACGCTTGGAGCACCTCCCCTCCCTCTGTTATTCCACTGACCTTGGTGCCGCCATGTTGTTTTCCCTCACATGTCCTCACTTCCTCTTCTTCTCTGACTAGAAGAAATACAGCTGCTTGGAGGTACCATTGCCAACAAGTTCCACTAATTCAAAGATTCCTGCAGGATCCTACACCACCGAGAAGTTGATCTGGTCCAGGTTCCATGTCAGAGAATCACTTGTCATTTTTCCGCTACCAGCCAGGTGGCCCTGCCACCATCGTGAGGGCAGTGGATGCCGCCATGGTGCTGGTGCTATTTAACCCCTCTCTGGTGTTAACTCCTCTCCTCAAGCAGGACACCAGGAAGGAGAACCCACTGCCACTGCTGCCCTTCTACCCACAGCATGGCTGGCTGGGGGTGGCCAGGCAGGTGAGGCTCGTCGTGGGCTGCAGTGAGATGGTGATAGCCGTAGCAGCGCATTGCTGTGGGCTGTGCTGGGATGGCCCCAGCAGTGGCACCTCACCACTCCTGGAAAAAACTGTGCATGCCTTGTTTTGATTTTCTTCTTAAATATGTCATCACAGAGGCATTACCAACCTCTCTAATTAGGCCAGCAGTATGTCTGTCTTCAGAGCCATCAGAGATTGGCTCTGTCAGACATGGTGGAAGCTTCCAGCAGCTTCTCACAGAAGATACTTCTGCGGCCCTCCTCCACTACCAAAAAGCAGGTCATGCACCAAATCAACACAGCAGCACACTCTCCTTTTTGCCTCCCCAGCCTCTTCAGCTCTCTGGGGACATTGCAGAGCCAAGGGTGCCACAACTTTATTTTCTTTGGAGGTAAATGAAAGGCAAACAGGATCCACATCTAATGCCTATTACCAGAAGAGAGACATACTATTTTTTTTTTTCTCCTTTTTTTTTCCCCCCAGATCTCTCTCCCACCTTGCTTGCCCAGGGCTCCTTTATCCTGGGCACCAAAGCCTCATAGGCTTCTTCTCACACTTTTCTTGGCCCTCTGTCACTGAATACAAATTTAGTCCCCCAGACCTTTATTATATGGGGATAGCTGTAATCCAAAAGCTACAAATGGGCATCAATTCAGGTGCACCTCACTCTAGTCAGCAGCTGGCACACCTTTTCTACTGGAGGGAAGAAGCCTGAGAGGGGCTCATACACCTGAGTGAGCCCTTTCTGTGGTCTCTGGCCACTGGGATCTTATTAGAAATGACACAGTCAAACCTGCAGACCTCATAAAACACAGAAATATTTTTTTTGTTCCAATGTATATGTAATATACAAAAATACCAAGGAGTTTTGTATGCATGAGTGAGACTCCAAGGAGTAAATAGTAAGCTATGCCAGCAGAGTAAACTGAATGAATAACAAACTGTTCTTTGCTTCCAATCACTTCAGAGAAAAACGGAAGTTTTACTGCAATGGGCAGTAAAGAGGAACCTGTGGACTCCTGCTGTCCAGGCACTTACACCAACTACATGAAGTCAAATTACAGATATTATCAGTTTCCTTCACTTCAGCAGAAGAACTATCTATGTCAAGTTTTCTGGTTTCAACTCCCCTTCCTCCCCCAATTTTTGTTTTTAATAAAGGCTCTTTGTGCCAAGACTGAAAAATGTGACAGATCTCTATCTCAAGTTCCAGAAGAGTGGAAACTTGATATTTATTGTATTACTGAAGAAACAGAATGTAAACAAGTAACTAAAGACCACTGTCTGTCTGGGTAAGTCTGGAGTGCTCCTGGTAACCAGTTTACTGCTGTCCACAAATTTTATGGTATTCTTGTCAGCAGAATAGCCAAGCTGTTTCTGGGCTACATTGTCAAATGAACGTCTACTAGGTTGAGTCCATGTGGGCTCATTACATTTGGCAAAAATCCTAATATTTTCTGAGCATCTTATGTCACTACCTAGTGCTTACCTAAATCCAGGGAGGCTTATTAGCTCACTGCTCAACCAGGCAGCAGCGTGCAGCATCTCCTGGATGTGAATCTTCGGGGTTACTGTGATAGCAGGATAAAGGAACTATGGGCAACACAGCAATCAGTAGAGGAGAGAAGGAAGGTAAGACACAGGGAGAGAACCTGTGTCAGCTTTTTTCTCACAATATTCAGTAGCTTCAGAAAGTGTTCTACCACTGGAACACAGTGGTGAGTATATGGGATGCAGATGCCCAGTGGCAGGGCTGGGTCGGTTCAGCAGGGGCCCATTAGTTCTGGGTCTGTGCCAATCCACTGGACCCCTGCTGACACAAGGAGAACTCCTTAGGTTCTCCCTCCTGCTCTCAAGTCCCTCACTGTCATGAAGCTTAGTTGTCAATGTGCAGGTCCTCCTAAGTACTCAGAGGTGTTTTGATTCTGACATTGAGCCCAAGCTGATAAGGCTTCCTAAAACCCACAGCTGTCAATAACACAGTCGATGCAAACAGTCAGATCCCACAGGATCTGTGAGTTCTGAGCTCTGTGCTTTATTAAAGTGCTAATGCTAATAATAGATGAGCTCTTTCCTAAAAGCGTTACATCCATGACCACTACAAGAAGGTCCAATCCAGCTCTTCTCTTCCTTCCTTCTCTTGGCATGTATCAGTACCCTCACCCAAAGACTGCACCACTTGTCTAAGCAAGAAGCGTGAGGACATTGCCCACGCCACCAAGAAAACTGGGGTCAGGATTTTTAAAACCTGCATGAACTATATACCCCACAGGATTGTCCCAGTTCTCCTCCTTCCCACCAGATATCACTGTAGCTTCACTGCTCTGCTGACATCTCCAACATACAGTTCTGAAATGACTGACTTCACCCTTTCTTTCCAGACACCATTTTTGTCTGTCCTGTAAGCCTGATAGCAATTTCTGTGCCTGAGAGGTCTGTCAGATACACAGAGGTGTCAAATCCACAGACACAGTTAAAGGGTTCCCTCTCTGTCCTGAGGACTTAGGGTGATTCTTGGGGGAAGGATTGTGAAAGACTCATGTCCAGAATAGCACCAGGCTTCACCCTCTTTTCCACACTGAAACATCAGCAAAGCTATTGCAAACAAAACCACCAAGGATATCTGACTCTCTGACCGCTGTACACAGAATTACTGTTGTGCTGTTGATAATACCTATGTTTTCATGATAAATTCCTTGCTTTTAGGTTTACAGAGTGTGTCAACAGTGCAACTAATAAACAAGAGACAGAGATCAGGCATCAGATGAACTGAATGCACTCAAAAGTGAGAATGGTGTGTATCATATTGGATACCACAAAAACCACAGGAGAAATGTACTAAGGGAAAGACTGACGCACTTGTCACAAAAATATCCTACATATCTCTGTCTCTGTATTTCCATTCCTTCTGAGTAGTAAGAAAGCCAGGATTCATTGACTTTGAACTTGGACAGAAAAATAAGCAGAGTGACTCATCAAAGAATTGGTTTGTCCTTTCTTGTGCAGTACAGTTCTGTGTGACCAAAGGGGATCCAGACAAAATGGGTAGAAAATATGTAGGAATTCTGTATTCTGACATAATGTTGATTACTATCTTATTCCTCCTTAGCAAAATATTCCTTAGAGGATATACAAGATATCAACTGAAATAAAAATATACTTTTAACCTATGATTCTGCCCATAATTTATTGTAGTGACAGCAAAAATTGACTTTGAGTGAATATTCTAGATTTTAAACAAGTTTTATTGTGTCTTTTTCACAGAATCGTAGATCACACAAAGGCTGAGGAGGGAAAACGGACTCTGGAGGTTGTCTTAGCCAAGCCACCTGCTCAAGCAGGGTCACTCCTACACCATTACCTAGGACTATTTTCAGATGGCTCCTGAATATCTCTAAGGAGGTACATGCCACAATTCTCTGAGCAACCTGTGACAGTGCTCAGTCACCTTTACAGTTAAAAACTGTTTCTTGATGTTTAGAGGGAACCTCTTGTCTTCATGGTGGTACCCATTACCTCTGGTTCTGCCACCGGATACCAATGAGGAGAGCCTGGTTATTGTTTGCAGCCCTCCTTCAGGTAACTATACACATTGATAAGGTTCTCCCTTTTTCATATATATCTTCATTTGTTTGCTGTGTAATATACTCTTTATTATCTAAACATAACCAAACAAACCAAATTGAAAAGTTGACAAAACTAACTTCAGAACTAAGTCCACAGAGCATGTATGAATGGGCATTAGGTGAATGGTGTGATGATGACCTATTTGTGCTTTAAAAATACTTGGTTTTAACCCAAATGGTAGATTGGAAGAGAGTGAAGAACTGATTCAGAAAATGCATCTTCCATGCATAGAAGTTCTGCTGGCAAGTGGCTTGTAGCAGATGCCTGGTTCTTCCTGCATGGCAGGAAAACTCTGCTTCCCATGAGACAAGCCTGAAGCCTGGGATGAAGGAGGCCCAGTAGAGATGAAAAGCAACACAGTCGATAACTCAAACCCTCTCTGCAGGCTATGAGGACAGCGGGGGATGACTTCTGGAATGACACCACTTACATTCTTTCCACACTGTCTGCCGGGGCTGGACTAGAAGATAAGCGGGATGTGAAGAGAGCACTCAAAGCCCTAGCAGTGGGTGACTCAGAAACGACAGCATTCCAGTTGGCATGCAAGAGGGACTTCCTCTTTTCTTTGTCTCCCTGCAGTGGGAGGAGACCTCCTTGGGGCTAGCAGCGGAACAGTCTACTCCTTTTCCTAGGGAAAGATCTGAGACGTCTGTCCTTCCTCCACAGATGATCACAAGAAACAAGTCAGCTACTGGAAGGGGAAAGAGCTCTTTTCTACCAAGGATTTCAGTTTCTACATTGTACAGGATTTTGTGAAGAGTTTAGGAAAGATGGCACGTGCCATAGAGAAAAAACACCAGAACACAGAGGTTAGTTGAGGAGCAAGACACACTTAGAGATGAAGGTGGTAGCAGCCTACAGGTTTCAATAGCTGGTTAAGTGTGTCTCTGCAATCTGCTCAGGGAGAGATCTCATACGTTACCTACATTTCAAAAACAGGCAGTAAGAATGTAGCAGAAGTCTTACAGGTCTGTTTTTTGCAAGGCAAGGTGAATATCTCCTCCTGTTTCCCCCTCCCAAAATCATTAGTGAAGGTAAGATTACCAGTGACACCATTGAGAAGTACCAGTTCCAGCCAGTCTTTCTCCATACTGGGAAATGGAGCCTCAAAGGTGGAAAGCTTCCAAATTGCTGCAGAACACTACCAGAAATCACCATTGCTTCATTTTTATTTCCTGCTGAGACTTGTCATCCTTAAAGCTATGGGAAGTGCTATTGCACAAGGCTGGCACTGCTAAGGCAAGAAAATTTCCAGACCATGACAGCCACCAGTGACACAAACTGCAAAGTTTTTCATTCAAATATGGCTAAGGGCATTCTAGTGCAGGTCCCCTACCCTAAACAGCTTTGCCAGGCTGTTTTAATTAATCTTGTCACTCTTTGGTATATTAGCCCCTAATATAAAGAATAAATAGGAATTAAGACAAAGCAATGAGCAGCTTGGGGCTGTCTAATTCCAAAGAAGTTGTTGTATCCTACCTTGAAGAGTCTTTTTGTAGAAGAAAAAGTCACAGGTTGTTCTGAAAGGCTCTCCATAACCTTTGAAAAAAGAGAAATGACAAACAGAATTGAGTTCTGGTTTAGGACAAACATGTACTTTGCCTTCTCTCCAAAGAGTTGAATGTAGCAAAAAAGATTTTTTATGAGTCTGCAAAGCATCCACTTGGTAACTCTCTAAGGCTTTATTAAATACAGATATGAACATTTAATTTCTGTATTGATTAGGTTTTTGCAATCTTTGTGTTCCCCAGCCCACATTTTCTCCAGGAAAACATAAGTAAACTTCTTTGTTGCTCACACCTTACCTACTTCTCCACTGAAAAAATGAGCCATGCTGGACAAGCATCAGCCCGTCTTGGTCCAACCATGAGGGAGTGCTGGTTTCAGGTAAAAAGCTACTAGTGAACTGAAGCAATGCCTAATTTTAAACACAAGACCCCCTAAAAAGTGAACCTGAGTAGGGCAGCAAGAATGATGACAGTTGTAGAAATAACGATGTCTGGAAAAAGACAGGAGACTGGTTTTTTTCTGGTTTTCTCTCTTTTCTAGAAGAAATTTAAGTCCTACATTAGGACTTAGAATGGAATGGTGGAATGGTGATTACTTATTATTGTCTTTACTGAGAAAAGGACCAGAATAAATGAACTTGCTTTGCAGAAAACAATAATGGGAAAGTTTTTAATAGGTTATTGAAGCACTTAAACAGGATGGAAAAGAAATTTCTGAAACCTCGTTGTTGGTCTGTCATCTGCCCATGATCTGCATACAACTGAGAGTGTTTCGGTGCAGGAATTTGACCTAGAGAGGATAATCTCATTAAAACCATGCACCTCACTTGTAGAGAATGGATGGGCCCTTCTACAGCAGATGTAGTGGCTAAGGATGACCTTAAAGGAAACAGCTCTACTTGCTCATCCCCTAAACAGCTTTCATCATTTTCTTCCCAACCCAGTCTTCCTTACTCTTCTCAAAGCTTTCACTGCTTTAATCCTTCTCTTCCCTGCCCACCCAGAGAAGAAGATGGGTGATGAATTGTAAGAACAGCAGGTACTGTCTGCAGGCAGAAGCAATGCATGCTGTGGAGCAGGGCTTTAGGAGGCGGCTGCACATTTCCATCTGCAGCAGAGGAGGTTCGAGTGTGAAAAGAAGCCGTCTCCTCGCCAACGTTCACAGCTGAGCAAAACAAGTGTGACACAAGAAACAACACAATCACGGATTGCTCTTCTCAGATCTGTAAAGTATTCCTACTTCTGTGTTTGAGGCTTTGGTAGTTATGTGACAACTGCATCTGTCTCCCCACCACAGATTATGATTTCCCAGAAAAAGGAATGCACAGGAAAGAGGACATGGGCTAGTTTCCTTTCCATGGTCAGTTAATACTGGAAGAAAAGGAGACAAGGAGTACCTCCTTTTCCTAGCTGGAGTACCTGTAGAGGAACAACTGGTAGATGTGTAGAAGGTGGACCAGGTTCTACTTTCACTAGTGGGTAAAAAGTTGCTTAGGAGACTGGAGTTCTTTCCAATGGAGTTCCATTACTTTCCATTACAAACCCAGCTATTAGATAAACTCTTACCTTAAATTATTTCCCCAAATAAAAAGAATGGAAGTTCAGTAACACAGCATAACCACCCTTGTCATCCAGCCAATTTTAAATGACTCAAACTGGTTGTCTGTGCTGAATAGAGGCCTCCTTGCCTTCTTCTCTACTCATTTTCCCCTTCTGACTCTACATGATATCCATGGAACTTTGATCACCATGACAACTGTTCTTAACAGAACGCATAAGTTCAACCACTGATCAACACCGACCTTTTCCTCCAATACAAGTTAAGTCCACGTCAAGTAGGACATTTGAAGTAGGCCAGGTAAACTAAGCTGAAGTTTATTAAGTTATGTTTTGCATGCTGGTCTGAACAACATCATGATGAATAGGGAGATTTACTTACGAAACACCAGCCAAGGAGGAGAAAGAGGAAACCAACCTTTTTAAAAACAGTATCAGGGAGTAAACAGAATCCACAGTGACACTTATGGCATCTGTATAACCCCTAAAGCCATGCAACAATGGTTTCCTCAAGAAACGTGGTGTTCCTACTTCCAAGAACTTCCCAGTCAGTTAGTTCCCTGCAGGCAAGAGCCAGCCCAACAACTTTGGCCAAACACATGAGCTTCCTGTACCTGCAAAGTCATCTGCTACCCCATCACACAGACAAATTCAACCTTTCTCTCCTTTACAGTGTTCAGAAGCCATTACTGGATGAGTCAGACTAAGGCTAGGTAACAAAAGCTAGAGTTACTCCATAAAAGACACACCTATACTTTTATGCCTAGAGAGCTTTTCAATTTCTTCCCTCTACTCTGCCACCAGTGAAGTCACACAGTGTACCCAGTTTATCTTGCAAAATTTACGTGTCCTCTTTCTCAAAGGAAAGCTTTATGAACAAGTGTGAGAAAAAAGGCAAAACACCTCATGTAACTAGAAGGAAACCCAATAAAAAATTCAAAACTTTTCCTCTCATCCTGTTTTCACAGGATTGCAGAAAGCTAAAAAACCTGAAAAACTCCAAAACAAACAAAACCAAAAACCCCAAACCCAAAACAAAAAGCCATCACAAAAGCTAACATAACCGCCTTTTTTTTAAACTGAGCTTTTCATTCTTCATATTCACTAGCGGCTGCTCATCTCAAAATATAGCATATACTCTGGGAGTAGGAGATATTTTAGCATGCCTAGCTTAGTCTGCCATTTGAACACACCTGACATCAAGTACTGTGCTGTGGTACAGCACTGCCACCCATGGCACCAGCAATTTGTCTGCAGTTCAACCTCAAGAGGGAGACTTACCTCAACTACTAACGTAAACCACTTGTGCCTTCTCTATTTTTCTTAGCCAAACTTAGAAGTATTCAACATCCATTTGGAGTCTTCTGACATAAACCAAAGCAAGCTAAAAGGGAGGTTACCATTTTAAACCATGCTTAGCATTTTATCACATTTGAGGAGAGTCAGGTTTCTCACCAGCATCCTATGTGATATCACCTTCAAGACTGGAACACAAATCTAAGTCCTACAAATATCCTGCTAGATTTCATTTCAGTTCTTTTCATGAATACTAAAGCATTTCTGTTGAGCACAGCACACTAAAAACATCAGGTTAGAGCTTGTTAGTAGACACCAGCTGGCTACAAGGCTACAGCTACAACAGCAATTCAGAGAACACCCCATTTTACTGCACATTTCTGGCCACTTGCATTAGCACCAAAAGAAGACATGTGCTCCACAGCAGTCATCACAACTGGAGCTCTGGCAGAGCATAAAGAGCTACACTTGACTATACAAAAATGGTGTGCTTTAATTACATTTGGTTGAAAACTTCAATCATCTAATGACTGGACAAACCCAATATTAGATAAACTCCTGCCTGAAATTATTTCTCTGAATCCTGAAGGGAAGTAGTACTCTCAAATCTGGGGAGAAACCACTGATTTTCTACCACTTTTCTCTCAAGAGTTATTTTCAAAGTTTAAAACTTTCAAGACAAGTTCTGAAATCCACACTATAAGTAAGGATAAAGGTAAGATTCAGGAATGTACAGTTGAGGAGGACTATTCCTTCTGAAACCTCCTGTCTTTTAAATTGACTTGCTTTTTAGTAAAAGAATAGGCAGAAAAAGGTTTAAGCACTCCTAGATTCCTCTGATCAAATGAAAACAGGAAAGAAAGCAAGAAAGTGCAATTCAGACACAACAGCATACATAGTATTCAACTTTTTAGTTCAATTCAGCCCTATCTGGGAATCACTACAAACCATTAGATTGCATATTTCCTGTTCAAATAACTGGCAACACGACACAATGTACATTAATCATAAATAATTATTGGTCAAAAAATAGAAATCCCAAATAGATTTGCACAAATTACCATACTGAAATTTCTAGGAGCATATTTCCCTCAAAGGTTTCACAGAATGGCATTACAACTAGAACAAATACTTAAGCCAACATTGTTCACTGTCCCTCACTAACTATATCTGCCCTTAAAAATTAACAAATAACATTAGCAGATCATGCTGGAACAGGAGAGAAAGAGGGAAATGGGATGCACCCTGTCATTTTTCCCATTAGTCAGAAATCTATTTCTCTTAGTTCAATTGCTTAGAACACATGAAAAGCACAAGTTGCTGTGATGATATTATAACTACTTACAATGATTTTTTTAGTATTAGCCTCTTTCACTAAGAACCTAAAACAAAACCAGAGTTTGCAGTGACTTTCTGTCCTTAAATATACAGGATGACCCTCTCAGGAGCAGAGGTGAAGAACAACACAAGCAAAAGTTCTGAAAGTTCAAAACTATCACTAAATTTGTAAAATTAGCATTATTATGTGCTTCTCACCATTAGTATAAATCTGTGATCATAGCATTATGTTCTGCATCACCAACCAATTTTTATATATGTGCCTTTTTGCCAAGCAATGGTTAACTGTAAAAGGAAGTGGATTCAATTTCCAGACATACATACCAACATGCTGAAGACTTCTTGAACCTCTTACTCCCAAACCAGGAAAATTAATCTACACATCTGGACACTCAAAAGCAAGCAAAGGCTTTCCATTTGCAACAAGTGGCATATAGAGGAGGTTTAAAAAGAGTTCTTGAGGAAAGACAGTGCAAGAAAACTGTCAGAATGCTGGTGAATAGTAGATGATCTTCCCATACCACAGTGACTCTGGCAATAGCCCTGATGTAGGCCTCCAGCTTCTATGAAAGACAGAGGGAGCCAGATACAACCTCTTGCCCCATTATGCCCCTGTCTAAGAATCCAGCACCAAATCCAACTGCTGCCCAAGGTGATCTCTTGCTCAGAGGGATAGGCAAACCTGCTCCATCCATAGGGGCAATCACAGGAGTGTATTCAGGGACTAGCTAACCATTTGTAAAGGCCTGCTCTTCTGCAGCTGCCTCTTTCTTCAAGGCATGAAGCAACCACCTGTTGTTTCATGGGAAGAATGGGAGGGGTGGAAGGAGAAATGTGAAGCATTTGACCACTCTTGGGGTCAAAGTGAACGGATGGTACTGCTCCACCGTAATGTTGTGCTATGGCCAAGCTGCACAATCTAGGAGTCAACAGGCACACACTGGCAAATCCTTCTGGAGTTTATCAGCTGGTCCTGGTCATCACACACAACAGATGCCTGCCCCTGGGATAAAGTGATGATGCAGACTATCCTGTATGGACACATAAACTGGCACTCTTGGTGGAATTGACACTGTAATGCTTGTTTAAGGCTGCAGATGTGACATTACAGCATAGAATGATGATCAAGAATTTGAAAGTGGCCAACAACACCACTTGAGGCAAACAGCACTCTTGGCAAGACTCCTGTCATGTCTCCCAGCTCTGAAATTGGACAGGATTGTTGGCATGGTACACTCATTCAGATCCACACTTTTAGGCATGGCCAACAGAGGAGATGTTGATGACAGACAGCAAGTGCCAAGAAACAAGATTGATGATTTTTCCTGAAAGAGTGCACCAGATAGCTGACGCCTGACAAGACTTTGCAGAAATGGGAGATGGCACACTATCCTCCTGCTCCAACATCAGCCAGCTTCCTTCCCCTGAGAACACTTGTCCTGTCGGCAACATTTCAGACAAGATAGTAAAAACTCCTCTCTGCCTGGGGTTGGTATGTTGATTTCAAAGCTCAAATGTGCCAGAAGAATTTCCTTAGGATTCCCTAAGGAAAAGACTATATGTTCCTTGCTTCAGTCTATTTTATTACTGGAATATCAGAATTAGCACCCTAGCGAAAATGACTGAATGTGAACATTTGCACGTTCTTCTATGTATGCCATCTCAGTCTGGTTTTATTCTGGTTTGTCTCCTTTATTTCTGGAGAGTAAAAGTTCTGCCTCTTGCAAGCTTAGAAAAAAGATAGTAATTCCCCCCCAGCTCTAGTGGTGAGTATCTGAGAAAGCAGGGACAAAGCTAGAATGGCCAGAGCTGGAGAAATAAGTGTAAAGGTCTAGTGCCATCGAGTTCAGCTGACCTGCAACACCAAAACTCTAGCATTTTGTTGCCTTTGAGATAATTTCAGGATACTCAACATGAGACCTGCTGGTACTACGTATTCTGTATTTACAAAGGATGTCAGAATTTGTCCCCAATATCTGAAGTGTCCACCAAGGAGTTAAGGCAATTCCATAATTAATTGTATTAAGTGTGTTTTATAATTAACCATAAAATCTAGAAGTATTTAATATCTAAAGGCAAAAACCACCTTGTTCTCCATTCACTCCCTGGAGTCAATTGAATCACTCCCTGTGGCATCTCTCCTGCATTAGCTTTGTAGCCTAGCCATTGATTCTCTTGCAGGGCTACATACCTGGCTTTCATGGGACAGCTCAATACCATGAATCCCATCACAGAAACACTCAAGAGCAGAGCACTGCACAGGCTAAGGTTTTTTTTTCTACAAAATACATTTTGGATCACAAAGGAAATCATGAAAAGTTTCTCAGTTATCAGTATGTATCATTTCAGAGCATTCTTTGATAGTACAGTTATCAATCACTCTCTCAAGTCTCCTATAAATCACAGTGAAGAAGATGGCAAAGGAACAGTGAAACAACGCTTTGTCTGTATTTTTTCCATGGAGCCTTGTACTGCCAAACACAAGCTTTGTGCCTATTCCTGAAATGTACTGACCTGCTGAGATAAAGAAAGACCAAACTTCTGGTTGGAATGAGGAAAGGGAGGGCTTTGGGACAAACCGCAGGATTTTTCAAAAGTGTCTCTGAAGTAAGGAAAAGGTAAAGGAGGACATGTAGAATGAAAGGCCAAGGATGACAGCAGAGGAAAGCGAAAGTATTAAACCTGCCAGATACCCTGGCAGAAGAGGGACTTGAGATAGTTGAATGGTGTATGGCTGTTAAAAAGGCCAGTTGATACAGAGGTAACATGGCACATAGCAAAGCTGAACAGCCAAACCCCATGAGGACAGGTGTAAGGCCCCAAACAACTTGCTTGACAAGGTCTTTGACAGGGGTCACGGTTGTTCTGAGTTAGACACATGGGAGAAATACTGACAAGATATCCTGCAGAGATCAAAACAACCAAAAAGAGTTTACTGGCAGCTTTAGAAAATCAGAGAAACCTTGGCAAAAGGTTTAGTGCAACATTCAATTAATATACAACACCTCTCAGAGTTAACTTGGCCCATTCAAATTAAAGAACTCTAAGCCCATTCAATTTTAAGTTACTCGAAAGTTCCAAGAAGAGGGAATTAGAAGAGCAAGAAAAAGAAAGACCAAAAAAAAAAACCCAAAAAAACCGCCAAAACCAACCAAACAAAAAACCCCAAAAAGCAAAACAAACAAACAAACAAACAAAAAACACCAAAAAAAAATCCCACACCCAGAAAAGCACACATACAGCTACCAGCTCCAGGGTTCCAGCAGTGCTCAGACAGAAATTCCAAGAGGAGATAGGGTCAAGATATCTGATTACCTCATGTTCAGCCTTAAATACCTTCTTATCTGCTTCCTATCTTCTAAGCTACAGTATTCCCAAACCCGATTTCTATCAGCATATAAGTGTTTAAACCACTACCAGGTTGTTGTGGTTTAACCTCAGCTGGCAGCTGAGTCACACAGCTTCACGCTCACTCTCTGCCCCCAGGAGGACAGGGAAGAGAATGAGAAAGAAGCATAACACTTGTGAGTTAAGAACAGTTTGATAATTGAAACAAAACCCCAGACAAAATAATAAAACTAATGATGATTATAGTAATAATATAAATAATGAGAGAAAGAGAGAGAAAAACAAACCACAAGAAAGACAAGAATTATAAGAATTGACAAGCACCTGTCTCAATTCTCCCCTTCTTGAGGGAGCAAAGTGCTTTTGGATCTAAAAATTGGGTTGCTGTCCTCTTACAACAACCCTGAGGAATGCAGTCTATTCCAGTAACTTCATTTTGTTCATAACATTATCTCAACTTCTCCCTTTTCCTTAATTTGAACTTTTACTGTTAGCAGAGTGCATAATATCTTGGTTATACTTGTATTTTGGGAACAAAGTCATGCCCATGAAATACCTACAGCCAAACTATTTTCTGGGGAAAAATGAGACTGTATGGTACTCCCCGCCAAGATTTGTACTTTATGGTAGGATAGGCAAGAAGCTGTTGATTGTGCAGAGCTCTCATTCAGTTGTACAATCCCTCTATTTCTCAAAATCCTCCATGAGGAACCTGGTAGGTCCAGGTGCTCAAACTGGAAATCAAATTACAGTTTACAGTAGTCAACTGTAAACTGTAACTTGAAACATTGAATTTCAAATTCAATGAAAATACAAAAACGTCCCCATGTCTACCTTCCTCTTCGTCACCATATGCATGCACAATTTGTAAGTGCCGTTCTGACAGTTTGAAATTCACAAGGACATCCACAGCATAAGTGAACAATTGCTCTACATCTCTGTCTTCCACAGCATAAATCAGCTGTGCCCCATCCTCAGTTTATGAGGGCAGCTGCCCTTTTGGAGGGGGCAATTTAAGTCTGCTCCAAGCATCTCAGGAAGTTCTCCACAGAAGAACTGAGCTAACTGAGCTAAGTCTCTTCTTGAGGGCCGTAGAGAAGGAGCAGGTTAGGAGAGGCAGAGAATCAATGGTAGAGCACTGTGAGATCAGTTCTTGCCAGCCACACTCGTTCCTTATGTCTGCACTGTCCAAGTGAGATGTGTGCAGGGATGAGATGCACTGGTGTAACTTCATATCAGATCCACGAGCTTTTACCTCATAGAAGAAATACCCTCTATCTTATACAGGACTCAGAAAAAGATCAGGATGATTCCTCTCTTCAATGTTTGGTTTTGTCCCCTTTGATTTGAATTTAGCCTCCTTAGCAGTCCTAATCCTCTACTGGAAATGCTCCAGAAGAGTCTGATGAATGTGCAATTCCCACTTTATCAGTCAATGCACCAGACAGAGGAAGGCAGCAGGCAATTTTCTGAAGAGAATATGGTTACCATACTGTCATAACTCAGAGCCCAAGGTCAAAGGAAGAAGCATTTGGTGCTCCTCTGTTATTGCATCTCTCAGGATGAAACATTTTGAATGCTTACCAGAGGAAGTGCTACACACGGTCATGAAAGCTCATGGGCTGTGCAACACATCACATTCTTCATATATGTGTCAATAAAAATTTTCTCAACTCTGAGCCCTCAATAATTATAAATAAAATCCACTGTACTAATATGATACTTCCTCTATACCTAAATCTAATATTTCATAACAACTTTTCTGACAGCATGGCTTTTAATTCCATTACAGAGCTGTGTAGCAAGCATATTTTCTATTCACTGGAGTACATTATTAAAAATACTTATTTATAGTAATATATATTTTCTAAATGTGTTTTCCTTTGAGCTTAGAAGTCTAGGTTTCAGATTGCATGCACCCCAAATTTCTGTAACAATGTGGAAAGAAAGCATATTAGTGTCTTTCAAGTTAGACATCTGTTTTGTAGCCGCGCTGAATCTTAAATCAATTTAGTTATAAAAACAAATACTCTTTACAGTATTAAAATAAAAGAATGGGGATGACTTATTGCTTGTTTTTAGCAACTGACTTGTCTGAGAAAAGATGGACCATGTGGCATTAACTGACTTAAAAATTCACTGACATGATGCAGTTATTTTTTGATTTTTTATAAGCAATTATGACTTGTAAGGGCTCTGCTCTGCCTGTTGTTTTAGTACTGTCTTTTAATACTTAAGGAAATCAAGTTTGTTTAACTGACTGTATAATTTTTTACATTAAATAATAAATGAATAATATGGCAAAGCATGCTTGGTATCTCATAATTTGTTGTTATGAATATTTTCTTATAATTTTCTTTCTGCTTACTTCCACTGGGGAAATAGAGACTAGATTTCTAAACAATCTTTTTCTTTTTCTCCAGTCTCTACATGACTGAATTAAATGTTTCTCCTTGCATTTTACTTCAATTCACAGCTTCGTTTGGACTTCTATGTAAGACAGGTCAGGGGAATTGGTTGAAACAGAACCGGAGCACACAGAAGCCAGTGAAGGATGCAAGAAATAACTTGTTACAAGCACTCATTCTTCTTTTGAGCTCTTTGCATTTAAGATGCTTCATTTTTCTTTTTCATGTCCTTCTCTCTGGTGGTTTGTAATGGTGCTTCTGCACTCCAGGCACCCACCTACACTTTCTGTGCTTTTAAACTAGGTCTTACCCCCACTAAAGTCAACTTTTCCCTTGGCAGGGAAGTGAAGACAAAAGTGACTGAGTTTCAATTCCAAGGTCACTGTCACTTCCAGAGTGATGCTATCTGAGACCTCAGCTCTACTGCTGCTCCAGGCATCAGCGAGCAGCAGTTTCAGCCTTTTTTCCCCCAAGGCTCCCAGACAGGCTTCTCACTTAGCAAGCAAGAAAGAAGTGGTTCCTGCATGACGAACAGCAGCAGCACAGCAAAAAAAGTTCTCTTTTTCTCTCTGCAGCATGCGGAAGCCTTCAAGGAAACATCAGCCCTACCAACCTGCAGCCCTCTAAGGAGTGGTAAATATAAGCAAAAGTAGCTCAGACAATGAAATTTTTGTTGCCATGTAACACATTCAGCTGAGATTAATAAAGACAATCCTTAGACTTATGTAAGTTTAAAAAGGTACCCAATACCAGCTAAGAACAACATGGAAATTTAAAAAAAAAAACCAAACCAACAAAATACTCCAAAATCCAAACAAAATATCTGGTCATGAAGATGTTTTTTTAGCTGTGATTTCACTTCTTCTGCATTTATTATGATCAGTTGATTAAATTGAGGGCTAAATCCAGAGTGAGGACAGCTTGCAGCTTAACAAGAATGTTATCCAAACATCTCATATGACTTTTTTCCCCTCCTTGAAATAGCATAGTTCTGAAACACTATTCAAAGAAAGTAAGTTAATTTGAAATTGTTTGAAATTGCTAGCTCTGGCAATCTGGAGACAGAGTGTATTTCAATCACTTTGTACTTTCAGAGTTTATAAAAGCAGTATGGAAGGAATAAGAAGCAACCAGTGCTGCTTCATGAGAAAATGCTTGTGTTTATGAGAATATTAAGAATGTCTGTGTCTTTTTTCAGATACTGTGTGTTAGTTAAAGGATCAAAAAGAAAATTTCATTGGCTTCCAGCTCTCTGCTAGTTCCCTGTACACAATCACCTTCCTTCCCAATAGTTTAAAAATAATGGGGAATATTAAAAAAATAAACAAAAGGACACAGATGAGAAACTGGTCAGAGTCAAAAAGCTGCAACACTAGAGATAAAATGGATGTTCTGAGTATGTAGGTGCTTGAAATGCTGACCATAAGAAGACAGATGAAGACTAGAGTCGATAATTATTTTCCAGAAACGAAATGGGGTTATGTGAGAAACTGATGGCATGTGGTCTTGAAAATGAAGGTGTGGATGAGTTTAAGTTCAGTGTTCAAATCAGCCTTTTGAATAAACACACATTTTTAGGTAGGAGTTTGGGAGAAAGAGGACTGATATTTCAAAGACGCCTGCTTTGAAACTGCATTCAGGAAAATTTTAGTAAGTGGCTGAAGCAGCTAAAGTCTCTGGTGTTATAGACTACCAGTGAGTAGTCTCATGAATGGTCAGACTGGGGGATTTCCTTAATAACTCCTCTACATTCCCTGCAGGAAGGAGCAAAGGAAGAGTAAGGAGAGCACTGACCTGCTGCATCTGTGGTGAGTGATGGAACTTACTGTTCCATTTACAGTTCCATTTTAAAATTAGATGCTGGGCAAGTAAGCAATTAAAATTCAAGAAGGAAAACAGAAGTATCTGGCGGTTGTTCAGTAAGCCTAACTTGTATAAAAATGATCTGCACATAGCTTGTATAAGTATAAACAGTCAGCAGCATGAGATTATGAAAAACAATCCTTGCCTGGCAAGTGTAATTACTTTTAACAAAATGTAAAATCCAGGGAGTGAAGAGAACACACAGCACAAATACTCTCTGTGTAGGCTTGGTCATTCAGCTGTACATGGAAAACGCTCCCATAAAGCATCTAAACCATCGTCTTTGGACATACCAATGCAGACAGATGCAAAAGGGTTCAAATTCCAAGGTGGACATATGTTAACTTGGCCCTCCAGTCCCAGTCAAACAAGCTCAGGAAGAGATTTATTAGAGCGACCTGAATACCATGTGGTGGCACCGTTTCTAATTCAAAGCTGGTTCATGCCTGGTCAGTGATTTCTGATGTGTTTTCACACACCAAGACACCTCCTAGCTCTGTGGGTCTCCTCTGTGGCATTGAGTTCACCAGGAGGAGTGATGAACAATAGCAGTCCCATGACTGTCTCACCATTATCCAGCACTTTCTGGGTTCCAGCCCTTCATCCCCCAATTGTCTTCTGGGTAAATCACTCCCTGTCAATGGCCTGGCAGCAGAAGCACCATTGTTCCATCTAGTGGAGAGCTATTCAGTGTTGATGGCCTTTGATTTCTCTTTCCAAACATAGGCCTTGACTCTGCCAGATAGGATTTTGCTGGTACAGTTATGCTGGCAAATCCTCCCAACATAAGCACAGTCTGTAGCCCCCAAAGATTTACTGTGGCCCAAGTAGTCTAACTTGCATTCAATCCCGTGAAAATAATAAGTGCAGACAACACCAAAGCCCCTCAGAAAAGTCCAATATAAAATATATACACTAATTTACAGCAAAGATTGCAATTGTAAATAGCATTCGGAGAAAAAGTAAGTAACGACATTCA
>JANPWX010000018.1:1278355-1410415 GCA_024734555.1 Trochalopteron elliotii
TCCATCGTCTACCGAATGGGGTAAGTCGCTGCATCCCGACAGCTTGCGGCGGGCAGGAGAGGCTTCAGCCTGGGCTGTGCGGGGGAACCGGGGGACTGTCGGCTCCGGCCGCCTCGCCCCTCACGGTGTCCGGGGTGTCGGTGGTCTCTCCGCCCGTGTCGGCGGCGCTGGGACCGCAGCCGCGCAGGACGCGCTACGCTTTTTCCAGCCGGGCGCCGGTGACGGTCCGCAGCTCCCAGATGGGAGCCCCGGCCGGGGCCGGTGCCGGGCGACGCTCGGATGGGTGATGCCCGAGCGGTGCTTCTCTGTCCCGAGGGCTGAAAGCGGGGCGGCGGAGGTCTCCGTCGCGGCGCCTCGGCCACATCCTTTCCACTGACGCTTCGAGAAACCTTTCGAGGGGAAAACAAGTGAATTAAAGTTTCACGTTGCCTCTTTCGAGCCCCAGGTGCACTCGCTTGGAACTGGACAGGGTGGGTTTGCCTTAGGGTCAGCCAGTACTTGACTTGGAAATAATTTTGAGCGTTTTATAACTTCTGCGCTACGGATTCCTGTTGTGTTTCATTTTGACATACCAAAGGCGAAAAAGCAGTGAGTAAAAGCCTCTGGTGCTTTTTCTGACTTCGTGTTACGTTGTTTAGTAAACAAAAATTTTGTACGTCTTTGAGTGAAGCTGTAGTTTTACATATTTTATAAAGAATAATTTAAATAGCATAAAACCAAGTTATAGCATGTAAAAAACTTTTTTTCCTGAAGACAGACACAAACAATGTTTGTGTGTCATTTAGTGAGTTTCTAGGAGATGGACTATTTAACCAGAAAAAAAAAGAAAAAAAAAAGAAAAAAACCCTCCAGAAAAAACCCAAGAATATGCTTGACATTTGGTAGCTGGATGTTTCAAAAAGACAACCAGGACTGGATTTAGATAAAATTAAATGATCTGATTGGGTTCAGAAATAGTCTGTTGAGAAGAATGTTGATGCACATACGTTTGTACTAGATAAAATAAAATAAAACAGCTCTCCTTTATGAACATGTAGAGAGTGTTATGATTCAGGGCTATGACTAAAAAATTTAATTAAAGTGAGAGACTTAATGACTGACAAGATCAAATTCACTGGCAAGACACTCGGTTAATTTGCAACCAAGATCAAGAATTTATTTCTGTAAAAAACAAAGTAGCCTATACCATAGATACTAAGATCCAGAAAGAGTTTCCAGTTAAGGTTTTGATGGTGACTTTAACACTGTTGCTCCTGCCAGCATCCTCTGCCAGAGCACAGGCTGAGACAGTCCCCACTTTTCGCTGCCACATCCACCGCGTCTCTGCGTCCATGCCTGTTTGTGACAAACGATCTTTTTGCCATAGTTGACCATAAAAGTGTGTTCAGGTGCCCTTCAACATCGAGGAGAAGATTAGGATTTTAGGGGCTGCATTGGGCTAGTGTGTAAACCTCTCCAGCCCCCAGCTCTGAAAGCACAAGGCTACACAGTCTGTAGGGTGTATGGAGAGGGAATGTTTCAGGAAGAGTGGCGGGGAATGAACACTCGTATGCGGAAAATTTGGTTGTTGTGGTTTCAGGATTTCAATTTCAACTGATCCGTGGGAGGGGGATGTATATTATTACCTCAGCCTCCCATTGATTCAGATTTCTGCTCGGGAATTGTAAGGAGGAAATGTATTTCTAGGCCCTGTTTGCAATGCGAGTGCTTATAAAAACCAGCCAGCCAGTCTAATATTGATTCATCGGTTTCAGCGTATAAACAGATTTAACTCCAGTGAGGATGATTTAGTACTCAGAAATGATTTTTCCGTTAGATTTTCCTTTCTGTAGGTATATCAAAAAATATAGTAAAGATGCTTTCAGTATCAGGAACTGCCCATGTGTAGTTAAACGAGACTAGAGGACACACTACAGCTTTTGCTGTTGCGTGTTTAAGGGGTCTGAGCCAATCTTAGACCCCACTGAACATGGGGGCTCTGCTATTGAATTATCAAAGCCTGGTGCCAAATCCTTCCTTAATATTCCTGGTAATTACTGCTGACTCATGCTGACATGTGAGTTCAATTAGCCCCAACTGGAATGTAAAGGATGTGGGAGTGTCTCTTTGTGCCCAGAGACAGCTAGGACAAAGCAGATTTTGGAGGAAAATTCAAGGAATTGCCAAGTTTGGGTAGGAAGTGTCAGCCAGGGCTTTTTTTTTTTACAGTAATGTTCGAATAACCATTAAAGTTGAAGCCCAGGAAGGGGATGTTGAATAACATGGACTTGTCTTCACTATGGAACAACTGTAGTCCTAACTCAGACATTGTTTCTAATTTGAGTCATGTCCACACACACAAACTTGTTGCTGAAGAGTGTTGATATTTTCAATTTGAGTTGGTTTACCCATGAGGAATAAGCTATAGCTCAGATAACCACAATTCATCAGCTGTTAACCCCATCTGCTTGAGTGGCAGAAGTGGGATTTTGCTCAACCCTTCCTGCTCCCACTTGAAGGGGGTTACCTGGAGAGCAGGAAGCTCCAGGCTGCTTCGCTGGTACAGGCAGAACACAGCCTGGTTTGGCTGTGAGGTAGGCAATGGGATATTTGCCAATGTGAACGTTCCCATACAATTACTGCCTAACTGCCATGTTTGTGACAGGTCACTGGTGGTGGACACTGTCACCACACGGCCATGGCAAAGTGGGACGGGAGGATTCTGCAGCAGTCCAGCACTTTCTGGTGCTCAGAACAGGGCACTGCTCAACCAGGCATGAGAAGCAAACAAATGTCTTTGCCCCAGAAATTAATTTCTTGTCAGCTACCAGCTGGTGCAAAAGGTAAATTACATGTCAGAGGTACATGCTGATATATATATATATATATACACATATATACATATAAAGCCATAGTTGGCTAGCAGAAGCGGGAGCTGCTGCTTTTGAGAGAAGCAGTTTCATTGTTGGCCCTCTATGCAAGTCGCCACTAGGAAACTGCAGGTCACAATTTCTACTAACATTTTGAGGTCGAAGAAAAGAAGGTGGACATGATGGCAAATATGCAGCCTAGTGTGTACCAATTAGGCTTATTTTTTATTTTTTTCCAAGAGGAAAATGATCCTTCTGGGTCTGCATGAAGAATGAAAATTTCAAGGTGCTTTGCAAGGAATTTGACTGAGAGTCAGGAACCAGATGAACATCTTGAGACGGAAATGCTTTAGGAGTATGTCTGTCAGTCCGGAGCTCCCACAGAGCTGTTCACAGTCATGTTGGATTTAATTCAGCTTCCCTTCAGAGTCTTGAATTTTGAGATTTTCAGTAGCAAGTCCTGTCTGTGTGATACTGCTGTCAAGATATCAAATATGTCATAGGTAACTACAGAAATCGAATTGATGGACTAACAAGGTTGCACAGGTGGGGTGGAAAAAACTGTGCCAACATAACACCAACTAAATGCACCCCAAATATTAATGAACCTCCAAGGTTCCCTGTGCCAGTGTGTGATACAACCATTTCAGCATAGACCGGGGAGAAGCTGTTCACTCAAGTGCAATCCTCAGGTTCACAGATGTGCAGCTACAATCACAAGAGACCCAGTGTATCTCTTTTACCTCTTTGAAACCTTATTCTGAATCTTATCCTTTCCCTCTGAGAGGTTTCTTCTGGTGTGTAGTGACAGGGCAAGTGCAGGATGGCTGTGTAAAATTGTGCAAGGTGGCAGTGCTTAGCTGTCTATGCCAGTGGAAGGTTTTCAGTATGAGCATTTGTAAACAAAGCATTTAATCTGTACCCAGGTACTTGTGGAATGAGGGCTGGACCATACTGTCTATGCTTTTGAATTAAAGCTGCATCTGCAGGCAACACAAATAATTTGCATGATGCAATCCGTATGAAGGTAGGGCTGCAAAACATGGTGTTTGCAATCATGTATTTATTCTGTGGCTGCAGTGCTGCCTGGTGCACCAGAGCTACAGTTCTGTATTCAACAGCGATATCTGTGCATGCACTAAATACATTAGATTTTTATTCCTTATTCTTAACTGCATTAGTATTGATACTCAATGGTGGTAATTTCAATATGTTTAGCTTGCTGAAAACATGTGCTCACATAAAATCAAGTCCTGTGATTTCTTAAGACTGTAGAAACCCACCATTAGAGGGTTTCTCCCTCTTCTGCAACATTTCAGCTGAAACAGAGTGAAGTTGAATGCGTGGCAGTTTTTGGGTCACTGTCTCTCTTTTCTGGCTGCTCTTTGCTACTCTTGGTAGTGTACAGATCCCGAGAGTCATGGTGTTAAGTAATCTCTTGAACTTTTTTCTTCACTGAAATTTCAAATATTATGTTCTCACCTTACACTTAGGGCAGCACTGTTTGGAAAGCAGCTCTTCTTGGCCACGTTGTCTCTCACAGGGATTTGCTTTTGCAAAATGTGCTTTTCTGATATCTGAGAACTCCTAGTGCACTTGTCAGATTGAGTCTCCCTTTCCTTGTCCTAAAATGAGGAATCATTCCACAAACATTGTGCTTTCTTCTTGTTTCAGGTCATTTTTAGAGAAGCAAAATTTGATGAGGTTGTTTTGTGGGCAAGGAGTACAGGCATTAGAGATGTTGGAGGGGTATACTGAGAGGACTATCGTTCAGGTTGGTACTCCACAGGATCTGTCAGACTGTTCCCTATTTCATGAATGTCTCAAATGAGGGGCCAGAGCATGTGGGCATTCAGCCTGCAGAGGTCACCAAACAGGTTTCAGGCACTCTGGAAGATAAAAATCAAATTCAGAATGATTTTTGACAGTCACACCCTCCAGAAAACCGACCAGGATATGAGTCTATAAGGTTTAGTGCAAAGGTTTATCTTTAGTCAGTAATACATCATGTACATAAATATAGCATAGGGAATGGCTCAGGAGAAAAGGATGTGGAAATGTGGTGGTTCACAAACTCAACATGAGTCAGTAGCATTGTACTGTTGTAAAAAATGGTGTATTAGAACAGAAATGGTTTTTCTGAGGTACATCAATTTTTTTGTCCTGCCCAACTCAGGTAGGTCCTGAGCTGGAGTATTGCACTCATTTGGGAGAAGGGTACTTGAAAAAAAATTGCAGATAGAATTAAGAGTCCAGAAGAGAGCAAAAGGGATTATCAGGTATATAAAAACATTGCTTACAAGTAAAGATTAGAATAATTATTAAGAGACAAGAAAAGTAAAGAGACAGAAATTAAAAATCATCGGAAATACAGGATTAGCTGCCGACTTAGTTGAATTTAAACTGTAGTTTAGGTTCATGTCAGTTAGGACAAGAAATTATAGAATCATACCATGTGTTGTAGTAAGGAAAATTTACTTTAACATGCTTAGGAATAAAAATTGTGATTTTAGTGATCGTGAAGTGCTGGAATAAAATCTCTGGGGTACTCATAGAAACTGTGCTTCTTCAGTGTAAGCATCATTGGGGAGTGGTTTAACAGCTGTGTTGTTACAGCTATGATGGCCTAAGCATGTAAAAGACTAGAAAGATGTGGCACTTTTTTATTAAATCAATTGATTTAGCTAGAAAAAACAGACAAGTCTTTCATGCTCACAAGCCATTTCTCAGATATGCAACCTCTGAATGGTTTTGGTACAGCTGCTTCTGTATGAAACAGGGAATGATGTTCTGTACAGTCTCTTGAGGGTCTTTTCAGTCCCATTTGCAATGATTAACAAAATCTTTCTGTCTTGGGATAGACGGGTGTTAAGGGACTGGGGAGGGAAGGCAGGCTATAAAAGCAGATGAAAGAGCTCTCTCCTACCCTGTAATTGGGGAGATTCCCTGTGATTTTCACTCCATGAAAAATGCCTGTTTGTTACTTTTTAGGAGTGGATGAGGATCAGTAAATCTTATACTAGCTTCTCTATAAGTGTCAGGTGGTTTTGGATAGCAGCAAATACTTTATGACAAGTGATATTGTGGTAGGATGTGATGTGATAAAATGTTTGTTTTTTGAATCTTAGAGACAAATAAAATTCTGAGAGTTTTGAAGGAAAGAGGTCAAATTTCCCCCCATCTATTGCCCTAATTATATAAAGTGAAATACTTGTAGTCATGAGTTGTTTATGAAAATTAATATTTTAAAATCTAAAAATGCATGATCAAAACTTAATGAGCATAGAGAAAGCAGCACTGCTAGGATTATTAATGAGAATTAGTTTTTATATATTGGATGATTTAGGGTAGTAACAGGTATAAGTAATATTAGAAGAGGGTAGTACTGCAGTACTACTCAAAGAAACTTGAAAATGTATTTAAACTTTTTTTGTCTCTGGACACATGTCTCTAAAACAGTAAAAGTATTTACAATAAAACATTCCAGAAGCTGTCAAATAACAAATGAAGAAGGTAGGTATATCCATAGATCTCAAACCCATAATGGGAATATTTTACTTACAAAGGAGAAATTTGTGTTTCTGGAGAGGAAAACACAGAATCATAGATCACAGAGTGTTTTGGGTTGGAAAGGACCTTAAAGATTCTAATTCTTACCCCACTGCCATGGGCAGGGACACCTTCAACTAGGTTCTCCATTCAACCTGGACCTGAACACTTCTAGAAATGGGGCACCTACAACATCTCCAGGTGACCTGTGCCAGTGTCTCACCACCCTCACTGCAAAAAACTTCTTCTTAACAATTCATCTAAACCTGCCTTCACTTTGAAAACATTACCCTTTGTCTTATCACTACATACCCTTGTGAAAAGTCCCTCTCCAGGTTTCTTGTAGGCTCACTTTAGGTACTGGAAGGCTCCTGTAAGGTCTCCCTGGAGCCAAGTGCTTCTCCCCAGGACTGCCCTCAATCCATTCTCTGCCCCACCTGTGCTTGGGGCTGCTTGACTCACATGCAGGACCTTGCACTTGGCCATGTTGAGCTTTATCATGTTTGCATGGGCCTTATACATTGGTAATTAAGGACCTGCGCTGTATTTTAGTACTTATCCAAACCAAGGTGATGGAGTAGTGCCTTGTCAGCACAGCATACAAAGCTAGACAGCCTTTCAACCAGTATAACTTTTTAAGCTGTATTTATATAAAAAATATTAGCTACATCAGGTTTTATTTTTACTTTTGTTTTCAGATTCAGTATCTGAAAGAACAGGAACTTTTGAGTTTCCGTTTCCATTCTTATTTTCATGTACTTCATTAAACTGAAGACTTGAAAGAGTTGAGCAAAAGCTTGACAATTCACGTGGCAGCCTGGCTCTTGGTGTGTGTTTCCAATCTGTGACCTGCTTCTTTCAAACTAAGTGGTTTTTACAATGGTGCCACAAACATTTTAAAACACTGAACTGCGATGGTAATAATAACAATGTCAATTTCAGCATCAAGCTAACATAACTTGCAGAGTTGCAGGAGAAAATATTTAATGTTTCATTTCGATTTTTCTCTGCACTCCCGTTTTCCATCTCAAGCTTTGAGAAAAACACCTTTTCTTTTTTTCTCTCCCTGAAAGATGGGATTTTCTCTTTGTTTGTTTTGGATTTTTTTGTGTTTTTTTTTTTTACCTCTGGATCTTCAGATATCTAAGCTGTGCTGAACCTCTGTTGTGGGGCTTTTGTAAGTTCATTCCTCAGTTATTCTTTTTCTTCCACTGGAAAACTCAGTAGGAGCAACACAGAAAAGCAAAGCCTGGAGAAGGATAGGGTTGCATCTCCCCAATAAGCTGATTTTACATATAGGTGTATTACTGGTTTTCCTGCCTGCCTTCCTAGTCCTACATACATTTCATAACTTTTAGAGCAGTCTCCATTTTGTTGGCCTTAGATCCAGGTCTCTTTTGCTTCTTTTCTCTGGAAGAATGCTATGCTGTGTTATGCTGGTGTCACACAGACTCCTCTGAGGACAGGCTCTGAGCCAAAGGTGGCCACTTTTGTCTCTTTTCACACTATCTCTAGTGATGCAGAAAAAATGCAAATATATAATTCCAATGAATTATATATGTTATATATATGTATATGGAAAAATAGATATTCAAAATATATGAGCTGTCACATCTTTTACGCCTGTTCTGCATTGGAGTACAACTAAAATCTTTGAAGAAGTCTTCTGTGGAAAAAAAGAGAGAAATCAGGGCAATGAGAGTACAGTTACTGTGTAGGACAGACTTTTTCGAAAGACTTGGAATTGAATCTTGGTCCTCTTGCAGAAGTGCATCACCATCTTACTGGCTATGGTGGAGACCCCCCCTGAATTTGAAAAGCAATTCTTTCCTGATGAAACTTCCATTTAGGTTCCATTTTGGCTTTACAAAAAGCCAAAATGCAACTTAAATGAGTTCTAGAAAACTCCTAGAAATGGTTGCTAGTGATTCTGTCCTATCTCATCTATTGAATCCTCTAACCTACCTGTAGTCTCCCTTTGTATAACTCAGGGTTTCTCATCATGCTGTTTGCATTTACTCCAAAATTGCACCACTGTGGTGAGTTGACCCTGGGTGGATGCCAGGCACCCACCAAAAGCACTCTATCACTCCCTTCCTCAACTGGACAAGGGAAAGGGAAAGAAAGTATAACAAAAGGCTCATGAGCTGAGATAAGGGCAGCAAGAGATCACTCACTGATTGTCATCACGGGCAAAACAGACTCGGCTTGGGGAAATTAACTTATTACAAATCAAAATCAGAGCAGGATATTGAGAAGTAAAACAAATCTTAAAAACACCTTCCCCTCACCCCTCCTTTCTTTCCAGCTGTACCTCCTGCCTCCCAGTGGTGCAGGAAGACAGGGAATGGGGTTATGGTCAGTTCATCACACGTTTCTCCCACTGCTTAGAGAGAGGAGTCGTTCGTCTGCTCCAAAGTGGGGTTCTTCTCACAGGAGACAGTTCTTCATGAACTTCTCCAGCCTGAGTCTTTTCCACAGACTACAGTTCTTCACAAACTGCTCTGGTGTGGGTCCCTTCCTGCGGAGTGCAGTCCTTCAGGAACAAGTTGCTCCAGCACAGATCCCCCACAAACCATGCGGAACACTCACTGGACACATTTTCTCCATGGGTCTGCAGGTCCCTCCCAGGAACCAGCTCCAACACAGGTCACAGCCTCCTGTCAGGCATCCACTTGCTCGGGTGTGCATGTTTTCCACAGGCTGCAGGTGGATCTCTGCATCCCTGTGGATCTCCATGGGCTGCATGGATACAACTGCCTCACCATGGGCTGTACCACAGGCTGCAGAAGAATCTCAGCTCTGGCACCTGAAACACCTCCTCCCCTTTCTTCACTGACCTTGGTGTCTGCCAAGTCGCTCCTTTCACCTATTCCTACTCCCCACTTCTCTGAGTGCAATTTATTCTGCACAATATTTTTTGTTCTTCTTCTCAAATATGTTATCACAGAGACACTTCTACCATCTCTGACTGGCTTTGCCTTGGCCTGTGCTGAGTCCACATTGGAGCAGCCTGCCATTGGCTCTGTTGGACGTGGAGGGTGCTTCTAGCATCTTCTCACAGAAGCCACTCCTGTAGCCCCTCTGCTACCAAAACCTGGTTACACAAACTCAATACAACCACACTTCTAGTCTGGCCTTGTGGGTGGATGCAGGATGATAAATAGTTCTATCAAAGATCCTTGTTCTAGTGTTTCAAAGAGAACACCAAACCTCATAGCTGAAGTGTGATGAAATGACAAGCAGGGTATTAAAACATAGGTGGTTGGGAGAATAACACCAGGAATACCAGTGAACTTGCAAGAGCGTTTGGAGGACCAGTCCTTAATTATATTTGCAATCTGTGGCTATTTTTGTGACTCCAAGTAATGTGTAATTTACCTTATCACAGTGGTGTGTGAGTGCTGGAGCACATACCACCTTATGTTTGGAACAAGGGGTGGGGCATGAGGATAAAAAACTCAACAGGCAGTCAGTGCACAGCCATGTGTGTCTTGTGAAAAACGTGACACAATTAATTCAAAGGGATATTGTTATCCTCTTTTATGTAAGGATATTTATCCTTCACTTAAAAATGAACACAAGATAATGAACTGCATAAACTTGAATAACTAATTAGCTCTAGAAGCCTTATCATGACAGCACAGGGCTAAATCTGGGCAGAACCTCTCTGAGAAATTATATGTATAATCAACGAGCATGCTTGAGTTGTTCTCTTTACTGAGCTCTGTGTCGCCAGCATAAAGCTGCTCCCAAAACCTGAACGTAACTATAGGTAGAAGACAACTGAGCTGAGGCATTGCTACACTATTCATTCATGGTAGAAATATTTCAGTGACCTATCTTACTGGTTTTAGTCAGGTTTGCTATGGAAATGACGCTTACACTTTCACGACGTCTGCTTTTCTTGTGACCTGCTAGTCAGGTTCCAGCAGACAGAACAGAGGGACAGAGATCTCAAAGATACTATGTTCCTGAGAGTTTAAAAGTGAAACATGCTACACTAATATCCCTGCTGAGGGAAAGATAGCAATGCAAGATTGACTATCCTGTTAGTCATCAGATAATCCATATGGTTCAGACAGTATCCTAAATGCCCCAGCTGTAGAAAAACTTTCCATTGCTGCTCATGCCTTCCTATGAAAAGTCCAGCTGCTGTGGCAACCCCATATTTTCCTCAGAACGTCTGTGGTATAGACAGTGGAGGACAAAAGTCAAGCCTGGTAGAAAGAGATACCACTCTACTAACTACAAAGTATTGTACCAGACATACGCCCAACATTCATATTTTTGGTGTGTTTTTATATATGCTACCATGTGTATCCTTCCTCAAGTGACAGAGTGCATGTTAGAAGTTCTAAAAACAGCTGTATTTTTCAAACATCACTTTAAAAAACCCATCAAAACTGCATCTAAGCTTTTTAAAGAAGTTATTTATTTACATCCTCAAAGCTCAAAAGAAGTGTCCTTGAACCTAATTTCAGGATTTCTTATATAAACACATAAAGAAAGAAAGGCTGATGAGACAATTCAGTCCCCTGATGAACTTGAACTTATTACATATCCATCCTGTAGCAAAGGGCTGCTCTTGTTTTAAAGTCAAGCACTTGCAAATTAGGAAACCCAGGAGTAAATACAAATTCATAAAACATTTAGATTGAAAAAGACCTCTGAGAACATCAAGTCAAGCTGTTAAATTCCTCACTTGTGTGGACAGCCACTAAACTTAATCTCATACTAAAACAGAAGTTGTGTATTTTGTTTCTACTAACCTCATTTACCTCATAGTCCCAGCTCTGTACTACGTGCTGTTCGAATCCTGTGCAAAAAAAGTGCTATTAATTTTGTCACAGACTCTTTGATGATAATTGCGACTTTAGTATTTAAGTACATCAAATCCACCACTGAATTAATCTTTATTATACTGCTGAGACATATTAGCAGTGGTAAATCTGAAATACTTATTCTCATTTACTCAATGCCAGGCACTCAGGAGATGATTTTCCAGAAGACGCAGCCTTTGGTGCACGCTCATTCAGAGCTCAGTACTGGCTGCCTCCAGCTGCACTACTGAGTGCTCAGTGCTTTTAGAACAGACCAAGGCTCCCAGAGAGCTAGGGCTGGTGTCTCTGGTGTCCCAGGCTGTAGTGGCGTGCCTTGCATCCTGCAGCCCTAATTCGTGCAGCCCCTGCGGAGCCCCGATTCCTTCCCTCAGCTCTCTGAGCAGGGCAGGAGTCTGGCTCCCAGTGCTCAGATTGCTTCTGGTAAGGCAGGCAGCGAAGGCAAAGGAGCCCATACCTGGAAGGGAGATTGCAGTAGGGAGGTGCTGGCCACCTTATTTCTGGCAACCCCCCCAAATTTTCAATGGTTACTTGGAATTCCTAATGACAATTCAAAAGCAATGCTCCCGAATGGTCCTTTCCCGGAGTCTTTCAGAGCACAGCATCTCTCTGCAGGTCTTAGGGGTGCTGAGAGTCAGGACTACAAGCCTTCTGCTTCTGCTCCCTCCCTGCCTCGTCCCAATCTGCTTCAGTCCTTCGAGTGGCTGACTCCTTGTTCCCGTGCCTTGTATTTGGAGTCCTTTGTTGCGCCAGGATGGGGAGGGACAGCAAGAGGGAAGGTCTAGCACTGCCTGTGCTGCTGAGAGGGGAGGCCTGCGAAGCACACGGAGATGCATATGCACAATGCAGATGCCTGTGGGAGGAAAGATGGGGATGACGTGTGCTCAACTCAGGCAGAAGCTGTAGATAATTGTCAGACAAATCTCCCAAGCACATGCAAGATGGATTTTTTTTTTTTTAGAAGCTCCAAACATAGCCAAATTTGTACACATTTTCTTCAAAGGAAATTAAAGAGAGATTTTATGTGTGTTTGTCAGACAACATATGATCTCTGGTACTTGTAGAACACCCTCTGTAAATCAAGCATTACATACATTTTTTTAGTCTTCTAAAAACTCCTTACATTTGAGATTTAGCCCTCTGCTCTTTCACTGGAGAAATAATTGAGACAGAAAAGGAAATTTTAGGGCCAGAAAGAGCCACTGTGATCTTGTTTCAATCTCATGTATAACTGGACCATCAGATATCCTTCAACAAATTCTTACCACACAGGTCCATTAGTTTTGTTAAGAAAAAAGTTTTTGATGAAAATATGCTCAGTGATGGAGAATCCTCTACAGGCTTTGGTAAATTATTTTGATAGTCATTTAATTGTTATTTGGACTTAATTAGCCTCAAGTTCAGTAAATTGAATCTTGCTAGAAGTGTTTGTTTCTTGTCATGAAATGTTTGTTTCCTACGTAGTGTAGTTACTTATTGTACGGAAGTTCTCTGTTGCTGTTCTTCATGATAAACCAAACAGTTTGAGCTCCTGCACTCTGACTGTGGGGCTCAGTTTCACAACCCTTATTCATTCTTTGCTCCAATTATTTTTTAAGTGGGGCTGCTTCAGCTAGAAACATACTATTTATAAGGACATATCCAAAACTGTTACCATATTTTCTCCTAAGACATCGCCATTCATTAGAAGCAGAAAACTTGGCACAAATGTGCTAATCACAATTAATTTAGTGAGAACAGGCAGGTAGATTTCCATCCTGTTGATGAGCCATTGTGACTGGAAGTCTTTTTCCAGAGCTGACCCTGCCAAGGTGGAAACACATAATTCTGAGAAAAACCAAGCCACTCTCCAGCCCCATCCCCTTCTTGCTTTGCTGGTGAAACTGCACCATGGTGCAGTGGCATGGCAGGGATGAGCACACACACAACCTTCTCACTCTTAGGCTGCCTGTTCGACAACTGTGCTGCTTTGAAGCCGTGCTCTGCACAGCCCTTTCTTGTAGTTCAGGCATTGAATGCATGGTATGTGATCACATTTGGGCAGGAAATGATTCATAAAATTTAGTGAAAGGAGAGATCATTGGATAATGTAATCTGACCTCCTATAGCTACCAAAGATTTTTTTTTTCTTGAGTATGCCTGCATTCAACTCAACTGTTTCTATTTAATTTAAGTATAACTTCTGTTAGGGTAAAGTGCATATTACCAAAAGGCATCTAACAGTGGTTTCAAGACAACAGGATCCATTAAATCCTTTGTACCTTGTTCCAGTGTTTAAATGCTCATGATGTTACAGATTAATGCCTTATTTCTCATTTGGATGTGTCTGGCTTCAGCTTCACTTTTTAAAATGCTTGCTGTGTTTCAGATTAAAATAATTCAGTACTCATATCTTCCCCTGGAAGTACTTCAGTTTACTCAAGTCACCTAAATCTTCTTTCTATGCTAAGAAATTTCTTCAGTCTGCAAGTATTTATTTTAGCTTCTTTCTTCACTCTTAGCAGTTTCTAATATTCCTTGAAAACCACTTATATGCAAACTGTACACACTGTTCCAGCATCACTCTTATCATATCTTTAAACAGATGTAAAACCACTTCACTTAGGTTAGCATCTGCATTAGCTGCCTTCGCAGCAGGTCCTCCCTGGCAGCTCAAACTATGGATTGTATTAATTTTTCACTTTAATCCATAATTCCTTTCAAGAATCACTCCCATTTCAGGATGCAGTCCCTATTCAGTATCAATGACGTGCATTCCCTATTCTGAGATGCAAGTGTTTGCATTTGTCTGCATTAAAATACATTGTGAATAAAGAGAAACCACCTACTGGGCACTCCAGCTTGCTCTGTTTCACTGTGTCTTCAGCATTATTTATCAATCTTCTAAATTTTTATAACTTTGTAAATATTATTGCCAATGAGTTTGTACTGAACCTTGATGTCTGTGAGGCCTTTATAAAACTTTTTCTATTTAGCAGTGATTTCTCTATGACTATTTTTCTTTTTATTCTGTCACTTGACAGATTGTTTACTGGTGCAAATTGTGCACCGTAATGCTTTGTTGGGGCTTTTTAAAACCAGAATGTTGTGCTGCTAACTTAAGTTAGTAACTAATACAAGTGACCTCCTCTGTCAGCTAGAGGTGACAACTTCTCAGTGAGCTAGCTTCACTCCAAAGAGCATGATATTCCATAGAATTCTGCTAAGTGATGTAATTCATCTTTCTTATCAGCTTTTCTGGCATTTTGCTTGGGATGGATGCCAGTCTTGCCATCCAGTGGATAGCTGGATCATTATGTTTCCCTCCTCTGAATATTATCATACAGCAGCTGTCTTTCAGTCCTTTGGCATTCCCCAGCATTCAGAGATTCATTGTGACTTAATGTCACTAGTGATTACAAGCATTGGACAGAACCAAATTCTTATGGTCCCCATCTATTCTTTTCTGGCAGTTCTGATCCTTTTGGTCCCAGCTCTCCTCCTGAAGTGCCTCAAGCTTGTAAGCCCCCTTTCCTTCTGGAGTGGTAGAAGATTGCTTCTTTGGGTCCATTTTCATCCTGCCTCAAACACATAGAGAGAATGTGAAGGCTCTCAAGCATTATAGGGAGAAAGCAAAGAGCACAACTGTGTGCTGTTCTGAGCAGGTGAGTACTGTCCACTCAAGTTCTTCCTGTTTCTCATCCACATGAGATGGGTGGGCTGGCAGGGGAAGGAGCCCCCAGCCTCCTTCAGTGGTGAAGGTGGGCTGTTCTGTCCTAGGGGTGAAGACAAGAGCTCACAGGTGATCAGAAGAAAACACAGTTCAAGTAGGACTGTGAATACATGCTCTTCTACAGTTTTTAAAATAAGTGTTTTCATGGTTTATGGTTCTGTGCAGCTCAACAAATTCAAGTGCTGTTTTCAGACATATTTTTAGGACCGTTAGCCATGAACCTTCTGTCTTTATTCCTGTCCATGCATTCTCACATTTTAATCACATGCCACTACTGGCATTAGTGGTAGTGGCAGAAGCACCTCTCAGTTGTATGTGTATCTAGCAGGTTGGTGTTTGGTGCTGGGACGGTGCTTCATACCGTGTTGCTGTGGTAACCCTTTGTTCTAATTCTGTAGAAAGTTCCTGTAAAAAGGACAAAGAGTGCATGGCTAATTCTTGTTTGATGGGAGTGCATGATTCTCCTTGTCAGAGACTAGAAATAATTCTGTTGAGCATTCTTACCTTTTATGCAGCTCTAACATAAAGCTATCTCCAACTAATTAGGACCATACACAATTTTTAGAATAATTTCCTTCATAATATTCTTCTAAATGCATACTATCTTTTGTCTTTAGCACTGAGATTTGTGAATTTTCCTTTGGGCCTTTATCTTTCCTAACTAGCATTTTGCACTCCATAAATTCTAGCACTAATTGTTTGCTATTTATTTCCTGGTTTTCAGTTTGAATACTGAGGTCTTTTTAGTTATTTCTATTTGCTGTCACATATTAATCAACTGATCCAGAATGGGTTTTAAAACAAAGTTGGCCTTTTGGGAAATTGAATGAACTCTTAGCTTTCAGTTTTCAGTTGAATTATGCTGTTCCAGCCTTTCTCCTCCTTGTTACTTTGCTCATGAAGGCAAGAGAAGGGAAGTCTAGCATGTGACACTGTTTTGAAACATGAACTATGACTCATAGATTCATATTATGGACAGGAAGGACTCAGAACACAAAAGTATTACAATATTGTATTAGGTTTGCATGGCAAGGATTTGGTAGTGGGGGTCTACAGGGGTGGCTTCTGTGAGAAGCTACTGGAAGCTTCCCCTGTGTCCAGTAGGTCTATGACAGACCTGCCACTGGCCAGGGCAGAGCCCATTGACAATGATGGCAGCACCTTTGGGATAATGTGTTTATGAAGGGGGAAAAGAGCCTGCACAACTGCAACTGCAGTCAGAGAGAGGAGTGAGAATATGTGAGAGCAGCAACCTTGCAGACATCAGGGTCAGTGAAGAAGGAGTGGAAGGAGGTGCTCCAGGCACCAGAGTGCCTGCAGGCCCTGGTGCAACCCATGGTGAGGCAGCTGTGTCCCTGCAGCCCATGAGGACTCCACCCCAGAAGAGGTGGATGCCTGAAGGAGGCTGTGACCCCATGGGAAGCCTGTGCTGGGGCAGGGTCCTGACAGACCTGTGGACCCATGGAGAGAGGAGCCCACACTGGAGCAGGTTTGCTGTCAGGACTTGTGATCCCAAGGAGCACCCATGCTGGAACAGCCTGTTCCTGAAGGGCTGGGCCCTGCGGAAGGGACCCGTGCTGGGGCAGTTTGTGAAGAACTGCAGCCCGTGGGAAAGACTCGTGTTGGAGAAGTTCATGGGAGAGTGTGGGGAGTCCTCCCCCTGAGGGGGAAGGAGTGGCAGAAACAGTGTGATGAACTGACCACAGCCTCCACTCTCCATCCCCTTGTGCTGCTGCAGGGGGAGGAGGTAGAGAAAATGCAGCGAAGTTGAGCCTCGGAAGAAGGGAGGGGTGTGGGGAAGGTATTTTTGAGATTTGGGTTTATCCTACTCTGATTTGATTGGTACCAAATTAAACTAATTTCCCTAAGTTCAGTCTGTTTTGTCCATGAGAGTAGGTGGTGAGTGATCTCTCCTTATCTCAACCCATGAACCTTTTGTTATATTTTCTCTCCCTTGTCTTGCTGAGGAGAGAATTGGTAGAGTGGGTTTGGTGGTGTACATCCAGACAGTGTCAATCCACCACAAATACAAAGAAAATACCTGTTAATGTAAAGTCTCAGAAGAAACTGCAGTTTATTTGGCATCTCCACACCGTTTTAGCTTCCAATTGAAGGAGGAAACCTGTGAAGGTAGATGTAATCTTAAAAACTGGTAGACTGTTTAAAAAAAAAGAACTTGCAGATTAAACCAATTTAACAAGGTCTTTGAAGGCAGCAAGAAGGCTTTATCTAAGCAAAGGCTGTGGCATAATCTTAACCTGCAGCAGTTATTGCACTATATCATATCCCTCATCAATTTTGGACAGGCATTTCACCCATCTGACATCACAGGAAATCATTCCAGTAATAGTGAAAAATATGGTTCTGTTTCTGGAAGAACTTAATGCCTGACACTGCACCAACTGGGGTATGACTGGTGTTTCCACCATAACCTGCATTTGAGAGAAGGCAACTAGTCTGATCTCTATATTATGCATAATTTCAGAATGAATTCTCAGAAGGAAAGAACAAATAAGAGCTGTAGTTAGTTGGAGTAAAAGCGAAATGTAGATTTAAATGATTTTGACAAAGTAACCTGATAGCTGTCTGTTGACACAATAACTGATTTTCCAGATCAGGGAAACACAGTAGACCTAAGCTATCTCATTTTAGCAAAGGATGCTGTATTTGCCTGTATGAAATACATTTTAGATTTTGCTTAATAAACTGGGCTCGATTCTGCTCTTCTAAAATGATAGGAAGAAAAATCAGTTTGCAACATGAGAGGGAAATAAAAGAGTTTGGGTTATCCCAGAATAGAAAAATGAAGGCTGACTGAAGATATGACTGATATTTAAAAATACGCTGATGAGTAAACACAATGGAGGAGGAAGAGCTATTTAAACTAAAAGACAATGTTGGCAGAAGAACAAATGGGCATAAAATGACCATGAACAAATTTAAGCTGGAAGGCGAAAGGTTTCTAGTTATCAGAAAGCTGTCTTTCAATGAAAAATAAAGCCCTTCTAAATAATTTTTAAATTAAACTCAGTAAGTTAATGATTTGCTTTACATGACACACATGTTCACCAGCATGGGATTTGATTCAGTGACATAGAAGTTCCCTTTAATTTTATATCTTACACAAAGCAGCAATTACTCTTGAGATATACTAACCTCTTTGGCCACTTTTGTACAGCACTTAGCATGACTAAAATGTTCTTTCAGACAGAAAATCAAGAGACTTTGATATTCAGCTAATCTCCAGAAGATCTGAACAGACTGAACGCAAAGACTTTTTCCCATCCTGCAATGTCTCTAAGGCTAACATACTCAAATAAATCAATAAGACCAAGTTTTGTGTGAAAATTGTCACCTCATTCAGCACTGCATTGGGTCCTAGTGCTAACCACAAAACTGTGTGTCACATCTTGAGCTGCCGACAGCTATATTTCCAGCCTTTAAAAATGAGGATGTGAGGATCTGGAGAAATGCTGATTTGAATAATTCCAACCTACTAGTCATAATGTCAGTAATGGAGATACTATTCCTGTGTGTTTTAAAAGCTGTGAAATCCTCCCTGCAGATGACAGGTAGCATTATCCATTCTTATTTGTTTAGCTGAATTTAGAAATGAGCCTGGAAGGGAAAAAAATTTGGATATCCAGTAAACAGGATGTGTTTTATACCCATTTTATATCACGCATAGTATACTTAATTGGAAAAAATGAAAATTGAACATAAGCATCAATATTCTAATAATATTAGGGTAGGAAATTGGAATAAGCCGTAAGGTTCTATCTTAACTAATGCCACCATGCTTTTTAGGGTTGCCTGAATGTCACACTCAAGGAATAAACATTTTCCTCGGTGGAACTTTCTCAGTGCTGGCATTTTGTACAGCAGTCTGAAACACAGAAACCTCTGAACTAAGAAACCTATTCCTTTTGTTTTTCAGTGTCAAAGCCATGATCCCTCCGGGGGAATGCCTGTATGCTGGGAGGAAAAGGAGGAAACCCATTCAAAAACAGTTAAGTATCATATTCATCAGGAGGCCTCTACCCCAAATATATGGACTAGAAATGAGGTAGAAGGGTTCCCTTCCTCCTATCATCCACTGACACGGGAGAGACCTAATCTTCTTCTCTGTCATGAGAGTTGGTTGGGAGGCTGACTCTTCATGGGTCTCCAGAAAGGATGCCAAGCCTGGGTCAAACCATCCTTACCCATCTCTAGGTATCCCAGGAGGAGGCCAGTGGTGATTGTGGTGGATACCAGAGTGCTGCTATGGAGAGTGGAGAGGGACAGTGCCCTTTTGTAGGCAGAACATACTGGTGGACTAAATGTCAGCTGGGCAGTGGGTTGGAGGGGTGGCTGCCACCTTCGTGCTTCCATGCTCCCTGTTGCCTCTTCAAGGAGCTTTTTGAGAAGCCACGTGTGGAGTGGCACCAGAGCACTGGCATTGCACTCCCCCCTTCCCCTTTCCTGGGCTTAGCCTTGCGTGGGGCATTGCTGAGCCCAACATGTGCGAGCCCGAAAAGTGGGTCAGTTCAGCCAACTGAAAGAGCAGACTGGTGAGTCACTTTTTGCATACAGAACACATAATTTTCAGACTTCTATTTACTAGAGGATCACTTCCATTAAGAGAAAAATGGGAGAGGGGAATTTTGCATGCAAATGCAAAGCAGGAAAAGAAGAAATGCAATCGAAATTTGTTACTACAAGATGCTTGAAATGGGAGGGGAAAAAAAAGGTTGCTATCACTCAAATGTAAATGATTTCCAGATGCCATAAACCGATCTGTGAAATAAAGCTTTTTAATGTAATCATCTCAAATTTTCTGTGTTACACTTGATTATATGATTATGAAACACACATTTTTACTGTGTTAGAATTATGAACTGGCACTGGTGGCCTTCACACACAATTTAAGGATGAGAAGGTAACTAAAATAAACTTCCCTATTTTCAGTTGTTCAGAACTTCTAAAAATAACCCACTTGGCTTAAAATTGTACATATTGGTCTAAAGTCAAAGTGGAGTTTCTTTCAATATTTTAATGACATCTGTTGATATTGTTTGGATTTTGAGCAGTATTTGCTCATGAACCACTTGTTCCCACTTGAAAAATTGTTTCTTTTAGTATAAGATATTTCATATTTCAATAGACAAAGATAATGGCATAAGCAAATAATTGTTCCTGCAAAAATCCTAAGTGTTGCATTCAAAATGTATGTAAGATTTCTGCACTACTGTTTCAGTATGGATGTGGATATTTGATTTTATAACAATTGCAAGAGGGATGGAACATTTCCAGTACATTAAATTACCTCTATGCAGAACTGTTTATGGATCATTACTTTTGTGAGGAAGGAAGGAGACTTGCAGTTGCTTTGAGAAACATTAAGCTTATGTTTGGAGTTCACATGCTAGCTAGAACTCCTCTCAAAGATGACTTCTAGATAAATGCAACTGCTAAGAAAACTACCTGCTAACAAATCATGGAAATGACCTCATTAGCCTTTTTTGGAGTTCTGGCTTTAATACTCTCAGAAACAAATTCTCATTTACTTTACACAACCAAGTTTTCATCGTGGGAACCATTGCAGGTAATGCTGCCTTGAAAATGGCTTTACTATGATGCTGCAGTGCAGGTATCTGAGCATGAACTTATCAAGCCAGGACATGAACAATTTTGATTCCGAAACATGGGTTAAAACAAAGGGAACTATTCTGATTGTTAGAATACTGAACTCCCACACTGGAGACAGCACTCCATTTTCTGTGGTTAGTTACTTACCACTTGCTGAGGATGATTTCTCAGTTCCTAGCAACACTGGTCTCTTCCTCAAACCTTATCTGTTTGTGGGCTTGGTCTTGGTAAGCCTTTCCTGTGCTTATTCCTTCACTCAGGGACTTTCCTCCAAAGAGGCTCTGAATGCCCCAGACTGACTGGCTGACACAGCTCCTTTCCCAGTCTGTGTCTTTCAGTCCTACTGGTCTTACTGACATTTCAGGACTCCAAGGTTACTGTTATGCTGTCTTGAATAATTCATCTTGAATTAAGATGGGTAGGCAAAGGTTATCAACTGAGCAGCATATTTAACCATTATTTTAATCCATGTCATATCATCTTGGTTACAGCTTTTTTCTCCTGCTTGATAGCTCAGCACTTTCTCCTCCACAGCCTTGTTGTACTTTCCCCACTATAGTTCTGCCAATGAATCAAGGTAGATACTGGCATCTGTTCTGGGAGGAGTTTTTGTTCAGTTGTAAAACCTGATTTTTCACAGGAAATAAGGTTGATTGGTATTGTTTGGCCAGTCTCACTTTTTAATGTAAGTAGTCTCTGGAGTTTACCTTTCTTTTAACAAAAGTATAAGTGAGCTCAGGTGCCTCAGTGTCAGCAGGATACTTGGATTTCAATAGGGATTCAAGGATTAGAGCTTTTGAAGGTCAAAATTTAAAGGATGGAACTGCAGCTTTCCCCTCTGCAGAACAACTGGGACATTTGCATCTCCCCATACTCAGTGCATTCCAAGAAGCCAACTCTCTGACTCTACATAATTTTTTCATGGTCAGACTGTCAACCAGGTGGTGATCCTGTAGCTGGCTTTTAAGACAGGATATCACAGAATGATATTGTTAATTTTCTTCATGAATGATTTTCAGGCACAGGAATTTTATTCCGAGGTGGTTTTACAGAACAGCAATGAAAATGTATAAAAAAGCTCCATGGGAAAATACAGAAACCCACAAGACTGTGGAAGAATGTGTGGAAAATTTTACTGGGAGGAGCTAATGTGTTTCAGTCTTGCTTTCTACACCAAAATAGCAGAGACTATCTTCATTAGGTTGCCATTCTCCAGATAACATATAAGTTTCAGGTCCTACTTTTATCCATGCAAGAAAATTAAAAAAAATAACTGTTTTCCTTTTGTGCCCAAAAACTTCCAAACAAGCCCCATTAAATGTGATCTACACTAAAGAATTTTGACATTTATGGGCATGGTTCAAACACCTGGGGCTCAGACAGATTGAAAATTTTCCATCAGATATGCTTTTCAGGCAGGCAGCTGGCATTTTGACTAAAGGAAACATTTTCTACCAAGTGTTTATTTCCTGTGGAAATCTAACATGTTACTGGTAATTCAAGTATTTGGAAATTAAAGAGATCTTGTCTTTAACCTCAACCTAAAATCACTGTGTTGAAATACTTAAAAGTGCTAAGGCAATGCTTCAGGACAGTTACCGTTTGAGAACTTCAGCCACTTCTTCATCCCAAACCCTGGCATCTTGTAAAACCCTCTCCCTCTAGAAAACATTTCTTGTAATGTTTTACAGCTCTTTAAAGGCTACTACACCTGCCCTAGCTCTGAGTGTACCTATAACTGCTCCAGACTGACCAATTCAGCCAGAACGGTGCCAGTTCCAGGGTAAACAGAGACCTTGGGAGGTGCAGGTCTCTCCTGCTTCCCAATTCTCAGTTTAAGGCCCTTTGTGGCATAGCCCTTCCTCTTACATGGTACCACACTATCCCACCTCTCATCTGCTCTGCTGGTGTTCTGTCTTCTTGACCATTAGTTCTGCTTTCACCTTTCCTTGCTGTGAAGACACAGAAGAGACACAGAAGGTGGGAAAGGGCCACCTTTCCTTCAGGCAGCTTTCTCTCCTTCTGTCCTTTTGGTTCATAGGAGATGGTGAACATGCACACACACATGGCTGCCACTGGAACTCAGTTCTTCCAGGATTTCTATACAATGTTCAAGTGATTATATATACCACATATATACAATATATGCAATATATACAATATATACAATGCTCAGTGACTGAGGGTGCTGCTCAGTACTGTCATAACGATCATCTGTTGTTACTTTTCTCTCAGCCTATCTTTTGCACCTCATGATCTCTCCTCCCTTTCCCTTCTTACTGAAAGCTTGCTGTCATGGTAAATGGTTAGACCTTTCTTAACTCAGGCCTTCTGCTGGTTTAACACTTCGGCACATTTATAGAACTTATTCAAAGTGAAGTTTTCATTAACAGGGTAGGGCTCCACAGTGGGTAGGGAGCAGCAGACAGAGCTGTAGTTGCAGGAAATTCCTCTGCGAGCTCACCAAACTGGTTTACACTAGTGGCAGTCTGTATGCCATGGGCACACTGAATCACTAATGCAGAAATGGCTTGATGCCTTGTGTACCACCGGAACAGAAAATGTTCTCCACACCAGCTCCCACTTCACAGGGACTGCCAATGTGGGTCCTGCACAGGTAAAAGTACTTGTTACTGCTGGGCAGTTTAACAGGGTGAAGAAGGAAAAGCCAGATTTATTGCTTTAATTACATGTGCTCCTTTACTATATACTCCTTTACTATAGTGTTGTATGGAAAGCAGAGGAAATGAGGAATCATCGAGTGATTCCTGTGTCTCTGTTTACCGTTTGACAATCCTGAGTTTAACACAAACACAACAAGCACCATCTTCTTTCAGCTCAAAATAAAGGCTAGAATTTTCATTTTAAAAGCATGCCACTGAAGATTTTTCCCTGCCTGTGCCTTTCTGTTTATGGCTAGTTAACTGATCCTTTCCATGGAACTCACATTGTTTAAAATCACATCCACTTGGCACCTTACTACCATTTACATCAAACCCCTGTTTGTTTAGATTCACTCCCTTACTGAATCATTCCCTTGAGTTTTCAGGAAAACTTTGTCCTGAACTTTCTCTCTTAGTCTTTTTACACCATTCCCTGCCATCTCTAGAAAACTATTCCTTGCACTCAGTACAAAGGCAGACCACCTAATTGCTTCAAACCCTTCCTCTCTGGCATACACCAGTCACTATTTTATGTGGTAAATAGGCTTAAACAACTTCTATTTCTATTTCATATTACTCTTGACAATTTTTACCTCTTGAACTCATCAGTTAAATTTTCCTTATTGGAATTAATTTCTTCTGTCCTACATTGCTTCCTTCCTTCAGCTGGTTTGTCAGGTGTAAAGACTGCTTAGCAAAAGCTTATGTTCTTTAGCTTCTGCTCAGCTATAGGCTGTGTTCCCACAAAATTACTGCCCTCCATAGATCAGGCATCCTTTTGGTGCCATAGGATGGCTGAGCCTCAAGGTTTACTGCAACAAATAATTATCTCAGAAAAATATTATTCCTTCTTTGTTGATTGCATTATTTCTTCTCGTATTTCCTCTGTATAGGAAAGTCGTTCATTTACCCCAATCAGCAAAATCTTCTCCATGTCTTTGGAAGCAACTCATTGCGTTATTGAAGAACCACATCTTAGTATTGGAAATTTTGAATGAAGTAGCAGATATTAAGTATTTTCAGTCAAACCTACCTCAAATTTTTTTCTGTCAATTCTGTTCACTGATTCTCTTCTCTTGAAGGGAGATTCTCAAAAGTAGCAATGATTCTTTGATACCTGATTTGCTTTAAGACGTTTTCAGTTAGCAGCAAAACGTACAAAACTGCACTTCAAAAAACTCATTTTTTTAACTTTTCTTTTCTTTTACTAATTTCTAAGCACAATTTATTTCAGAATGACAACTGCAATGACTAATTAATACTGTTGTAATTTAACACCTTAACCACCTTGTGAAATGCTAATGCTCGAAATAAATATTATGATTGAAAAATGCAGTCAATGTGTGTAGCATTTGAAGTGCAAATGAAAACGCAGCAGTAAAGTGTGACAAATAATTAGTTTTCACTCTCATTGTCCACTGGAACATCAGCTAGCTACTTAAGATTATGATCCTTGGATTCAGTGAGGTGAAAGCAGAAACTGTTAGCACAGCCATCGTTTTCTTACTTGCCATTTCCCATTCTTGAGTATCCATGTAGCTTATGGCTCCAGTGTCCCATAGCTCATACCTGGAAAATGCTCTTGACTACTGCTGGGTCCAGCAATAGCTGGCTACTGAAAGGAACCACCTTCTCAACCTCCCACTCTTCGTGCTTAATAGAAAAGTCTGTGCTTCAGCACTGAGCACCCCCCACTGTCATGCTGGAAATAAGGTGCCCATTTCTGTGTGCAAAGGCACCAGTTTTTCCTTTACTCCCTCTTGAGAACATCTTACACATTCTCTGGGAATATCAGTGGACATTCTGAAATTGAGGTTCCTCACCTGTGATGTATTTCATCTTCATGAATTTTCACTACAGCTATTCTAGGTTCCCTAGTACTGTCCATTACATAAGAGGAACACAAAATGGGGATGGACTTGCTTGGCCTAGAAAGCTGAGTAACTTTAATCTCTATGCTTTGTGAGGAATATCAATCTTCTTAAGCAACCAAAAATTTTTGTTGTTACTGATGTAGGAAGGTAAAAGTGAGAATGTACACAGGAGTTTTGAGCTTGAGGAAAGACTCTCTCCTTGTTTTATCTTCCATACTTTTTAAACTCATGTCTACAGACAGGCTCATTCTTTAATTATCTCCTGACCCACAGGTTAACTTTGAGTCATTAAATGGAGGGAACTGAGATGTTTTGAATTAATACAGCGGATATTGAATGGGCTCATGCATTAGTCACGGTAACTTTCCCCTGCTGTTCTGCCCCCCATTTGTACAATAAAGATGAGAAATTGTTTTTCCTGATATTGACTAGAACATGGACATAGTAACCACTTCCCTAAGGTGAGAGGCCCTGAGTAAGAGATACCCGTTCTTCACTTTTTGCCTGATACAAAAAGAGAAGACAAAGCCAGTGTCTTTGCACCAAGGCAAATGCAGAACGGTAAATCTCTTTTTGTCAGGACAGAGACTTTAAGGGTTTTAATAGAAGCTAAGGAAAGTATTCCTGTTATCAATTAATTGCACACAGCATCTCAGTCTCTGGAAGTAAAACAGGTAATCGAAAATGTGTTCTCCACCACAGAAGGCCTGCAGTTGGGAACGAAAAATCAAACCCTTCGAAGAGACACAGAGACCGTCTGAATGCGGAACTGGACCACCTGGCCAGCCTCCTTCCTTTTCCACCTGACATTGTATCCAAGCTGGACAAACTGTCCGTCTTGCGCCTTAGTGTCAGCTATCTCCGAGTCAAAAGTTTCTTTCAAGGTAAGTTTCCTTAGGAGCTCAGCATCCCGTTTAAAGCATCCCTCTAATTTATTGCAGCTTTGTACTAATCCTGAGTAAATGTAACAAATACTATTATATGGATAAAGGCGGGGGAAAAAATCTATTGTTAAACTAATTTTGTGCATGGGATGTTGCATTGGAAATTTCTTTCATTTCCTCTTATATAGTTTGTGTGTTTTTCACCAAATAGTGGGATAACGTCCATCTTTCATTAGCAAGCTTTAGAAAATGGGAAAACACAACTGTAAAATCACTAAACTGGGAAATAAGCTTGAGGCAAATGTAATACGTGTTAATAGTTTAAATTCTCTATTTGAAGCTGCTATTTATGAAAGTTCAAAATGCCTGTTTAAGTACAATATGAAAGTCAACCAACCACTGTATTACCTATGTTTGTTGTATGCCAGGAGGAAATGGGTTCACTTGAAAAGCCAAAATGATCGCTCTCTTTTAGGATAAGAGAGATTCTAAGTTTAAAGTGCTGAATAAAGCTGTACTTGGCTATGTTTTTTTTGTATAGTTGTCTGGCACACTGCAAAGTGAAAGCCAAATGTGAAAGCATTTTCAGATGCACATAAAAAGAATTCTTCCAAATTTCAAGATATTTTGAGTATCTTCTGCTGCTGAGGAGTTCACAAGAGCAAAATCCAGATTAGTGATTTACTCTTGGAAATCCTCTCTAGAGTTGTTTTCAAAAAAAAGTAAAACAAGTCCTGTATATATGAAGGACTATAGTTGACCAAAAATTGGGGGGACTGCAGAGATAAACAGAAATATTTTTATGGACATTATTTTTCCTGTATTACTCTTTATTATTTCTTCGTGTTACTACTCCTTACGATGGGCAGTGTGTACATATATACTTGTTTGGTTTTTTTTTTTTTTTTGCTTTAATCAAACAATAACATTCTTTGGTTGCCTTCTTGCTTTTAAAATGCATTTTAGTATAAAAGAAATCCAATTTGAAGAGACTTTGGCAGGGCATTTTACGAGGCTGACAAGAGATTACAAGGGGTGATATCACTGATGGCAGGAGCCTCCCATGTCAGCTGTGGCAGGTGGTTGCCCACCCTCCAGCATCTTGCAGTTGACAGAGTGCCTCTCTTTCCCTTTAAAGACACATCTGAGTGCTGTGGCCTCTTCCTCCAAGCCTGACTTTTGTTTCTCTTGCATTCACAAGCAATAATACCTCTTCAGCTGCATTTACTAGTCTTCTGCCAGAGTTTCTAAGATCCATTGTCTCCTTTTCTTAAAGGGATGAGATAAAAGGAAAACAAGTAAAGCCAGGCTCCATTATGTTGAAATGTTCCGTGTTCCATGTTTTGAGAGATTTCATTTAATTTAATCCCCAAATTACCTAATTGAACACATAATTTGTGTTCCCTTCATTCTTATTTTCAAATGTTTACATCATGAAACTAAGGTTGCAGAAAGCATTGTTTATAGTAAAGGAAGGAAACTACGTGCCATTTTAAGACAAGAGAGCAAGAGAGCAGGCTGGAGCTTCAGAAGGGTGAAGTGGAGGAGAGGTCAGCTGTGGAAATTGAGCTGAGTGAGGATTGGTTGCAAATGTTTGGGTAAGAGCAGAATCTGCCACATCCCTCATGAACATCACGATCTACTTATGTGTAATTATGAAGAAAAAAGGCAGAATCTGTTTGTTTGGGGTATTTTTAAAGCAAAAACTTTAGTAGCAAGTCACCTAAAAAAGCAAACAAACATATTCATCCCAGCATTTCAATCTTTGTTGTGATGAAAGAGGATAGAAGAGCAGAAATGGATTTTTTGTGGCTTTTTAAATCAAAGGATGGCACTAAATTGGGAGCTTATAAACATTCTGAGGACAGAGAACAGACTAGTGGCATACAGAGGTGTTAGAAAATTGGATAAAAAAATGTATCTGGAAAAATGGCTTAGTAAATCTGTACTAATTCACTCAGGGAAAATTAATACAAAGAAACTGGTGTTCAATAGAAAAGACAAGCCTAGAAAAAAGAACATAAAAACAATAATCAAAAAGGGACAGTGGTCAGCAAGTTGTTCCATGCCTGTAATACAATATGTTGACATAAACAAGAAAGCAAAGTGTGGATTTTGGTCTGTTTGCCCAGAGGCAGCATGTCACTACACAGGAAGATTATAATCCCTCTCTGCATGAGACCAGCATGACTCCATCTGGAATAGAGCTTTCTGTTGTGGGCATCTCCTGGTCACAAGGGCATTACTACACATTAAAGAGTTTGGAACAAAACACAGGCAAACAGTGACTAAAAAGTTGCATGGGGAAAAAATCAACAAACAAACAAACAACCCCCCAAAACTTAAAGTTAGCTCAAACGTATACAATTTTACATTCTCCGGCTGTTTGTCTTCATAGGAGGAAGAGGTGAGAAGGGAAGGAATTGCTCAGGATATTTTAAAGTGACAAAATGGAGGAACCAAGGAATGATGATGCCCAAAATGAGATTTGGCTTGAACATCAAGCAAAACGTATCTGTAATGAGTTCTGTTCAGCTATCTGAGATTCCTGAGGTGGATGCAGTGGAGATTCAGTACATTCAATTTTGTAGTGTGCGATAGACAGTACTGCACATCCTTTGTTTAAAAAAATGTTCTCTGAGTTTTGAGGAAGTTAAACTTAAATTTCAGGTTTCTAAAAGATGTTTTTAGGAATATTGTCCTCCATTTAAAAAAATAAATGAGTAGTGCTACTTGACTCATAAGTTCACATGTGACATTGCATTTTCAACACATAACAACAGGTCAGCACTTCCTGTGCCAATTACAGTGGCACACCTTCAACAGTGCCAGAAGTTTCTGGGCACACTCATTTACTTACCACTAGGTGTCCTTTTAGTAGCTCCTCTGCCATAGTCAGTGTGCAGCGCAAATGTATTTATGAAGATCAATAACCAACTGGAAGGAGTAACCTCACCATATTGACTTCAAGTGTGGAAATGGTTTTGCAGAGAATTAGGTATTAGTGCATGGAGAAGACCCATCAGTCATTTATTCCCGTTTTAGTGACCATTAGGGGTTAGGACCTTGAAGCATATGGCCAGTTCATCCTACTTGAGTTGTTTAAGCAAAGGCCTGGTTCCTTTCCAAAATTTAGACCTGATACAGATATTCCTAGGATTCAGTTTAAGTCATCGCGGTGAATTCCCTCCCTCATTCTTAGAAATATTTTCCTTTTGCTTCTGAACGATTCTTCTGTCTACTTGTTTAAGATTCTTCATATCTCTGTTATCAGTTGGCAGAGGCTCTATTAATAGCCCTGCTCCCCCCAAGCTATAGACATTTAGTCATTTTGCATTTTCCTGATAAGCGCTGCAAAACGACTTGCGGCAATAACCTTCCAATCTCACCAGATCTCGTGTATGAAGCAGCTGGGTCTGAACAGGGTTGGCTGATGACTGAGAGACATCAGCTGCCACAGGAAACTGTGACTGTCATTTGGCCCTGACTAAGATTTGCTTTGGGTGGGGCTCCTGTGAGCATGGAGCGGCACTTAGTGTGTGTGACCACTTGAGTTTGCTGGGCCTCTGTCTTGGACGTGTTCCATCTTGGTTAATTGTAGTCTGTCTTCCTTTGCCACTCTTGACAATACATCCTTTAGTACTTCTTATTTCTCAGTTTTTCCACTGGGGAAAGGGTGGTCTTGCTCCACCTCAAAACCAACCTCATTTTGTTGGTTGTTCAACTTGTTCCCTTCTAGTGCAGGTAATGACTTAGTAAATTAATGTCAGAACTGTTAGCAGCTCAGGTCCTTTCTGAGAGACAGCTAACTTAAATTTCCCAGTCCTTGTAAGGAAACCAGCTAGGACAATTTAGATAGAACAACACAGTTACAACTAGGGTTATATAGCTCCTGATATTCCAGTTGTTAGTGGAACTAACCTTGTATCAACAGGCCACTTGAACTTCTCCTTCAACATCTCATTCATTAATGTTAGACCTTTTAGCCATAAGCATTCTTGATAAATGATAGCTGATGTTGAGTATTGTCTTAGATAGGAAATGTAGAGACCTCAATATGGATAATTTTTTTTTATTCTAAATCCTTTACTACATAATTTATATAAAGCATAATTTAATTCAATAGCTTGTTATTTTGCCCATCTGGACATTTTTTGCATACACACATATACATACGCAAAACCAGAGATGTGTGTGCACGCACAAAAGCAGTGTCTTCCCAACAAAAATCTCCCTCACTTATTATTTTGAATCTCTGTGTTTATTGCAGACTTCAGTGCCTTCTGTATTTACTGTATTTACTTACTTCTAGACTTCATTTGATTTTGAAAGCTAAAAATCTGATAGATTTATGGATGACTAAATATGGATGCAGAGTCACAGATGAACTCTGTGAATAAATATCTTTTAAGTTTCTTTAGGTTATATGTTTACACTGCAATCCAGATCTTTGCAAAATTAGTGACAGTGAAGCATGGAGACATGTTGTTTGACCTGCCTTAGACTAAAGTTGTATATGGATTGGAAACTGAATTACAGTATAGTTTGAGGAACTTGTCTACAAATGTCAGTTCATCTGTTTCCATGTATAATTAAAAATTTTAGGAAACAAGCCTGTAGTGAAGCTTCCTGAGTAAAGAATGAGCTATGCCTTTACCTGAGGGTCATTGCCTAATACTTTTGCAAATCTGCAACATGGCTGATTTAATACCTTCCTTTGCAATCCCTAAAATCCAAGCTGGAAGTCTCCTTCTTCTGATTAAGCCTCCCTTCTGCAGAAAATACAGTTGTTTCCATTTCTTGTGGCACTTCAGCTTTTACAACCATGAAGGTGATCCTAGCAGACAGAAGCAAAAAGAGGCAATAAACACAAAACATTTTTGTTTTCACTGTCTGTAGCTCCCCCTCTGCTGAGTAGCAGAAAACCATTTTCCCAGCCTCGTATGGTTAAAGACCTTCCTGCATGACTTTTATAACCTTTCCTTCCTTGCTACATCTGATACTATACATTGGCTTTTGTCTTTCTCTTCTTATACGTTTGTCCTTTATTTTATTCATTTTTAGTAGAGATTTTCTGTGAGATTCCAGTCACTGAAGAATTCCAGTCACTGAAGAATTCCAGTCACTCAAGATTTTGTTGAGGCAAAACAACATTTTCCATTCTTCCATTTCCCATTCTTCACTGCCACTGACACAATTTACACTTATCTCCTATATGTTGATTTGTTGAAAAAACATCCAGCTTCTTTTTCCCTTAGATATGTGTCCTCTGAAATTTTTCCAGGTGTACTGAAGTCCCTCTCCTGTTGGTCCTCTGTCTTCCAATGCTGTGGTGTGGATGGCTGCTGCAGCAAGAACCATTGATTCCAGGATTTTCTGATTACTTTCACCAAGCTGCCCTATCTCCTTCTAACCCATTTCTCCCCTTCAATTAAACCTCTTATACAGACACACACACACATGCATGCACACACACACACACAGAGATATATGTATAATTTTTTTAGGGTTTTTTAGGTGTTTTAGAATTTTTTTTTCCTGTTTTCTGACAGGGTACCACACACTGTGTGGTTTCTGTCTTTCTTCTGATTTAGCATTTATGTTAGTGGGTCATTTCCTTTTACTTGTTTATGTGTTTGGTGTGATCCAATTCCCATCAATATTTACCTTTAAGGGAAATTGAATTTATCCCCTTTAAGAAGAAGGCAACAAAGGATTCCTCCCAGCTGGCCTGATTTTCAGTATCCCCAATTGCAGTGTGTTCCAGCTTTGTTCTCCTCCTACAGTGTGCGTGGCTGTTACTCTCCTAGGTCAGAAGCATACTACTGTGATTGAGATTTCTCAGGTTCATTCATTAAACCCTTTAGGCTATTATTTATTGTAATATTTGAATATTAATGCTGCAGCCCCCGCTGCAGACCTGTTTCTAGTGTGACATACATGACACTCCAGTGACAGAGAAAATTAAAGTCTTAAAACCTGAGGTGGGTAAGGCAGCACAGTGTGATTTTGCTTTTAGTGCATAATCTGCAGTGTATTGCTAATCAACAGTACTGTAGGAGTGCTGCTTACCCGAACCAAATCTTCTGGTCTGAGAATCCAGTGTTCCTCTGCAGTGCATGTACTGTGGTTCTCAGGCATCCCTTTCTACCTCACCATCTCTTCCTAATAATTCTGTTTTCCCAGAGTTTTCTTTTCGAACTCTCAGTAATTATTTTTTTTTTCCTGGATTGACAAATTCTGCTTCTTTGGTATAAATATGTTTTTTAGATTTTCCTTTACATAAGCATGGGAAATTTTTCCACAACAAGATCCAACTGATTCTCAAACTAAGTTCATATGCTTGAGCTTACTATTAGAGTTATGCCCATACTGGATCAATTTCTGTGGGAAAAATTTATCTCTCATTTGTTACTGAGTTTCAGTAGCCTGAAGATTTCCCTTAAGTTTTAAACCATAGTCTTAGTGAATAAGAGATTCACAGATGGGTTGAAGATGGAAGGAACCTCTGGAGGTCCCCTGGTCCAAGCCATCTGCTCAAGCAAGGTGACTGAGAACCAGTTTCCTAGGACCATGTCCAGATGGCTTTTGAATATCTTTAAGGGTGGGGAGTCCACAGTGTCCTTGGGCGACCTCAGCCAATGCTTGGTCACCCTTACAGTGAAAATGTGTTTCCTGATGTTCAAAGAGAACCTCCTGTGTTTCACTTTGTACTCATTTACTCTGATCCTGTCACTGGACACTTCTGAAAAGAACGTTGCTGTTCTTTCCACCCTTCCTTTAGGTATTTATACACTCTGGTGAGATCCACCCTGAGCTTTCCCTTCTCCAGGCTGAACAGTTCCAGCTCTCTCATTCTCTGAGCCTTTCCTCAAAGGAGAAGTGCTTTAGTCTCTTCATCATTTTTGTGTCCTTTCATTGGACTCACTCCAGGTCCTTTATAATGAATACATTTAGAACAGATAGAGGAAAAATAAAATAATAAAACACCTGAAATACCAATAAATATTATAAGAAAGATTTATAAGAACAGGATAAAATGTCTGAATCAACAACAACAACAAGGAGGAAATTATACTTCCTTGATTCCATCTCTTCATTCCCACCAATCTTTTCTTGGTGTGACTTATATATTGATTTCCATTATGTAAATAATTAGAGGCTTTCAGATTATCCTCAAACTTCTTTTTTTTAATGAAACCTATGCTTTGAGACACAAATCAAGGATTCAAATTGTGTTCCTCTGATTAGTTAGGGTTGAAGCTTATACCTTATGAGTCAAGAATTCCCCAATGTATTTGAGGTTTTTAATAATTAGAAGTATGTTTTTTAAAGACATGTTCTACTGAGTTAGAGCATTCCCAGTCCTGTCCTCTGAAACTGAATGTCTGAATGGTTTCTTTCTTGAAGAGAAATAAGGACTTTACTTTTTGAACACATACAAAATATCTTTAGCACATGTATTGCTGTAGTCCACAGCTGTAGCTTAGTTAGATTGTAAGCATTTAGGTTGTTTAGGTTTCTTAGGACAGCATATTCAATGGCTTGTACTGAGAAGAAACATTCATGGTCAGAGTGGGTAACAGGTAAGGTTATTCCCGTGGCTGTATTGAATTGGCATATTCAAACTGCACCAATATTTGGAGTGTTTTGGCCAAAAATGGACTGTTCATGAAGGAAATATTTTCCACTCTCTACTGCTCTCTATTTTTACCATCTTTTTAGCAATACAGTAACTGAAAAAAGGAAAAACTGTTCTGCTGCATAGGTGGCATATAAGTAAATTTTTGTAGAAAGACCTACTGTCTGAAATCATTGTCTAATCAAGTGCTAAAATACTACATAAGTGAAATTTTTGTAGAAGTGTCAAGACTTTAAGCACGATAGCTGCATTCATTCATCCCTGAAATCTGGCAGGACTCCTTTCTAGAGAAGCCACTGAAAATTGAATCTCCTCCACATTACTCATTTTCAAACATTATTTTGGATTATTTTGACTAGATTTGTTATGATATTCAATTGCCAGGAGGACCATTTTATTGAGACATAATGCTTATACTAATGGGTCACTATTTTCTCGTCCCCTTGTTTCCTGGGAACACCATTCATTCCATGTGAAAAATAACTGAGGCTGTTTCATACTACAGGTCCTTTTGCATAACCTGGAGATCTCTCTGTTCTTAAAAGGCCTTTGCTGACTCTTGAAGGAGAACTGTGTCTGCTCTTGGTGTCTTGTTGTAAGAGGGTGTACCTCCGTGTCCTGGCTAGCTTTCTCTTTAGTTGCCTGCAACCAAAACGGGTCTTGTAGGATGAGTGTTGATTACAAGCAGGATTTACTTCAGAATGAAACTATATTCAGGAAGAACAAGACAATTTTAAATTGCTTGAATTCCCACAATTTTTGAAGATCAAGGGAACCTCTCTGTGCAATGCTATGTTCAGTGTCATGTTCTGAGACTGGATCTAAATTCAACACTTATTTTTTTGAGTAGTGGCAAATGAAGGATCTTAGCTTCAGTTATAAATAAGTTTCAGATATTTTCTGGTGCTCCTTGGGTGCTTGTGTCATGTGCTGTGGGTTGTTTATTTTATCAGAGCTATTACAAACTCAGAGCTGTTAGACTGATTTAGGCACCTGCATGAGAAAGTTTGGACTACACAGATTTTATGCTGTCTTTGGGAAACACACCATCATTAGGATTCTTCTTGCCAAATTTCCTCTTGTAATTCTGGATCTGTATCTCATATAACTTTTCTGTTGCTGGATGCCATCCAAATGAACATCCCTGTAGACTTCAATGTTTCTCTTGATATTATCAAGACTGATTAGAAAACCAGGGAGCTGGAAATGACAAGTGACATGAGAGGAATCTTTGTTAGATTTCTCCTGAGGGCATTTGGTGCTGGGAGAGTTCCACTGCTTCTACCAACAAGTACAAGTATATTCAGGATCAGATACATAGTCAGCCATACACACAATGCCTGGTTTTATAGGTGTTCCACAAACCACAGCTTCTACAGTGGTCCAGTGCTAGGGGAAGTCCCCAAAATACTTTGAGCCATTGAGTGGGGGTCTTCACCTTTTTCCAGCTTGCTCATTCTTAATCATTTTGATTTGGTAGGCTTTTGTGCTCAGTGCTTTTTCTTAACTCACACTGTCCATCTTGTGCAACATAGATGTAAAAGAATGTGGCAAGGATGTGTAAATAAATGTGGTAAATGCAAGTGGCAAGGAAAAAATCTGGGTCCATCTAATCCAGAAGACTGATATGCACACTGCCTTTTGTATTCAGTGATGTTCATCTTGCTTGTGCACTGTGCTTGCTTAATCCCTGCTCTGCAGCTAAGGCCTTTCTTGGCCAGGCCTGGTACCAGCTGTTGAAATACTCTCACAATCTGCCATGGCTCAAATTCCATTATCCTGTGCTATAAGTAATGGACTTTCATTGATCTAATTCTCTTGAGTTAAATTGTGTTTAGATCTTGGAAACTGAGGCAAAACTTGGAGTTTAGTTCTACTCTAACCTATGTTTTCCTTGGATATGTAAACAAGACTGGTTCCCGTCACAAGAAAACCGGCATTTTTACTTCAGAACTTGCTAGCAATTTCAGTGGCTGTAGAAAATACTAGCAATAGTTTTGTCCTTATCACTGATGCACGGATGGGAGGTCGGAGAGCATTCCCCCAGGCATGAACTTTGGCTTGGTTTACACTTGTTCTCAGCTTCATGAGTGATTACCATCTCTGAGAGGAAGCGTGTATCTTTACTGTCAAGAAAATGATTTACTTTGTTTCTTATTTTAAACACAGATATGTTTTAAAGGAAAGACAATACCTCTTATGCAAAGGAATAAGGAATTTAGTTTGGCATATTGTAATTGCATAGGACTTTGAAGACAAAGAAGACAAATAGTTTTAGACTAGTGAATAGTGTGAGAGATTGTCCTCCTAGCTTCCCTTCTCACTTTCCTACTGCTGACTTTAGGGTTACAGCAAATAGCAAAGCTCTGCAGAGAACTCTGATAAAATGTGGATGACCTAAGAACAGAACCATTCAGTTTGGAAAAGACCTCAAAGGCCATCAGGTCCAGCCTTTGACTGCTCCCCTTGCAGCAGCACTTTGACTGATAACCACCTTGCCAACTAGACCATGGCACTAAGTTCAAGAAACAAAGTCCAGTTGTTTCTTGAACACCTGCAGGGTCTGTGACTCCACCACCTCCCAGGGCAGTCCATTCCAATACTTAACGACCCTTTAGTGAAGAAGTTCTTCTTAATGTCCAACCTGAACCACCCTAAGTGCGGCTTAAGACAGTGTCCTCTCATCCTGTCACTGATTGCCTGGGAGAAGAGGCTGACCCCTACCTGGCTACACTCTCCTTTCAGGTGGTTGTAAAGAGTCATAAGGTGCCCTCTGAGCCATATAAAATATGAGCAGGGGGCAAAGCTTGTATCCCACTTTGTTGTGGGATAGTCCTACAGTTTGGCTCAATGGATCACTCTGAAGGACTTGTCTTCATTTAATTGTATTTGGTTTAGTGTCTTTTTCATTTTATTGGAAAGAAAATGCCACGTCACTAACACAGATGCTTCTCTTCTCTATCTAATGTAACAGTAACATATTAGTCAGTGCTGTGAAAGTTCCCCACCATGAAATGAAGTGCAAGTTTTTTAGATGAAGCACAGCAGATTTCCCTTTATAAGTCCAGTTTTAATTTTATTACACTTTTTGGTCCAATACTGTAGATAATATAACTGACAAATTTTCTAAAATTTTTATTCTACATGAAGTAGAAGCAGAATGCATATCAGCAAACTTAGATGCTCAGTAAGAGAAGCTACAAGCAGACTTTAAAACTTCTTTTAAAGAAGCTCAGCATTACTTTTGTGAAAGTTTGATGCTATACAGCAGTCTTGCCAAAGTATGTATCATATGAACTTACTGTGTTCCTAAAATCCTATTGAAATCACCTCAATGCATTCTCTTTATATCTGCATGGAATATATCAAGTTGAAGGTACATAGGAAGTAAATATTTGTTATAATAAGTAAATGTCTACTATTTCCATTTACCTCTGAACTTGCAATATGAATTGGCTATTTACATATTGGAAACAGCCGAAAGAAGAGGATTGAAAACAAGCAAAGATCAGATCTAAATCAAAACACAACATATTTTAACATTTTTTTTGTTTTTTTCTCTAGCCCATTGACAACTTCATAACCACTTTACTAATTGCATACCTGCAAAACATGTCACCTTTTATTAATCTTATATATTCCTCTGACTATTTCAATATCTGTGCAGAAAATGGTACCTTCTGTGTGTTGGTATTATGTTATATATCAGTGTCAGTGAAAACTTGTCACAAACACTCTATATTTCATTCCAAATAATTTATTAAACTGATGTTGTGCCATCAAATGACCCCTGCAAACCTTGTATGGGAAAATGGCACAATAAATAATGCTTTATGAAAACATTTCTTGAGAGGATAAATAATTCAGCCTTAATAATGTATCTTGAGCTGGTGAATGTAAGGATTTATGTGGAGAATATTCTAATATGCTATTATAAGGAACACGACAGTACATGGAGAAAAATGAAATTGTATTTCTTCTTTCTATGCTTTTTTTACACTGCATCTACACTGTGGCATATAGGAAAAGGCTGTACATCCCCTAGCAAGTAATATTTGTAAGAGGAAATTAGCAATGTTTGAAATTACTTTAATAATTCCTAAAGGTGCAGTCATGCCAGGTGCAGAATGTTCTCAAGTTACAGTGAGTTCAAGAGGTTTTGATTGTTTTCAGCACTTCTTCAGGACCACCAGAACTGTATTACACCCTAGCAATGTAGTTCTTCTATACGTCCCCCTAAAGGAAGAGCTCTTTCTTCTGAGCCAAACATACTCAGTAACACGTCAGAGAGTCTGAATTGCATATTGCAAAATACATTCTTCATTTTTATTGAGGCTAGCAAGCACTTTAGAAATATTTAATAAGTCTGGCAGTAAGTGCTGTATCGTTTCAGGATAGTGATGCACCCTACATTTGTTGCTGCCAAGTTATGGTTAGGAAAGGAGAGACACTGTCAGTTTGAAGGTAACTTTGCCATCATACCTTAAAAGTATCATGGCAGTAGCTGAAAGTGTCTTTAAACCCAGCAGGGTGGGAGGATTTTCACCACTGTCTGCATGAGGTGGGAGGGGATGTCAGTTTCTGGACAGAAGATGTGTCCCTTGCAGCAACACAGTGCAGGGGCACTGAGTTCCAAGAGGTCATTTGGAAAAGAGGAACTTATTTATCTTGCCTTTATCTAGTCAAGTCAAGTCACAATCTCCACACAGCTTGCTTACTTTAGATGTTGTAGCCTCAGCAGATAGTCTGTCTTCTGACTCTCTGAAGAGAATGTTCAACTTGTATGGTTTCTCCAGCCAGAGAAAAGCTGCAAACTACAATGTTGTGACTCTTCATCACTCTCTTGCCAAATGCCAATACAAAAGCATGTGAAAAACATGTTAGGGAAGACTTTCAAGCTGTATATTCCTGTGCCCTGAACTGCCTGTATTGGAGACTGGGAAATGCAACAGAAAGTTTCCAAGAAAAGAGGACATGGGGAAACTTAATCTCCTTTCCGCTGAGGCACCCTGCCAGGAAAGACCTACTGTAGGCAAAATTTGGGCGAAAAGCCTCTTCTCAGAAAACAAGTTTGTTTGGGGAAGAAACATAGAGACAACTGGTCATGTCCTTAATTCCTTATTATGTTTTGCTTAACCTTGGCATTAGAGGAGTAATACGAGCCAGGCTTTCAAAATCTGTCCCAGTGTTTCAAAAAGCATATTGCCTGAAGTTAAATGTATTTTTCAGACTCACAGCAAAAATGCCATTGGAGAGGTTGAAGCCTGGGAGGTGTGAGGTCACACCAGCACCATGCCAATAATTTGGCTGGAGAATGTTTCGTGCTAGTGGAATTGGGGACCAGCTAACCATTTTATAGCCAGATTAGCAGTGGTAGAGGCTGATGGAGGGAATGAACACTCAAAAATTAACTTAGATCTATATGGAGATAATGGGATACATATGAACAATTTGAGGGATTTTATCAGTGTACTTTCATGTAAAGTTTTAATTAAATCTGCCAGTTTTCTTTTTTCTTTTTATTTTTGCTGTTTAACCTGGTGACTTTCCTTCCACCTCTTTTTCTCTAGCAACCTTTTCAGTGATAACCCACCTAACTTCTTTGTAAAATTTTCCTTTTTGCATCTTCCTCTGCTGTAGATTTTCTAGTTTTCTCCACATAGGTTTTTTCCCCTTGTCTTTTCCCATCTTTGCTACAACATTCTCCCTTTTTTTCTATATTCCTTGCTCCACTCCTAAAAACTTTTGGTTACATCTGCTGTCTGCCATTCCAGAACTGGATCTTCATCTCTCCTCTCCAGCAAAAGACTGACTTTGGTGGGAAAGCAGTGATCTTTTTTTTTTTTTTTTTGCAACAAGACATTGTTCTCATCTATTGGATGAAAGCAGGACCAGGCAAACCTCTTTTCCATTCCCCTCCGTGAGGCCCTTTTGCCCTAAGAGATCTGGGTGTGGTGAGCTCAGATAGAGTGCTGATGCTTTCATTGCATGGGCCACAGGGAGGGGATGTACCTTTCATTCCCTCCCCTACAAAGAGCCCTACCACAGAGTCAAGATGATGAGAATCACTCAAGCAGAGGGATGAGCCTTAGGGCAGGAAGGGGGAATAAATGGTTTGTTGTCAACCCTCCCTTCTGCATTAGGCTGCCAGATGATTGCTTGTTCCTTGCTCCCACCCACACGCTTCATGCCACCACCAGCATTTTTGGTCCTTTGTGGCTGAGGTTGTGGGCTAGTCAGCTGATGAGTCAGCTCCTGTAACCAGTGCTTTTCCAGCTCCCCATGGCAGGGATAGCTTGGGCGGAAGAGTTTCAGCCAGCACTGTCTGCATGGATGATGGGGGCTGCTTGGGCATGTTAATTGATTTATTCAGAATTTCACCATTCTGCGAATAAAGAGCAGGTTTCCAGGGGTGTGCAATTCATCTCCTCTTGTTCTCTTTGCATATGCTCTGATGCAGGAAGTTTTGAAGCTACACCCTGTATACCATCTGTTAGTATGGGATTGTGGAGTGAATGGGAAACTCAAACTTTGAATAGGTCAGGAAATTCAGAGTTTTGTTCTCACAGCAATTAACTGCACGTTGGTCTCAGATGGTTCTGTGGCTCATCGGGTTAATGCACAAAACGAATCTTGCGCCACAGCTGAGTTCCCGCGCCACAGCTGAAGTTGGCACTGGGACCCAGTGGGAGAAGAGAGGATCAGAGCTTCAAAATACCTTTGTGCCTCCTCAATGCTGGGCAGGCCTGGGCCTCTTTAGTGCTTCCCAGGGGTCAGAACACCCTCCGGGACTGGCGCATGCAGCCTCCCCCAGCTCATGGCAACTGGGGAACATCTGGCCAATGGAAAATACATCAGGCAGAGAAATGTTCCAGCTGCACTGTTCCCAGCCTGCCCCATCCTGCCTTGAATCCATCAACTCCCAGCTCTGTTGCCATGGCTGGAGTGCAATCGTTAGGTACTCCAGCTCCTCTCATTCTCCACATCAGGCAAAGGCTGAGCTCTGCTGGGACAGGCTGTATGAACCACCACATGTAGAAGGCTCAGTCACAGCTAGTGACTAAATAACTAAACAATTACTTTTAAACTAATTTCTACGGCTGCACTATTTGCTGTCCTTCTCAGTCTGCCTAGTACGAGCCTATTTCCAGGCATCCTTCAGTGGTTCTGACCAAGCTAGACCTGCTTAATTTACACTGCAGTAGCAAAACACTCTTTCCCTCCTCTTCCAGACAAAATCTTGCCATTTTCAAATATGTACAGTATGTTGGGGCAGAAGGAAGAGGGTGAGGGTAGAAGCGATTTTGTGAGTCATGCTTGCTGTAATTTTTATAACCGAGTTATTCAGAAAGCCTTAGGTTTGAGTCTAATGACTGTAATTTGTCACAGTACTTAAACCTATTTCTAATGAAAGAATACCTCTTAGTAGCTATTTAAAGTCAATTTATTCATTAAAACATTATTTATGGTACACTAATCTGAAATGGTTTGATTTTGGATTATTAGTTGGGGTATCAGTGAACTCTATTAAATTTCTCTGGATAATTTTCAGATTAAATAAACTCCACAAAAGGACTAAAAAAAATTACATATAAGCAGTTTTGCAACTAATCCAAATTACTGGACGCATGTTCTCCTATATATAGATAGATGATGTACAGATCTTTCAACTATCAGGTGCAAGATATTAAGAGCTGTGGAGGGAGTGAGGAAAGCTTGCAGTTATTATTTGGAAATTGGTATATGAGAAGTCATTGTTTATCCTGACTTCACTATACTAAATTGCTGAGTAATTCTCCCTCTAGAATTGCAGATCCAGTGGGACTTAAACACATGTATTAGCTGCCTGCTTGCATCTCCTTAGAAAATGGAGCAATTGACCACACTGTCTTTGAGTAGGAGAGGACATATTTCTGATAAAAGATTAGAGATATTTTGCTTTCATATAATAGGGGTTATAAAAAGGACCCTCAGAAAGGCAAGACTTCTTAGGTACCAGCTCTGTGGCCAGACTGGCATGCAAAACAGAGCTGAGCAACAGTATTCTAGCAGCTGTTTAACCTCAAATGCCCATACATAAACTCATTCCTGCAGTTAGCAATGATTTCTTTGCCAACTGCCTCCAGAAGAAGAGTGTAATTTGTTTGTATAGGTAAGGTAGCCCAACAGCATTCTCACACATCTTTTCACAGCTAGAAAGGAAAAATTGCCATGTCAATTAAATACTTACATTAGTATCCAGTGCTATTTTTCTCTAAATAAACTTCTTGTGCTTTAGCCAAAGTTCATAAACAGGGACAAAGTCTGTTTAGGCAAGAACTGATCCTGTATGTTTTTCATTGCCATGGGAAGTTGTTGCAGTGATAATTGAATGGGCACAAATCAGTAACATAAGACTAAAGGTAACAACTTCAGAAGTCTCAGAACTCTTTGAAAGTGTGACTTATCTTAGAAATGCCTGCAGCTTTGTGTGCACTGGTACTGTTACCCTTGAGGTCACCCTGGAGGCTGTCAATACCCTCCCTTTATAGACTGGTGTTTCTGTCTCATCATCTCCACCAACATTTTGATTGAGCTGAGAAGCTGCAGCGATGCTTGGCACCCAAGGTTAAGCCTGCCTCTGCAATGTGGGAGCACTGAGCTCTGACAGTGAGGTCCACCAGCAGTAAAGTCACAATTCTCTGTCCAGCTTCCAATCTAATTCTTCTCCATAAATATGGGGCAGACCTGGAGCAGAGATAAGGCCAATTTTGGGGTCTCATTAATTTCATACTAAAGCTGGGCTGGGGTGTCTTTTTTTTTTTTTTGTCAATGGAAAACTGCAGTGCAGATGGGAGAGGACCTCTCCCACTGCTGAGTGAAGATACACATCAAGGTCAAGCCTAAAGTATAAAAACCCCTCATTTCGAATGAAGTCAAGCATACTTAACAGCCTGTGGGTGCATCTCCAGAATCCCTGAAACTGTCTGTAGTGTGTATTGGCACACCTCAACAAGCTTTCACCTGTTTAGTGTGTCTAATAATAGCAATGAACTTGCAGGACAGTGTGCAAACTGCGTCTCACACTGTGAGTCCGCAACAGGCTTAGTGCTGTGCCCTCATTCCTATTGTTACTTTATTTAAGCTGGATTATAAAGCTGGTTTGGGCAAGCCTGTTTGTGCTGCCATTAAATGAAATCTGCACATTAATCCTCACAAAATATCAATGAGCAATATAGCCACCACAATTTTTTTAATTGTAGGCTTCAAAATAATCCAACAGCTTTTGAAAACTTTATTTCAGGTAATTAGTGCAAATAATTAATGATGAAACAACAACGGTTGCTTTCATAGCGTTAACTGCTTGTGAAAATAGGCCGAGCCCCCCTCATTGGATAGAGTTGACTTATCATAAAAGGGAAAATATTTTAAATTTTTTCTTTAAATTCCCCACTGCCTCTTATCACCCAAAGTCATTCCAGCTAACACCTGCATGTTCATACATGTCCATACAACAAATCACTATATTGGTAATTTTTGGGATACTTGGCTAAAATAAAGTAGATTTTTCCAACCTAGGAACGAGCTCTAACTAGAACTTGTTGTACTTTCATAGTATTCCTTCAGAATCAATTCATAAGCCTGTTTCCTGCCTTACTATTTCTGTATCATTGTGCTTCTAGCAGTGGAGCAGGGCAACGTTTAATTCAGGGCAATCATATCTGTTATTTATTGAATCTAATGTTTGTTTGACTGTTTACCATTACTTTTAAATATCTTAATTAGCCTAATTCACAGTAACAGCACCTGTTTGGCGAACACAGATCTTTAAGACAATGAAAAGAAACAAGCTAACTAAATATTTGCAAAAGGCGCCAGTATAGTTTAAAAGAATTGTAGAGCTGTTTAGCTTCAGTTTTTATTTCATTCAACTCAGGCAACATCGTTCCATCCAGATAAAACTTGAAGCTGTATGTTTCATCCGTGACCAAACTGAAATAAAATACCCCTCATGACATATTTGGGGGAATCCCATACAATAATATGCATGTGCCTTATATCTGTGATGGTTGAGAGGATGAGCTGGCTCTTTAAAAATCTTCCGTGAACCTGTATTGTTGTAGTAAGCTCTGGTAGGCGAGGGGTTGCGTGACTGCAGCAGACTCATTTGTGACCTCAGAAAAGTGGTTATGAAAGTGATCTCTTGATCAGAGGAATAGAGCTCTGCTGCCTGCCAGACCAGCAATGCAGAAATGAGCCTCCTCCCTGCAAATCTGCCCCGGCAGGAGAAAAATCATTCCTCTTTTGGATGCAGTGTAATGATTCCTGTGAAAAATTCTTGGGCTTAAAACAAAGTATGCTCTAGAGTATACACTGCCTCCAGTTAAATTTCACTTATTTTAAAATCGTGCAAGATCATCTTTGCTTTTTGTGATTTGTAGTTTTCACTTTCTGCCTTAAATCTATTTTCCCTAGTGTAGAGCTAGTAAAGCTTGTTTCAGTGGCTATTGGACTGACTCTGACAGTAAGCCACAGTGTATATCCAATGGAGATCATATTGTAACTGGTGAAAATGCAATAGAAACTAATGTTTATGTCACATGATGGGCACAAAACAGATCTGATGAATGGGTAGATAAGAAATCACTGTTTTTCATCCAGAGACCTGAGACAGAATAAGAAGCACTAGGAGTAATTTATGTGTCATAGTTCTCCTTATACACACTATTCACCTGGCCCTGGTCACTCTGTGAAAGCTGCAATTGGCTATTACTGCCTAGAAAGTTGAAGCCATAATCCTATATGTTTCATGAATGATATAAAAGATCCTTGTCCTTATCCCATAAGGAATACTCATTATTTCTTTGGTAGCTTGCTATGAGTCAGGGCAGCAGGCACCTTTGTAGGAGTCAGACTTGCCTGTTCAAGTCAATGACACATACAAAAGAGTTGAAACTAGAGAAAAGGTTATATTTTATTAGCTAGGACTTTGTTTCTGAAGTATAAAACATTGGTTTTCCTTATCTTCGAATGGGACAAGCCTGATAAGAACTGTGCCTGCCTTGTAATTTTATCACTATATCTAAGTATTCTCTGATTTTAAAAATTGAAAAGCAAATCAAAGCAGGGAGAAAATTTACAGTCTTAGAGCATTTAAATATTACCTTTCCTGCCTTTTATAAAGACAGATTCTTTTTATTAAACTTAGAAAATTTGAAGGTCTTAATTTTGGCAGTTGACCTAGGGACCATGACACTTTCAAGAAACTTAATTTCTCTGGTACCTGAACAGGAGAGAAAATGTAAGCCCACTACTGGTCTGTTTAGGGTCTTTGGCATCTACTTGGGATCTTTTTTTGAGTACGGAACATGGCTGTCGGGAAAGCCAAAGCAAAACCTTTGTGAGGAAGTGAAAAATAAAGGTTATTGTAGTAATTGAATACATTGTGTTGCATGCATTTTCTACTTCTGCAGAAGGTTCCTGTTCTGCAAAGGAATTTATTTTTGGACAAACCATAATGTCTTATCTGCAGGCCCTCTGTCTTATGAGGGATTCCAGTTGGGAACAACATCCATCTGTTTGGGTAGCTTTGCAGGACTTTTGCAAAGCTTTGCTTTGTAGTTTTTAAGTGCATACATTAAAATATTAATGTGGATAAAAACACATTTAAGAGAGCCAGGGATTGTAACATTATCAGTTTAGGCATCTGGCAGTTCAGTTTCTGACTTCTGTTGTCAGATAGTTCTTAATTTTGAGCTTTTAGGTAAGATTCATCATGCTACTGGTTTTCTTCATCATTCCAAAACATTCTGGAATACAGTTCAATGTTTTAAAATTACCCTGGAAATTGATTCTGAATTTTTTTTTTTTTAACTTTTAGATAATGTCCCTGATGTTTCACTTGCCCTTATCTTGTCTCAGCATGTGTTGTTACTTCCTGAAGTAGAAAATCCAAAGCTTGAGGACCTCCTCTCAGGCATATGTTCCCCACAGCCCTTTAGGCGATTCAACTTCTCAAGTCTTTGTGCAGTCGATGTCATCATGGCAGCCTCCACAGGCAGCAGAAAAGGCCAAGCAGAGCAGCTCTGCCTTAGAAAGAGAGCATCGTGTTCTGTGGGGTGTGTGTATTTGTCTGTTGTTGTGCAGCAGTGTGCTGTGATTTCCAGCTGATTTAAAGGTGGAGATTCCTGTATTTCCTTTGTCAAGTGTCTTTGCTTCTTTAAAGTACACTGGAAAACAAATGTGTCTTTGCCTTTAATATTGGACACAGTAAGGCTGCTATATAAACCAGATATTAAAGAATTGTTCTTATGATATTCCTGACTCTAAAACTGTTGGATCCAGATTTGGTTTTCTGGGTAACACATGCACTTCCTGTGCACTAAGGTCTCAGTGTGAATATTTTAGATGCAGTGTTTATTTCATCTTAAAGGTTTCCTTTATCCTCTCCAGATCGTGTGCATTGGCTATTTTTAAACAGACTCTTGGATGATATACTGGTCTACTGACACACGTTCTTTCAACTCTCTTCTAAGAGATACTGACTTAAATTCCTCTTGGAACCAACAGGTGTGAATTTAGCCTGTGTCTTTCCATGAAGAATAGTGCAACGAAAATTATAAAGGCACAAGAAATTGAGGAGTGGAAGCTTAGGAGATAGTCTGTTTGAATTATACTCCTGGAAAAGAGGTTGTCAAGTCCAAAAAGTCTAGCAAAGATCATGTAAATCTCACATAGGTTAGTCATTGTCAGGTTGCTTTTATCAAGAAGGGAGAGAGATGCTTTCTTATGCACTTTCTGGTTGCATCTATTTTCCTGCTTGATCTTTGATTACAGTTTGTCCTTCAGTGATTGATTACTAAATGTGGAGAGGGTAAAACCATGCACATCTTCTGTAGCCAATGGAGACTAAAAATGTTCAGATATTCTCAAGGTAAATCTGTTATCAAGACTTCATTGCATTTCTGCTGTAATATGCAATTCTTACAATCACCTTTCCAAAAGCGGGAAAGATTCCAGTAGACTTCAATTGCTTACTTATGAACACATAGAGCTTTCCTCTTAGCTGTCTTTTCAGTAAAAATGGATTTTGTTCTCATTACTTATGTTTCTGAAAAATATTTCAGACTCAAGCTTATTTCAATAGGCTGTTTATCACAAAAGAATTTTTTTGTTATTTTTGGATGCAATGATTAGTCACAAGCTGCTCTTTCATCATATGCTTAAATTTAGTCACATACAGGCTTTCTCATAAGGTTCTGATTTTTCTTTTTGTCACTTCTGTGATATACTTTGTTTCACGTCACAGATGCTGCTGTTGTGCATCTGTTGTTTATTTTCTGTCTGCAACAAATTTTGTGGACAAAGTCATGGCATTGCAGTGAGAATACAACAACATAAGAGATGCACTACTGTGTCACACCAGTGGTCCATCTAGTCTGGCATTCTTGTCTTCAAAATTGCTGTCTTTTATCTACTTTAAAGCATTCTTGTGCTGGTATTACAGGGCACTTCACAGTCTTCATATTGCGGGGTTGGGCAAACAGCAGTTCTGCATTCAGTTTATCCATTGCCCTTATAATTTTGTAAACCTCTGTTGTATCTCCCCTCGTCCTTCTCAGTAAAAAGTCACAGCCATCTTAGCCTCTCCTCTAAGGCAACTGTCTCTGCTGTGGACATCTGTGTCGATTGATGTGTTGTTTTCATCAGGAGAATCAATCCTGAAAAATGGCCTAATGACAATGAAAAAGTATGAGCCATATCAAAGAGGACAACATTCTTGGGCCATAGAAAGAGAAAACACCAGGAATTCAGAGGATACAGGGAACCCATTTCTTAAAATATGTCTGGGCAAGGGAAAAGATGAACAGCTATTCAGACAAGAAGCCATTATGAAGGATTTTTTGAAGAATGGGGAAACTCTTCAAGTATTTTTGATGGGCCATGTGCTCAATAGATCCTAGAACCAATGTGTCCTGATGTGTTGCTCCTCTGAGTATGTACATGTATCCTGATTCATGGGATTTGCTGAGATCCCACTCAAGCAATCAGGAAGTAACAGGTCAGAACACACTGCATTACACTCAAGGTTAATTGTGGATCAGTTTGGTGAAGTCAAAAACTAAAATATAAAGCTACATTCATTGGACATTCTGAGGTCCTTAACTCTGGAACTATCCAATGTAAAGCAGACTTTCTAAATACAGAATAGTTCTCTGAAATTATTTTTTTTTCTACTCTAAACTTATCCTGGATATCACGATTCTGATTAATGGATATGAGACATTAATTTTTAAGAATTAAGGACTTCAGTTAAACTAGATATTGCTGAGGTAAGATAGATAAACTTCCCTCTATTAACAGAAGCCGGATTTAAGGAACTGATAAATCATGAGGCCTGTTTATGTATTCTGACTAATCAATAGACTCCAAGAATACAATACAATCATAAATCAAACAGTCCTGGAAAAACAGGATTCAGTTGTCACACAACACTAAAAGGTTAAAAAGTCAAAGTGAGGAAGACCCATCTTACTTCATCATTTTGAGACCCCGCCCCATAAAAAGGACCACTGACCCATTTCAAAGAACAAACTCCGCATGCTTAAGAGCTTTTTGGCTAATTACCATACAAAGCAGGGAATGGGATGTACCAGAGTTATGAATATGCATTTGTGTTTTGGGTATTCAATACTCCTGTACATAAAAAGACCCTGTGATCATCTGTAAATTGTGTGTCTGTATTTGGGAGCTATCCTGCATGCTGCCCGGCGTCGTAATAAACATACACTTTCTAACTTTAATCTGTTACAGAGTCTTTGTCCGTCATAGTTGGATATTGGTATTAGATCAATATCCATATTTTTAATAAACCAGATATGGAATTTAAAAACTTAAAGGTGCAAGAAAGAAATGTTAAAAGCATTTTAATTTTTTGTGAGCGATGTAGGTATTGGTTTGAAACTGGAATAAGTAGTCTGCAGATTTCTTACTCAAGGTTGCTGATAGCTCCGGCTTGCAACCCATTTTGTAGTTTGAGAGAATAACCCATTTTTACTTACCTTTTATGTGTTTATTCAGAAGGGTGTGCAAGCAAATACTCAGAAAAGCTAACATATTACAGCTAAATTAAAGAATAGAATAGTACACAGATAAAATTAGGCCCCAGGACTGAACCTATAAATCAATAAGTTTCCACGATCAAATCATCATATTTAATGTAGTAGAAAATAAAATGGAATTGTGAAGACAAACAGGAAGACTGTTACTTGGAATAAGTATAAGTTATATCTTGGGATAATTTCAGAGGACTGCATATCTTCAGCAGTCTTGTAGCCAATATATCTTCCAGACCAACTGATAGCTCAAATATTTACTCACGGTGATGCAAACAGATCTCTAAAATATCTCCTTTGCCAAGGCACAATGTGGGACTGTCTGTTGGGGAGATCATCTGTTGAGTCATATGAAGAGAGAAAGGTTGCAACAGTAAGCTACAGAGAAGAAATGTGTTTTCTAGACAAGTTTTATTGAGTCTGTTGTTTGTATAGTTAGCACGCAATTTGTCTCTTGTGGAGCTTTACTTTGGATCTGTGATCTCACAGAAATTATTGGATAAGGGAGATGTTATAGTCCCAGACTACATTTAAACTTGACATAAAAGTGTGATTTTTTATGAGATACAGATAGAATAAACCAGCAAAAAACAGAAGAAGAGTTAATAACTTATTTTACATGTTCTCCATATACACTTTTTGTAAAAACCACTTCACCATTCTCAGCATTTCTTAAATTATTCTACACATTTACAAACCAAGAATTACGGAAACAGAAAGTGTCCATCCAGAATTTACCCTAATGCTCATAAACCTAAAACATTAAGCAACTTCTTATCTTACAAAATTAATACTGTTTGCAATTAAATAATGAAAGTTTTCCTGGAGGGAATGAGAAATGTCCATTACTGGAAATACTCAAAAACTGAGGAACCTGCATAAGTGAAGTTAGCTCTGTTCTGATCAGGGTGAGGTAGACCAGATGACCTTCAAAGGTCCCTTCCAACCTACACCTCCCTAAGTTTTTGTGATTCCCTATCCTGACTCCATTAACAGACCTGGGTTCCCCACAAGTGAACCACTTTCCTAAACCTTCACAGAACTCTTTGCACTGTAGCAGAACTGAACATTTGCAGGCAATTCTTTTCAGCTTCTCAGCTTGCTTCATGTTAACTCTATTTCCCAAAGGCACACAGACCTCTTTTTCACATGCAAGGAAAAAAATATCCTAACTCAGTCACCTCTGTAAGAAGTCCTCAGTTTGTGTTTCTTCTTTCACCTGCACCTGGATTCTGATGCTGTCTTTTTGCTGGACTACTCAGTACTGCCTGCCCTGGCATCATACCAGCTCCATTCCAAAGACTCTGTCGATCATGAATTCCAGCCCCAGACTGATTCTGTTCCAAACACAACCTTGCTTGACAGTTAAGTCAAGAGGGAAAAAATAAGACTGATGGGTTTTAGAGGGCAGAGTGAAGAAGATAGTGGATTTTTCCTGGGAACTGGAGGAAAGCACACCAGGACTTCCCCAAGGCAAGACGCTCGTCCTCCCTTTTTTGCCTGCTGGAAACCCTGTTTGAGAATTCATCCTTAATATATTGTCAGATCACCATTAAATTTTCTAATGAGCAGGATCTCTCAGAGCTGATATTTGTAGAAAAACTATAGGAATGTGATCTTTTTCCGTCTTTCCTCTGTATTTCTGTAGAAATAATTTCCATGTGTACTTACACACACACTCAGACAGCACTGGCAGCTGGATCAGTGTTTTAGAAAGTTCATCTGATCTGCAGTAATTTCTAAAAACACAAAACCCTCCAGTGGAATATAGTGAAACCGACCGTATTGACGATCGCTCCAGCAGAGTATTTTACTGTTTGCAAAGGGATTTGTCTTCGGGCAAACACTCTTCACCCTTCACACAGCGGGCTCTCTCCCTTCTCCCTGCTGCACGAGAGTTATTTCTCTGATCCTTTACTCTAAGCTCCTTTGCTTTTTTTAGGCAACTTCCAGATATCTGATACAGTATATAATGAGGAATTAGGTTCCATTACACGAAGGCTTAACCTTCTCGAAAAGCATTCAGCGCTTGCCAGGAGTCATCAATATTTAACAGCTGTTGTTATTATGAAATACTTCATAGGGTAATGTGGCTGGCCTGCTCGCACGCAAGGGTTTGAACGGCGGCCAGGCCCCTGTCAGAGCCGCCGGGAGATTGACAGGCGGCGAGCCTTGCGTGACAGCGGGGCCGGGGTTAGTCAGCACTCTGCCTCCTCCGCAGCGGGGACTTCTCCTCCCCCTCGCCCGCCTTCAAAAGGGCTCCTCCGGACGCGCTGGGACACGGGCTGGGGGCTCGGCGGGGCGAGCTGGCCCCACCAGCCCAGGGGAGAGAGAGGAGGGCAGCCCGGCGGTGGCATCTCTTTGATGCCCCTCTAGCACGGGGGAAAAGGGATGAGGCTCGCTGGGAAAGGGGAGCAGTGGATTCTGGAAGGAAGAGCGGACGGGATCTGGAAAGCAAAAGGGTTTGGTTTGTACCTTAAATAAATGTCATGCTGTACTCGAGAAACTTCAAAGGGAAGTCAGATTTCAAAGCATCTCTTAAGAAGAAGCAGACTGAAAAAAACCGCTAAGTTGGGAAGAAAAACTCTGCAATACTGCTAGCGTAATTTCATCTGGCATTCTGGTAGCCTCCACAACAGGACCAAGCACCATACAGCTTTTATTCAGCTTTTATGCGTTTTGGTGCTGATTTCTTTCCCAAAGCATTTGTACAACCTGTGTGTTGCAACCTTTCAGAGTGCAAATGTCCCTTCCACGTTGTTTGGCAATGTATAACAAGTGTTCCTTATGCTGTATATTTTTTAATTTCAGTGTTCATCTAATGACCCCATCCTAATTGTCACTCGGTGTTCTCTGTAACACAGCCAGAGGAAACAGACCATTTCAGTTCATGGCTCTAGGTTTGTTAAGCAGAATTGCTCATACTGAGTGTTTCCGAGTCAATTTGTTTTGTTTTCTTAGTATTCAGAGTAACACGCAGAGCTGATTCTTCCTGCAGCTAGAAGATCCAGGAAGAGAGACCCTGTTCTCACTTCCTTTCGAGTAACAGTTACCAAATGTAGGATTTGCAAGCTAAAAGCAGTGTCTCTGAACCTGCAGTCTGGATTTGAGTGTTTTCATCCACCTGTTTTAAGAAAAAATTTATCCCCTGAGCATCATTGGAGAGAACCAGTAGTTCTTGTAGGAGGGTTTGAAACTGAAGAAGACTGTATGGTCCCCTTCCTGCACCCCAGATGAGCCCAGGCAAGGTGTTCAGTTCAGAGACAGCATCGCTTCACTGCTCATTTCTTGCCTGTGCTGTTGCTTGCAGGCACCTGGGGCAGCTGGGGTACACTTTGCCCCTGTGTTAGTCTGTTACACAGCCTAATTTAGCAGCTAATTTTGCTAATTATTTTCTGAAGAATGAAGGTTGTGCTTGTGCAGGATGAGGTACAGAAACACTCTGGAGAATGTAATCCCATGGATTTAAAAAGTATGGTTTTATGAGACTCCTGGAATCTCCATCCCTTTGAACTATAGAGCATCCTGCAGTGAATAAATGTTCTGTTATTTCTGGGGGAAAGGGAACGGCTAGTTTCATAATGCTTCTATAGACTGTGTTAGGCAGCTTTTCTCTTCTTTACAATATTCCAGATTTGGTTTTCAAGCCAAGGTGTTTGCAAATGCTGATAGCAATGCTTGTATCAGAACTGGAGGCTTAAAAGAGGTCTCAGGTTTTTACATTGCTCTGGGCAGAGACAGTGCAGCTGTGAAAGGCTCAACAGCACTCTCTGAGACTATCCCATACTCATTCAGCCAATCTTATAGTCTGCTCCATGGACTTTTTTTTCTCCATTAATTAACTGTCAATTCTAACTCAACATTATTTTTTTGGTTTCCACTCCTTTCACTGCTTCCAGATTAGAAATTGAAACAATATCCTCAGATCTTTGATTACATTGGCCATTTTATTTCATTTTTTTTTCTCCCTCCTCTTCTTCTTCCTAGCTTCCTTTCCCTGTATATTTCCACAGTGTTGTTCTTTGTAGGACCCAGCATTTCCTGACTTGTTGGCTTTTAGTGTTGCATGGGATTGCACCACGCACACTAGATCGCATGACCTTGCAAAACTGTCAGCCCCAGTACATGTACCTCTGGTATTTATCATTCTATGGTATCAATATGCTCATTCATCTTCTTTGGCAGAACAGCTCCATCTTCTGTTTTATTTCATGTTCTGGAAGTGCAGGCTCGATACATTGTGCACAGAAAACAGTCTCTGGTGTTACCACTTTCCATCTCTGCAGTTTGCTGATTTTGAACCTGGTAGATGAGCACTCTGTGCTGACCATCAAAAGGGTTGCCTCTTTCACAGAAAGTAGTCCAAAGCTCCATAAAGCTAAAACTCTCAATTTTTTTTTTTTTTTCAGCTAGCATCATTCATCGGACTGCCTGCAGTATCAGCTTTTCTCTTGCTCCATTCTTGATACATGGGCACTCCAGCAGCCCGTTTCCCCCTCAGGTCACTGAGTTATCCTTTGCTGGTTTTTATTTTTCAGTTTTCTGCAATTTGCTCCTCCCTGCCTACCAGAGACAGTATTCCTGCATTCTTCAAGCTCTCATTTGTTTTCATCATCATAGGCTTCACTGTTGCTCCAGAGGGACACCATGTTATGAGATGTCTAAGCTTGGTCACAGCTGTCTTGGCATCAGGCTTTTCTATCAAGCCACCCATCATAACCAATACTTGCTGTCCTGTTCTTTCTCATGATTCTTGGTGGTGACAGGGGTATTGTTAGACTGCTCTGTTTTCTTCTCCCTGTTTTCCTGCCGAGTCAGATAACATCTTGCAAGTTTCCCTCATCTGCCTGTTGTCTTGCTTTTCCTCCTCCTCCTCATTTCTTTCAGAATCTGTGTGATTTTCTGCCTATCTTGCTCTGCTTTCTCCAGGTGAGAGGCTATCACCAACAGCTCTCTTCTGAGGTGTCACTGCAGTATCAGCCTAGGCATGGGTGGATTAATGAAGTATTTCCAGTGTGGGGAGGCAGAAGGAAAGTGAGCAGTGAGTGACAGCTCGGGTGCAAGGAGCAGAGATTCCCACCTCCAAGGAGCACTCTCTTCTTGCAGCAATGGTGTTATTTGTCTTCCTTTGATGGTGCAGTGGGTCTCCTTGCAGTCAGGCCAGTGAGAAGGGCAGGCTACGAAACGGATGTGTGTGGCCTAACATATGGGTAACTCTAACTGGCAAAATAACATTAAAATACTTTCCATTTGGAGATGGAATTTATAGTAGCCAGACGAGTTGCAGAACAAACATCTCTTGTGCTTCTGCTGCTGTGTTTGTAGGAGCCTGAAGGCTAACAAGCAGGCAGGGAGCTCTGGCCCGCTCAGTTTGGTAAAATAATAGTTTCCACTAATGATGAAGTTCAAACGGATGGAATTTTCACAACACCAAAAGAGCGCATCAAAGAAATAAACCTTCGTTTCCTCTCACCCCTCCCTGTGTGTCCTTTAACCTGAGTGAAGACCGCAAACCACCATGTCAGTAATTACAAAAACATCTTGTCTGAGGAGGGAAACTCTGCAAGAGGCCATTGGAATAGGGGTTGGGCTTTTAAAAATTGTTGTCACAAGGTATTTAAAAGACATGTGGATGTGACACTTAGGGACACGAATTAGTGGCAGACTTGGCGGTGCTGGGTTGGCAGTTGGACTTGATGATCTTAAGGGACTTTTTCAACCTAAATGAGCCTATGATTCTATCTATGCCTGTTCTTATAGACAGGCCAAGCAGAAGGCCTAGCTGATCGGGGGGGAAAAGGCAACCATTTCTTAAAAGCAACCATTAGCTTAAAAAGTACACCAAAATGAAAATGCACATTTAACAATTTGTATATTCTATTCACAGAAGCCTAGCTTACAAGACTGAAATCCCAAAATTGTTTTGGCTGGAAAATATGGGTAGGGACCTGTTTAAAGCAGCTTGGGATTTTCCTGATGTGTTTTCCCATGCCCAGGGAAGGGATTTATTACATCTAATTATACATTTGAGATAATTGCCGACATTATCACTTTCAGCAAATATTTACAATGTAAGCTAAAAGCTGTCACAAATATTCAGTTGGTGTGGTTCTGAGTTGCCATCATTTATTGTCAAATGCTGATGTATCCTGCAACAGTCCCTTACCAGGCTGTTAAATTGATAAAGAGCTCTTGCATGGGCTCAGGAGCTTTAGAGGCTTGCTGTTCGTCTCCTCTTCTTATTCTGGCTTGGTACAAACTATTCCTGCCATCTAAGCCCTTTTTTTTTGGTGGCGGGGGGGAGGTTTTATTTTTGATTGATTGGGTTGTTGCTGGGGTTTTTTTGGGATTTTTTGATGTGGGTTTGTTTTTTTTTCTCGATTGGTGCTTTTCGTTTTATTAACCATCTCTGTGGCTGTGTCTGTTCCCACTCCCCTTTGCCTGGAAGGGAAAATGTGTATCAAACATCCCATACAATGTCACTGGGATGCTCTCCTCTCTCATTCTCTCAATGAAAAGGAGAAAAACAGAAAACTGTATCTCTGTTTGCTACCAGGATATTTGTATGACCCTTATCTGGAGAGAAGAATGACTTAATTTTTACTGACCAAATGATAAAGACAGGTTCCTGTTGTACTCCCTAGATGATGCTGAAGACCAATAATCAAGTGATACCAGCCTTCTCAGAAATTCTTTCATTATCCCGAGAAATGGGATTGTATTTCAGCTAGTTTTCTGTGGGATATATTGATGGGAAGAATTTGAACATTCAAAGATATTTGGGATCAACAATGAGAAGGAAGAGCATTTACCAGCTGAGTGAGCACTCACCATGCTTTTCCCATGAAAGCTTAATATTTTTTCCCTATTATTCGGGAAAATATATGGAGTTTTAATCTCTAATGAGAACTATTCATTAATTTCATGGAGCAAATGACCTGCTAAAAACAAATTCTAAAACTTTGTGTAAAAATGAAACAGTTTAAGAACATTCCCTGGAATCTTACAGTCAGGCTGAAACTTGTAGAAATGAACAGGGTAAAGCGAGACCAAAAATAATCTGATGTCAAGAAGGTCAGTGCTGAAAATAAGAAACTTATTCACTCCCTTTTCTTCTGAGCTATATAGACATTTCTCTGTATTGTCTTAATACATATTTTTATAAACAAAACAACTTGCTAACTTTCTTTTGTTTCTTTCCTGTGGGTTTTGGTTGTTGTTTTATGTAGAGTAGACTAATGGAAAAAATATGTTAAATAAAAAATGTGATAGATATTTCATATAAAAAACATCTGGACTGCAAAATATGTATCTATCTCCAGCACAAGGAGAAAAAAAAAGAAAAGAAAGTTGTCTGTAACCAAGATCCAGACCACAAAGACAGTAACCACCAATTAAATTCAATGCATGTTAAATGCCTAAACAAGAATTTTAGTCATGACCCTAATTGTTATGATTTCTAAATTGATGATAACTCTTTCCAACAGCCATTCAAGAAAAGCACTTTAAGAAGCAAGTTGGCCAAACGATAAAAGAAGACCATATATCTAACAAGACTGCTGTACAAGAAGGTGGACTTCTACTAGAGGTGAGTGAAAAAATGCTGTTTTTTTCCTGGCTGTAATTTATTCAGTTTGATGATGTATTTGAGCTGATGATTTGTGGCAGCTTTGAACAGTCAAACTCTTGGTGGGAGTCTTTCAAGAACCACGCTCCTGAACGCTTCTTGCAAGAGCAAGACTGGCAGTCGTGACAGTCACAGCCAGTGTCCATTTGGGCACTTGCACCTTGCACCTTTGCTTACATCCTTGAATTTACCAGTGAACTCCAGCAGGCCAGGTCACAGGTCTTTTTCACTTTTAGGTTTATTTTACTTGGCCCATATTTTGAGGATGTCAACATGAGCTTTCCTGGTTTCTGATCTGAGCTGAGAATATTCTAGGATATTTTAGTTTATCCTACTTCCTCAACTCTGTATTCTGCACACACACCATGTCAGCAAAAGTTATCCTTTCTATGTATTTTTATCCCCTTTAGGCTGACTTTATATTGGCAGAGCAGCATAAAGGGGCCATGCTGTTACTGAGAATTGGATCCATTAATTTTAAGGAAGAATTAATACTGCCGTGAACTACTGAACCAGCTAGAGCCCAGCGGTCCATCCCAGATACATCTGCATTTCAAACACATGATGTAATAATGCTTTTATACACTGAGGTCCTTGGATATTCCTGTGTGATTAGGATTACATATGTACAGTTGTTTTGGATAAGATAATATTAATGGTATAAAAATTGTGTTTTAATGACAGCCCGGAGATGCATGTAAATGTAAATTAAATAATAGCCTCCAGCAAATAATTGCTGAGTACTATTAAATTAAAACACATTTTAGTATGGGATCCAATACCATAAGTTACTCAGCTCTATGGAATGGAAACTGGCACCCTGCTTTCCTTCCTCTTAATATTTCAGAAGATTTTAATTTTAGATTTCAAAGCAAGTAACACAGAGGCATCTGATTCTATTGACTGATTCTGCCAAAACAAGATGTTTGGCTGTCAGGTGTTATTTTGCAGCCATTTCCATTTTAATGAATAGAGAATATAGGGTGTACAATAAATGATAAATATGGTGAGGATATAAATTTTAATGAGGGTCTCCTATATTTAGTCTATGTTTTGTTGTGTGTATGTTACATGCCCACAAGTTATAATCGTTAAGCGTCCTCAAACAGTAGACTGACTGCTGTGAGTGCATGGAGAGAACACTGCCACACAATGTGGGGCAGGTTACAAGAGACTGCTATTGCTAAATCTGCTCTGCTTACTGCAGGGCATGCAAGAGTCACATTCCCCCTGAATACAGGGGAGATATTTTATCCTGGATCATACTTAAAGTGGATCATTAACTGGATGATTAAGTGCATGTTAATATGAAGGTACTTGCCAGGCTTCATTTATGGGCACGTCTGACCTAGAATAAGAGGGTGAGTTTTCCTTAGGGCTTGTCGGGAGTGTTTTCTGAGGACTGAGTTTGGCTCAGATCCTCATTCAGTGGTTATGGCACATGAAGAAAAGTGGGTTTTTATGTTGTTCAACCAGATTCACCATGTTGGTTATTAGGAACCGTGGGATTTTTAACTAAATCTGACATTTCTGATTCCTTTCAAGAAGAAGCAAACCATGGTTGCTGGTCTTTATATATTGACTTGTGAACCTGACCACTTTATTTGCTCTCAAAAGATAATTTTCAGCTGTTGAAAGCCACTTTCCGTGCCATGACAACACCTTGCACTGTGCAACCTCTCCTAGATGCTTTATGGAATACAAACCAGAATAATCTTAATCACCAAAATATGCGTGAATAATACTGTTCCTGAGTGCAATGTTAATGGAAAATCAAGAACAATTGCCTTTTTTTTTCCCCCTAGTGGGTATAGTCACTCTGTTTTATGTATGGAGAGAAATATGGGATAACAAGAACCTAATTACTGGTAAATAGTGTATGTGAGACTCTTGAGTCTTGGAACAATGCAGTATTTCCTTTCCCCTTTCAGCTTGAAAGAAAACAATGGAATTAGGCTGTCTTCAAAATATGTTTAAAATGTTTTTTATTTCTAAAGGCTTCTGCCACAACATGTGTTTTTTATTTAAGATTTTATGGAGATTTTTTACAGCTATAATCAAATAGCTTTCATCAGCAATAACAGAACAAACAATGATACCAGTTTATTGAAGACTCTTTAGTGGACCACAGCAGGTATCTAAATAAATAATTTCTTTTGGTGCTTTAAGATAATTTCTTCTGGATAAGAGAGGCTTTGCTTGCCATCTTTGTTTCCTTTTGAAGGGAAGATAGACAAGAACCAATGTTTAATTTTATTAAGAGGTTTTTTTTTAATATGTTCTATTCTTGCAATCTTTACTGTCCTCTGAGACTTCACATTCCAACAGTTTGACTGCAGTAATGATTTTTAACTTTTTAAAATAATTTTTTTAGCTTTTAGTATTTTCCAAGACAGGTGGTTTTGCAACCCTTGTGCCCCATGCCTTCTGACAGAAAAGGGCCAGGTTCAGTTTCTGAAGCCTGTTAGCGAATACTTAAGGAATACTGGGCCAAACCCATAACCAGAAAAAGGGGAAAATACATTGTATTGGCAGTCAACAAATCCAGATAGAGTTTATGGGGTGATGGGGTGGAGAAACACAATAAAATGGTGACTGGGAAAAATAATGAATCACTGGTGGGTATCTAGGCAATAGCCTTGATTGCAGGATTCCTCTCATGGCTGTTAGCCACCTCCTGCTCTTCCCCCCAGCTATGCTGTGCTCGTAATCTTAAGTCCAGACTCAGAGTCTACACTATGGTGCAGGTAATTGCCCATCCCAAATGGCTGTGTAACTGTCATGTGTTATACTATTCACTGATCACTGGAAGAATTAAATGCCTGCTGTTAAGAGGGAGGCTCTATATGGACTTGCTTTCCTAACAACAAGTAATCAGGCATCACCCCATCATCACCTCCAACACTGCTCCCTGAGTAATCAGCATTTGTGCACTAAGCAGCACCCTGCTAAAATTGTCACTTGGGCTTTATTGACCACTTGACAGTTGCTCCTGCAGTTTTTCTGCTTGTCATGGAAGAATAATTGATGTTCGAATTTCTGTCTCAACCCTTGCTGCTGAGGGGGTGCCTTCACAGACTTTCTCTTTTTCTTTGTTATGTCTGTTGGTCTTCTATTGTGCTCTCGTAGGCTGAAGCACAGGGTTTATGGCATCTCTGTCTCCAGATGTATTGGACTTAATTCTTTTCAGGTGTGAAAATAGTGTTTTATAACTAAAATGGCACAATAAATATAAAGAAATATGGACAATGCAGGCAGCTCCCGAGCAGATGCTAGTGGAATAAGGCTGCCTGGCTCTATCACGCTCCCTTCTCATGTTGAATATTGATAAAGGCAAGACATGGCCTTTTTTGTCATTTCCATGCTCACTGGCAGCTCAGACTCTTTTAGAGAAGATCCAGTTGTTTTTCAGGATGCTCCAAGCCACACTTTACAGTTCAAGGACAGATTTCCATGAGTCTTCTACCTTTAAGGCTTCAGGGCTCAAGAATTTCTGTGGTTTTGTCTCTTGTTTTTCTTCATGGCTGCATTGAAGATGCCAGTCATAAGACTATCCTGATATTTCTTATTCAGTGATACTGTACATTCCATTTAATATCTTTATCAAGGACATGGATAAGGGGATCAAAGACACCCTTAGTCAGCCTCACAAGACACAAAGTTGGATGGGAGTGTTGGCCTGCTTGAGAAGAGGTGGGTTCTGCAGAGGGACCTGGAGAGGCTTACTACTTATTTAAATTTTTAGACAGAGACTTAGAGGTGCCTGGCATCTTAAATATCTTAAAATCACAGTCATATGGTCCTTTATTTAAAAAATAGATAAATTACTAAAGCCTTCAAAACCATGAAAGCTAGGTTTGGTGGTGCAACCATTATAATTCTCCACTGATTATTAATAATCCTAGCTTCATTATGTTAGCTACTTAAGCATATAAAGTTGGGTTTTTCAAGCTGAGCTTCCATGTTTTGTAGGCATGCTTTTGTTCCACCAAAGCATGCAAACGAATTTTGCTGATTTGAGTTGTAAGTAGCAAAACTAGCGAGGCACTTCAGGTTATTTAGCTTCTGAACCAGCAGCATATGTGCTTAGAATTGGCTGCCTGTGCAAAGCTACAGCACAATCAGGTGTAGGTCCTGTATCACACAGAACAGGCACTTTGTCACCCAGACAAGTCCTTTATAGACTGTTTCTTAATTCCATATCACCGGTTTGGAAATTCTGGTTCTAACTTGGTAGCTCCCACCAAAGTCAATGAGATCTTTTTTTGAGAGCTTTAATACCAAATAGACCCCAAGTCTTCTTAATCAAAACCAATGAAAGTCACACTTTATATTATAAGCAAATGACTTAGTATTTGGCACATGTAAGTTTGAAGCATATTATTTAACATTACGTTGCTACCTTAGAAATGGATACAAATAATAATCTTTCTTGGAGTTACTTTGGAGAGGTGAATGTGCACATTTTGGCACTGAAACTTATCTCCCAGTGGCCTCTACTAACAGCTTGAACTAGAGTTCAAGTTTCATTCCAAGGGAGTTGGAAAATGATACATTAGAAAACATCCTATTGGTGCTGTTCTTCACTCTGTGTAAGGAAATAACATAGGAAACCCTTTTCCCACTTGGTTTCCTGTAATTTTTTTAAACTTGTTAGTGTAATTCCACTTCCTCCTTCCAAACTGATTTATGTAATCAGTTCTTGATAAAGCTGTGCTCTTGAAAAAGGTACTCCAGCTTGAATTTCAGTCTGAGAGCAAGAGATTTTTCCTCTTCCTGTTATTTTTTAATTTAAACTTGAAAAGGCAAATTGCAAGTCCAACAAAATGCATGGAGATTATATGGTTCTATGACCATAGCACAAATCTCAGGAAACAAAATACTGGTAGAAAGAGACATTTTTTGTTTATTCTGGTCTGGAATTCCTTTTCAGCTTCCAGTAGTGCTGACACTCTCCTAGCAGAGTCCTTCTAAAGTAAATCCTGATAGATGATGACACAGTGCTTCAATTTCTTAATCTACTGGTTTAAAATCAGACCATCAAAATAGGAAATTCTCAAAAAAAGGTCATAGTCTTAGTCCTTTTTTTTCGGTTAATACAACATTTAAAGTTACCCAATCAATGCTTTTGCTTTCCTTTGTTTTCAAACATGAACCTTCTCCCAGTAATTTAGATGACATGATTTAAGCTGACATTAAGTGACATTAGTCACTTGGGATGACTTACAGAGAATTTATCCATTTAAAAAAAAACATAAATGGGGTTAGGAGTGGCATTTTATCACATGCGTACATTCACTTTTTTCTTGCCAGGCGTAGGCAAAACACAAAGAAACACTTCAGAGGCCCTGGTCCCTTTTTTCCCTTTCCTTTCAAATAGGCATATTTCTAAAATCCAGACTTGAAATTTGGCATGGCCACAGCTCTGTGCAAAAAACATCCTTTCTGTTGCCCTTTAAACAAATAACTAATGTTCTCGCTTATTCCTTTCTTCCTTTTTTTTTTCTTCTCTAACAAATCTGGATAGAAAAACCGTGACCACTAAATTCCATTTGCTCTCTGGTCCAGTCCCTAGTGCTACTGTTATGACTGCAACAATCATGATGCTGTCACGGTGCTGAGGTTTCTGAAATATAGGAGGTGGCACCATCCTGCTTGACAGGGGGACAGAGAAAACAAAATCATGTTATCCCCTCCCTTCAGATTTTCAGCCTAATTACGAGAAAAGTGATAGAAGATGGATTTTGATGGGCAAAACTGTGTGGAAACAATGAACAAAATGGTAACCACAATTGCCAGCACATATAATGTCTGAGAAGCTTGACTTTTGCCAGGACTTTTGCAAGAGTTTTATGGAGGGATTTGAAAAGGAAAAATAGGTACTTCTGTAGAGGCTTGTGCGGAGCCTTTTTGCAAAAGGGAAAATGCCAGTAAGTGCTTCTTTTCAGATTTCGTGACATGTTGGGCTGATGAGAGTTAGTATTTAGCTTCTCCAACACAAAATTACAGGTTATAATTGAGAGGGAGCAAGCTGGGAAAATCAGGACAAGCAGCCTATGTTCAGTGTGACAGAGCAGGAGGAGTGGGCAGTCAGTGCAGGTGTGTGCTGAAGGGAAACAGTTATCATCCTCTGGTTGGTGCTGGCATCAGAAAAAGTGTCTTCCATTTGTCTGTCAGGATACATGCAAACCTGCTGTCATATGAGGAGGGCTAGCTGAGAAATTGTAGTTGTAGTGAACAGAGCAGCTGTCTATCCACAGTGTTAAGGTATAGAATCAATAATCTTTGGGCACAGATGCAGCTCTGAATTTCAGGCTGCTGTTGCTGTCTCCAGACTGTTCATCACAGCCAACTCCACCCGAGCTCACTTTTCACAGCCGCTTCCTCTGTTTCTGCTCAGGCTATTTCGGTGCCTCTTGGAGACAGTCCAGTGGCCACATAACTTCCTCCTCAACAAAACATATTCTCCTGTTTCAACTCTGTTAGGTTTTTTTTCCTCTCACTGACTTCAGAACTAATCATTGACAACTATTTCCACCAGCCAGTAGGTTTGGTATCTGTATCTGAGCCCTGCATTGTACAGATGCACCAGGACTTAGTCTGCTACCAGAACTGACTTCTTGCATTCAGGCAATGAAGGAACACATAACACATTGTTCATTTTATACCAATTTCTGCATTTGCTTTTCAGGAAGCGTTTTTGAAGATGGCATAGTCATGTATTGCAAAAAACCACCCCAAACACAGAAGAAACAGAAAACACTTTAAATAATTGCAATCCTACATTGTTTAATTTGTCTTCAACTGGTTGAAGTGAAATTATAAATGAGCAGCCTAAACTGTATTCACAGATGACATTTGCTTTCAGTATATTCTTCATTCTCAATTCAGAAAATCTCATGAGCTGCAGCCTTGCTATCTTCTCTATAAGATGAAGTGATGAGCAAGAAAACAGGTCCAGGCTAGACTGTGTCCAGTCTTGAGAACTTCTGCAAATTTGCAGTGATTTTGTTTTGGAGGTTTCGAAAAAAAACCCCTACATATTTTACTACAAATATCAAATCCACTTTCACTTTTTGTCTGCTTTAGTTAATGAAACTTAAATGCTCGAACCAAAGCAGGGGCTTGTAGAAAAGACTTGGGGAAGGATTCATTTGGTCTATAATGCAGCCTAAGATTTGAAGTCGTTGCTGCTGGTTAGAGGAGTTGTCTCTAACTTTCTATCCTTACCCCTCTTCAGATGATCCACTGTCATGCACTCGATATCTCAATCAGAGAAAGCATTGCCTGCCTCTTTGGGTCAGCACAACACCTTTATAGCAGGATTCACTCCTGCTGTCAGAATGGGATAGGGTGTGTTTGATACAGGTTACTTACAGCATAAAAAACATGCATAAGATGATATTCTGCAAAGTAAAACTGTTTCCAGAGTCAGTTTCAGGAATGCCACTCTCCTTCAAAATTCTACTGACCTGAAATAGTGTTTTAAAAGACTGGTTTAGCATATATTATCAAACAGAATGTGAAATACAGATTGTTTTGCTCTTCTCCCCACTCCCTGAAATAGTTTCATGTTAGAAAATGTGATATATAGTGCTAAATACACAGAAAAACAGTGCTCTGAAATTAGGACATAACATTCTGTTTTCAGTATAAAGGCTGCAACATTGTCTCTTTTAGGTTTTGATTCCTTACAGACAGAGCTGTCTGCCATTCATCCTCATTAACAGTTTGCAAGTACAAATAAAAGTCAGCTGTGGATGGAATATTGTGACGGCTTCCTCTCTTCAGGACTTGATGCACTTACATGTAAATAACACTGAAAAAAATCCAGACATTTGGTACTTACATATGTCTAATTGTCCAACATGTTGGATAAATATTATTTGAGACTCTTTTCAGTAACTTATTTCTGTGAAAGATAATGCCTAATCTTACTACATTTGTTATTTCAAAGTCTACCTAACTAAATTTGTTATTACAAGTGCAGACTAGTGAGCAATTAATGCTTCATTTTGAGTCTTCTCAAATGGAATTAATCAGGCTCGCATTTTCTATATTGAAATTGTTGAAGAGAAGACTGAAAAGCTCAGAGCAGCTGCAGAATTCAGAAAGGACGAAGAGCTGAACTTGCACTGAAGATATGATATTGCCCCAGCTTTGCTTCCATCTGTGAATGCAACATCTGCTTTTAAGGAAGTGAAATGAGAAACTGCATGAATCAATATAAAGATGGTTTCTATTTCCAAGTGTAGTCCAGGGCATAGTATTTGTGAAAGAGCATTGACAGGAGGGTTTCATTACTAATAGAGCACAATTTAAATTCAACATCATGATTAATGAGGAGGCTAAAGAAATAGATATAATGATTATGTTGTAATTTAGTATCCCTTCATAATAATTGCTAAGGTAAATGACATGTTACTCATCCACACACTCACTAACTCTCTAGCAAACATCATACCTATATCTGTGTATTAATAAATAAATTGTGCTTTGCCCCAACAATTTCAGAATTAATAATTCAAATATTCTTCTTTATATTATTTTAAGTAGTCTTCAATACTTGTATACCATCCATTAACCTCAGGTATCATTCATATTCTTGCTTCCCATATGAAATCCTAAATGGTAATGCAAAGAAAAGAATAACAAAATTTTTACTAGACCTGAAAAAAATCCACCAAACATTGTCATCAATAGAAGACATTTTTAGTGATAATATTTTATTCTAAACAAGCATACCATATAACAAATTTGTACTGAGGTGTTCGCTATCACCCACGAATTTACTTTTGCATCAATAAAACCTTCCCTAACCTATCTTTAAGCTATTAGTCATCAGTATTGCTTCTCCCTGGAAGCATGGTCTGTATTCTGTTTTCCAGTGCCTAGTACTTGTGGAAAAAATGGGATTTAATGGGGATGCATCTCTTTCTAGTATGCACCACAACAGCTTTCTACACAAACAAAATCAACTGATGCTTCAGCCCTTGTTTCTCAGCCCCATCTTGGAGAGAGTAGTTGGTTTTGAGGTGCCAGGTTCATTGGGGACCAGCAATTCCTGTATATCTTAACAAAGAGAGGCCCTATCCCAAGGACTTGACACAGACTAAGCAAGCTTTGTTACAAAATCTTAGCTTGGAAGGAATGTATAATGGAAGAAAAACTGCATTTACAGTCTTGCATTGTGCATTCAAAACAACTTCAAAGGCAAAGTTGTTCTTGGTTGTGTCCAATACTTATTACATATCAAGCATATAAAAAACATCACCATGGTATAAAATGTGTTTACATGTGTGCACACATTGCAATCTCACTCTCCAGGGAGCTACTATGTTTTCTTGAAAGTTTATAGCTCACAATTACCGGAGCCCAATGACTTACATTTTCCTAACTGATTTCCAGGAGGCCGGTTTTGACTGCTGCCTCTTGACGAGCCACAGTGTTCCAGATCCCTTGTTAGGCTGAAGACACAGTATATAAACAAGCATCTCCAAGGTTTCCCTAATTCCTTCATGGAAGTGATGGGATATTGAAAAATGGAATAATGAGAAATTTCACCAGCAGAATGATTCACAATAATTTGTGCCTTTCAGATGGCCCAGCTGCTCCCTCTGACAGTAAACGGAAGGGCCAGGGCTCAGATCTGTCTGGCATTGTGAATGATCATTGAAAATGTTGATCTTGGTATTGCAGCACTAGGTGCTGAATTTCCATACTGAAAGAAGCCTGAAGTGATATCCAGGGTCAAGGACACATGCAGGAACATGAACTTTGTTTTATCTGGGTGACAGGAGGAGTGAAAGGGACATAATTGTCATATAGAAATATTTCTTTGTATTTAAAAATAAACATTTCTGCTCTCTATGAAAACCAGTGTATCAGATTGAGCACTTTCTCTCCCAAAAGCATTTAACTCCATGTCTGTAGACTTCAGCTAGTACTTCCTTCCCTGGCTCAAATGATGGAAATTTGTCTTCTGTTTTGTTTCTTTTGCCTGAAATTTAATCTGTACATGCAAACCCTTGATCAAAACTGAATGCTTAAACAATTCTGCCACTCTCCTTTGCACGAAATAGTGCTTACTCACAGAAATATTCCTTTTGAAGTTGCTTTGTAGATACCAGAGAAATGCATAAGAGTCCAGAGGGCTAAGAGATACTGTACTTTTTGAGCAAAGGCCATATTCTGATGTCACCAGATATGGTATTTCTGAATAGTCTTTTATGTTGTTTTTTTATTTCAGGGCTCTGTAAAAGTTAATTTTTTTCTTTTTTTTTCTTTTTTTAGTTGATAAAGAGAACCTTAGGGATTCAGAGGGATTTTTGAGAAGGGCAACTATGAGTCCTAAAAACACCAGTGAAAAGAAATACTGATTCACTAAACAATGCAGTTAAAGACAGAAGACACAATTAACTGTCTGCATTTTCCTCCTGATATTCATAAGACATGAACAAGTATATAATTTCCAGAGTTTTTAAATAGCTACTTATTTAGATCATCAGAAAATGGCCCCATCCCACATAGGATGCAAAAACCCAGTGATCCACTATTAAGTGAAACAGTTCCAGATAAACTGCGAGCCAACTGACCCTGGAAATTTAGTACCCAAGTTGCGTGACTCGAAAATCTGTTCAAAGCAAGGCATGGCTGCAGGCCTTGACTGTTGTACTTTAGTAGCCATAGTAACATGGTCTCTGGAGACCTAATGCTAGTGAATTTTCCTTTATTTCAAGGAAGAGTAATAAGAGAAATGTGCATTGGAACTTGTTCTCTCTCTTTTTTTTTTTCCTCCTCCTTATTTTTACTATGCCATGACCTTGACCAAAATATCTTTGAAGTATTTTCTGGCTGATTTTCTGCTATGAGACTAGGAAAAAAAATCAGGATATATAAAGGATCTTGCCAAAGGAAGTCCTATCTTCCTCAAAATATTTGCCCTCATTCCCGAAGAGAATCTCTTGACTAATAAAGTTTCAAAAACTTCTTAATGGAAGGAACTGATAACTTTCATCTCACAGCTACTGCAGGCACCAGAATAATATCATACTTTCTTTGAACTGACAGATTAATTGTTTTTTTGTTTCAGTAGCAGGTGCAGCTTTTCGTGAGTACATAATTGGATGTACATGTTTTTTCAAAAGAACACAGGCCCCTATCTGGTGCCAAGCCCTCTGGTTTTTTTTCATTTGGGAAAAAAGTCACACATGATTTCATTTTTTAAGTACAATGTAGAAAACTCATGTAAGTGTTTTTAAAAAGCCAAATACAAACAAACAAATGTTCACAATACATACTTAAGTCTGTCTCACATGTTTCAGCTATTATCCTGGATTAGAAATTCCATCTGTCATTGAATCCATATGGTTTGCCAAATGGCAGTTTAAGACCATGTATTTTTTTCCGATTTGAAGTTAGTTGTTTTTTGTTGTAGAAGTTTTAAGGTCCATACTAATACTTTTGTGTGTTTGTTTCGATGTGTGCATGTGTAAGAATATGCAATACTGCAAAAGAAATTTAGGATGCAAGTGGACTTTACTGATTGAAACACACTTGTTGTACACAAAACAAATACCACCAACATCAAGTTGTGGAGTTTGGTTATTTCCCCTTCTAAATACCAGAGCCCCATTTAGGATTTCCATTATTTCTGCTGAGAGGATTAAAGTGAAATGAGGAGAGCTGCCTTTACTTCTCTGTGCTGTCCCCTCAGTGTTCAGAGCAACCATGTGCTTTCATTAGGGAGTGCAAACTGCACAGGTATGAGACTGGTTCATGTCCTTTTTCCTGTTTCATCTTGCCAGGTTATCCATTACTCAGGCACATGGCTGCTGTGGTTCTGACACAGCACACCTGTGCAGCCTCCTGTTCACTGGGAATGAGAGAAAGCTATTGCTGAGAATTTAATTTCAATAACTGAGAATGTTTAAAAATCATAAGGGGAGCCATACTCTTTGTTGTGCTCTTTAATATGAGACATGGTAACTTAGAACAAAAAAGCTGGGAATAGTTTTCACTCATTCTTGTGGACCGAAGCTGTCTCTCCTACTCAGTCTAACAAGTCACTAGGCTTCTGGCCAGAAAAATGGAAAAATCTCTCTACAGTGTTACTATAAAGGATTTCAGTATGGAGTTATTTTTGGTACCTGAGAGATTTATCTGAGAGGTTGGAAAAGGTATTTCCCTACTGATTTGCAATCACCATTACTTACTCGGGGTGAGCAACGTGCTAGCAAACACCCTCCTCCTTATCCCCACCTGTGATAAGTAGATACGAAAAGGATAAATCCAAGCCCATCTCTGACTCTATTGAGAGTCTTCTGTGTTACAGATGTCTGTTTTCCCACTGAACTACAGTTTAGGGTAATATTGAGAAAGCAGAAGAATTTGCAGGCATGGATGAGACTCACTGGTATAAAGTTTTACTTGATATCCAGCTTGTCTTTTTTTAATGTGTCTGAAGCAGCAGGTTTCCCAGCTAAAATGAATTTAGAGTCATGGAATTTATGTTAATCCTCAATGGAGTCATGTGGCTCTATAAAAGTTGTTTTTGCACCAAAGTGGATTTTGCTTTCCCTGCTTGCAGTGCAAAAGTTCTGATGTCTGCAGTTGGGGTGGTGAAAACCCAGGGGGTACTTATTTGAGAGATATAACCTCAGGAGAGGACACCAGCATTTTGAGAACAAACTCGAAACAAAGCAGGGAAAGTCTGGAAATCTCTTAATTTACACACTTGCTTCAAATCCACAATTAACCTAAACACGTCTCTGTGAACTTTTCCTCCATTCCTTCTTCCCTCTTCCTCTCTCCCACCTCTTCCTTAATACCTCCTCCAACCTCACAGATGTAGTTGCCAGTACACTGATCTGAACCCTTGGAAATACACATGGTCCCATTTCTCTTTCCAGTTTTAAAAACTGTTACACCTAGTCCAGCCTGACTCTAGCTCTGTGAAAAAAAAAAAAAGTTTAAAAAAAAACCTTCCTGTTTTCCACTGTGGAGGACCAAGGGTAGAGACTGATCTCTTATGTATGTGTCTAGGACTAAAGAGTATGTACCAAAATGTTGAAGAAGACTAATTTTTTGAAGAGATGAGTTTATCTCTTGATTCATACAAGCAATCCGTGACGAAGGCAGATATCCCTACAGGGGCTGAAAAACTCCAGCTTGACTTCAGGACAATCGAGGACACATTTTAAGGATTTTCAGCATGATATGTACGATTCTTTGATAATATTCAGATCTTGTGATCATTGTTTAAGCTTTTCCAGGTAGGGCTTGGTGTATTAGTTTGAACAACTTAAGAACTTTTTTCAATTAAGCACATTTCTTTTATTTTTAAAATGTTCTTAACTTCTACCTCGTCCAGTTTCACGGGCAGGACTCGAGGTCTTTCAGAATACGCATGGTAAGAGCCACAGACAAAAAGGAGCTCCCTTAAGTGTCCTAGAGTTATCTTTATGGAAAATTTTAGTCTATCCAAATTAAAAGGCCTGCCAGATGCTCAAAATGTAATAAAATTCCTAACATCACATCACTGATGGTTTCATTATTGTGAAGACGAGTCCAAAGAGACAAGATGCCAAAAATGCTTTCTTGTCTCCATTTGACATTGGAAATGTACATGACAGATGCCATCCATGGAAGTTCCCCTCAGTGCAGTGAGGGGTGCAGATGTGAAGATGCAGAAATCTTGACCTACCATCTTCTGGTTGGTGAGGTGTTGGGACAAATTTGGGCATTATTTAGAGCAGGAAATAGCACCAGTTGAGCAAGTCCTTGTGCTTGAAGACAAGCAGAATTAGTATTCAACACAAGCACGGCTAAGCAGAGATCACTCTTATTCTGCAAAGGATCTGTATCTATGGAGCCAACCTGGAGCAAAACAAGATTTGCCATTGACTGTTCTTAGCATTGACTTATGGTTAGTGTTGACCTGATTGAATCACTTGCTGCTGCAGCCATTGAAGCCTCTCCACTACTTTTCTCAAGTCATTGTTTCAAAGGTTCCTCAAGGCACAGAGCCTCTGGCCAAGTACGGTCCCACAGGGCCACGTTTCCAAAGGTGCTTCACATTTATGATGGGAGCCAAACCTCCTGAGGAGGTCAGTCTATTGTGCACTGAACTCTTGAAATTCTGCCCACCATTGTCACAGTGGGAACAGCTTTCAAGCAGTCTTGGAAATCTGGTCCTTATTTAGGAACCAAAAAGAGAACCAAGCTCACAAAAATATGTCAGTGTATCTGGTTACTGAGCAATTGAAAATCTGTCCTCACTGTGTTTCAGGATTAACTCAGGATTAATAGGCACATCAGTAAATTGAGAATAAGGTGAAGCAAGGATAATAATAATATAGCAGTCTTTCAGCAACAGCTATTTGAACTGTAATCTCAGACCTCAAAACCACCACATGAAAGGGTCTAGACTGCCTTGGAGTGCGATCCCACTGGAATAAAGATATGTAAGATGTGTTACCAAACCTTTATCAAGGGAAGAGAGGCAAAATTAGTCAGTTCTCATGCAGCATGATCATAACATTTGCATCATGTATTTAATTTAATCCTCACTTTTATTTTTGGATTTCTCTGGTTGCTTCCTTGCATCACCAAGTGTGTAAGAATTAATTTAGCCCTTTTCTAGATTAAACATTGTTTTATATCAGTGAGGTATTTATTGCCTACTTTTTATATTCATTGCACTTATGCAATTATGCTATGTATGTACTTTTATAGCAGCTTAAGAAAAAAAGATAGAAAAAAATACAGATCTAACTTTAAAGTCATAGCTAAAAGAGCACATGTATTTGATTCTCCCTTTGGAAATTACTATATTATATGTATTACTGAATATATATTCAAAGCAATTATTATGGAATGTGGAGTTAGTTCTAAATGAAAAGAAAAAATGAAGTAGTTGACACTTGCTATTAAACTTTTAATTCTATGAATTAATGAGCAAATATAATTATGCAGACAATTAAGCAGACAATAAACTAGTAATGCAATATGATCGTTATACTGTAATTAAGTATTTTAACTCTTTTAGAAAAGAAAGAAAGCATGTTCCAGGTTCTCATTTTTCATGGTGGGAAAGAATTTAGTGTCCAACTTTTTGCGGAGTGAGTTTTTTCATTCCTAGGTTATTCTTGAAATTATTACATTCATACTAATTTTATTCTTTATCTTCTGATTATCTTTAAAGTATTTTATTTTCCTTTTTCAGTCACTGAATGGTTTTGCCTTGGTGGTGAGTGCAGATGGAATGATATTCTATGCATCATCGACAATTGTGGACTATCTAGGGTTTCATCAGGTAAATATATTGAGAAATACTCAGAACACCCAGTCGCTGACATTGTCTTGACTTCCTTGTCAATGTATGTACATTGTCAATATTATAACTTCTGCTATTATTTTTAAATGCAGCACTGTATGTTGCTATCTTATCCACCTTATCCTTCTATTGCTGATTAGACATACACTTACTGAAATAAGGTTATTTTACTATACCATCTCAGATTAATTGTTTTGGTAAATCTGACAGGTGAGGATTTATTTCTTGTAATTTCCTTTTATAAGGCTTTCATTAGCAGAAACATGATCCGTTATAAAGCTAAGTTGTAGCTAGAAGTTTCTTTTTAATTTCAGTATAAGATGCTGCTTTTCTAGACTGAGTGTCTGTGTGTAATAAATATATTCTAAAGTCACATAATAACAGAACCATACAGTTGGAAAGGACCTCTGGAGGTCATCTAGTCCAATCTCCTGCTCAAAGCACATCGAGCTAGAGCAAGGTTGATGCAAGACTGATCAAGCTTTGAACTTCTATGACCCCTCTGGAAGATGTGTTTCAGTGTTTAGCCACCACGACTGTAACTTTTTTTTCGCTTATTATTAAGTCCCAGCTTACCACGTTGCTGCTTGTGTCTGTTGCTTCTTGCCCTCTCACTTTGCTCTTCTGAGAAGTCAGGCTTTGTCTTCTCTTCCCCTGCTCATTTGGTTGATGTAGACAGCAGTATGTTCTTTCTGTGATTTTCCCTTCTGAAGGTTGGACAAACCCTGTTTTTCCCTCCTGGATGTACTCCAGCTCTCTTACATGTCTTGGTAGCACTGTCCTGAGCTCATTTTCTTTTCATGGGGTACCCAAAACTAGGAGAGAAATTTGCCTTTGCTGAACTTCCTGCGGTTCCTGTTGGCCTATTTTTACAGCCCAAAGAGCTGCCCTGCCCTCCCCAGCCAGCACCCTCTGCAAACCTGCTGAGTGTCCCCAAACCTGCATTCTATCCCATGATTCCTTAGTTAAGAAATTAAAGAGGGTTTGTCCCAGCATAAATCCCTGGGGGATGCCACTAGTCATCACTTGCTAGTTGGATGTGTATTACTCACATTTGCATATGTACAAAAGAGTTAAGAATAGAAAGAGTCATCTTAGGATGTGAAGGGAAAAAGCAGATGTTGAGAAGTAGGGGCCTTTGAAACAACTTTCCTCATTAAAGCTGCTCTGAAGGTGTCCTACACCTGCCATTATTTTAAGTAAAGTATCAATCTAAAGATAAGTGGCTGCCCCCCTACAGTTACTAATTAACTATTCCTTGTTGTAATTGTTTCAGACTGATGTAATGCACCAAAACATATATGATTACATTCATGTGGATGACCGCCAAGATTTTTGTAGACAACTGCACTGGGCCATGAATCCTCCCCAGATGTTATCTGGACAGCAACTACAGTCAGAAACAGGTGGGATTGTGTATGTTGATTGGAAACATAGGCACCACTGTACAGAGGTAGAATTGCACTCCACCTACACCCATGACAGTACCATGTCAAGTCAGATTCTTCACTGGCCATTTATTTATGTTATTGTCTCAGGGATGACATTTCTTCCTCATCCTGGGCATTTATAAAGTAGACTGTGCCACTAGTGCTACAAAGTTGTTTCCTTTACTTTTCTCTAACGTGCCTACACGTGTTCTTACACACTCAGAATGAGCAGCATCATTTCATTCTGCCAAACTTCTGTTTGCAACAGATCAGGACGTCAATAGTCCTCTCATTGATGCAAAAGGTTTCTGTACAGAACCACTGTGGTAGCATCACTTTCTGCCATTTGTTTTCCCATGCAAAATGATGTAGACAGGAGCCTTCTGAAGGACAAGTAGGTTTAGCAATGCACTTTTTCCTCTGAGGCTATGCTTCCCTAGGATGGGAGTTGGATGCCTGTGCTCAAGGCTTCTCCTATGTGAGGTATTAAGCTGAAATCACAACTACAGAACTTATAATCAGGTTGAGATTGTTAACCTTATAAAGAATTCTTGATCCCAGCAAAATGTATGCATTTCACCAGAAGGTGAGGTAGCAATTGAGGAAATAAATTGGGAGGTACAGTCACCAGATGATTGGGGAGAAATTTGCAAGAAATCCTTCAGCAACCTCTACAAAGTCCTCAGGAACACAGTCATGAAACTTTAGTGGAATTTCTTGCATTTCCTCTAAAACAGTTTCTGTGTTTTACAAGAATCTTACAAATATCTGAGAAGATTTGCAAGATTTTGTAGGTAGTATGCAGGAAAAAAGCAAAACAACATGTACTAATATTTCAGACTATAAAATTTACAAATATCTGGAGTTTTTGTCCTAATGTATATTGTGGAGAATTTCAGGACTTGAGTTCATAGTTTTCAATGCATATTTGTGTCTTTTGGGAAATATTTCAAAAACTGTGCACTTGTACAAAAAAATCAAGGAGGCACAACAGCAGAACATAAGCTAATCATCTACTGTCCATTTTTTTGTTCTGTTTTTTTCCTAGGATTAGCATTTTTCCCTATTTTGTTCTCCTGTCTAATGCATTTTCTGTGATCTCTGATCTCAAAACCAGTAACATCTGTTACCCTGTTTTGCGTCATTAAAAATCACAAAAACTCAGGAAATAAAGTCCAAATTTCTGAAGAAACTCACCCGAATCCCATTGCAGAGCTTTTATTTCTCTTTTGGTAGAGCATATGCAGATGTATCCATACATGACACCATTGAATATTCGCCCATCCATAAAGCAATTTTTAGCAATTTCCGTAACAGCTTCCTCAATTGGCTACAGAACATTTTCATTATTTCTTAGTGTGATCTGATATATGTTGCCTCCACTGTTGTTCCTAGGAGAAGAATATATTCTCAGTAAATTGTTCAAAGCACAAGAGAATGACAGCACGACAACAGATTATTCTTCCTTTTTAACTCGCTGTTTCATCTGTCGAGTTCGCTGCTTGTTGGACAGTACTTCTGGATTCCTTGTAAGTACAACTTCACTTAGATGATTGTAGGCATGACATAGTAGATTTTAATTACTTCATATGAAAAATTCTTCAACATAAATATTGTGGAAATCCATGGACACGATACACTTTTATTTTGCCGTGCACTAACAAGAAACACCTAAAGGTAATTATTAATATGGGTAAATAGTGATGGGAGAAAAGAAGGTTGTAATATTTGAAACTGAAAGACTTTAAAATTTTTTATGCTTTAAGCTCTTTTCGACAATATCTGTCCTAAATTTGTACTGGGCGTAGCACAAGGGTGGCAAGTCTGAATTTCAACAATTAACATTTAAGCCCAAAGTATTTGCTTTAAGGAGAAGGAAAAATAAGGATCTGGTTTTTTCCCTTTTGCAAAGAGTCCTTTAATGATAAAACCCAGAATTAAAAAGCCTCTTGCATGCTGCATACTAGGAGCAGTTCATTTCTCAAAATCACTTCTCCCTTTCCTTAGTAAAGACCAATGCTGTTTCTACTTAGGGGAAACTCCAGCACATGCAAAGAAAACGAAACAATCAGTGTGAGACTAGGAAATGCAAGTTCTGTCTCAGATGCTCATTTGCTGGAAGGCTATGGGTCTTAATAGCCATCATTTCTGCATCCCTGCTTTAATCTTTTAGCTCTGGAAAATGCCTAACTCAAATGGGCTGATTTTTCACTGGGCATTTTCTGGGAGTTAATTTTTTTCACTGAGAGGCAGCAGTTTGCTGTTAATTTGATCCTTGCCTTCTGACTACACAGACATTAGAGGCAGGGATGGACAGTTCTTTTCAAGCTATACACTTTGTATCCAGGTGTCTTGGGCCTATCTTTTCCCTTGGCACCTGTCTGCACAGCCCTTAGGTTGTGCCCGTCCATATACTTCCCAGAGAAATTGCAGCATAAGAGGAAAGAAACTAAGAAACGATCTTGCTGGAGAGAACAGAGCATGGAAAAATAATGGTTCCAGCTTCAGTGGGGTACAGAGAAAAAAACTGTTTGTGGCACTGAAAATGGCCCATTCTGGCAAAACAGAATGTGACACAGAACTTCTGAGTATGCAAGAGAGGAAAAAAAATTCAACCAGTGTCGAAAGTCTCATCTTACTGTTGATAGTACCTCCACCCATCCTGTCTCTGAAATGGCATGGTTTAAATTATATGAAGAAAATGAAATTCCTAGTTTTAATCCCTGATTCAAAACTGAGTTTGGTGTTAAATAACACAGTCCATAGGTTGTATTAGTATTTTAAATGTTTATACACTAAATGCTTAAGGATTTTGTTTTGTTTTGTTGGTTTTTTTTATATACCAGACAATGCAGTTCCAAGGCAAACTAAAGTTCCTCTTTGGACAAAGGAAGAAGTCCTCATCAGGAACAGTACTGCCACCTCAGCTGTCCTTATTCTGCATAGTGGTACCACTTCTGCTCCCTTCTGTGACAGACATGAAGATGAAAAGTCTGCTTGTGAGAGCAAAACACAAAGCTGATGATGCAGCAGCAGCAAACACAAAGTATTTACAAATTAATCTTTTGGCATTTAGTGAAGATTATGGGCTATTAAGCATGCAAAAAATACAAATTATGCTTAATATCTCTCAATTTTCAAACTCTTTCCCAGAAAAGTAAATAATTTTACTGGATTTAACTATTGAATACAAAATAAATATAAGACAATTACTATAATATAACATAATAGAATGCAAGATGATGCAATATATTGTACTTTATTTATAATACATGTTAAGTATTATATTTCAATATATAAAATTTTATATTAGAAATGGAACATTAGGATATCTTTCTAACCTTCAGAAGTTATCAAGGCAGTAAGCCAGTCTACTAGCTGTAAAAGTGGAAAAGAAAAAGTATTTTTACTGCGATTTTCTAATTTCAGTATCTTCTGCTAACACAATTATTTTGACCGGGGCATTTTGGTAACAAACAAAGGAAAAGGAAAACTTGAGAAAGCTGAATGTGTGTGTGTGTGGGGGCAGTGTTCACAAAGAGTCTAATGAATTGTACTTGGTATATGCATTTATCTTTCAACAGAAGTTTTATGAACACATAAGTTTACAATTGCACTAAATCGCCTGGGGGTGATCATTTGGTAGCAATCACAAAAGATCAGGACAGATTGTGTTCAGACTCATCTCCTTTCTAACACTTATTTTTGCTACTCCTCTATGGCAGAATTTGTTGATGTTTGGGGCTAGGATCATATTTTCCCTTATTTGCTTAAATATAACCTTACAGTAATGACTTCTATTGCTGTGAAGGAAAATGCTTGTCAGGATGATTGACACTATCGTGATTTGGCTTTTAATTAGATTATACCTGTGTATGTGTGGATTCACTATCCAGATGTATAATGTGGTTCTAACACATACATCCTTTTGAGAACTAAATTGCTGGAAGTCTGGTATAATGGACTATGCAGGCTTTTGGAATAGAGCTGGAAAGTCATTTCTACTTGCTAGTTTTTCCAGTGGCTCAGGTGAAATTAACTGATGAACAGAACTGAGCTCTTAACAGAGATGCTTTGCTACCTGACTGGACAGTGGCCAAGGATTTGACAAGAATGAAGCAAACATTTATCTTCAGTGTTTCCTTTGGTTCAGGCCTGAAGCATGGTAGCCAAGGACAGTGGGCAGATTTACAGAGGGGTTTTTTTAGGGGTTTTTTTGGATGGTCTTAATGCAGGGAAGCATTTGTAATTCAGTGTTACAGAAATTGCACCCTTTTAAAGCCGATTCAAGTGCTTTCAACTAAATATTGGAAGAAATACATTCAAATCATATGGTGCTCATTGCAAATTGAAGTCATGCTAACTCAAATGCATTGCTGGTCACTGTGATGCACATATCTCAAATGTAACTTGAATAGGAAGAGCAGAATATACACAGCATTTGTCTCAATTCCAGATGAAATCTATTTTTCCAAATACAGTAAGTCATGAGCAGAATATTCCTAAACATTACTATTCCTCTTAATTGAATACAGAATCCCAGTCACACACTACTTGGAGCAACCAAATAATGCAGGAGAAAGATAATTATTTACTGCTAGTTACTACATTCTTAAACCAAACGCCTTTGCTAAGGGTCACCAGCTTGAAGATTGTATCTTTTAGAGTCTGTGATTCTACTGTGTTGTCATTCACTAACAAGGAATTTTCCACATTTTTGCCCTCTACAGCTCCAGTTCAAAAGGCAGTTCAGGGCTTTGTGAAGCAACAGAATTATATGGAAGAAACAATCACCATGAAGGTGCCGTCTTCACTAATGCACTACAGATTGCTGAAAACCAAATTAAAGGTACTGCTAAGTATTTCTAGATTATATACAGGTTATGGAAAAAGAACCTCATCTTTTATTTTCTCCTGAGAGGATTTTCAGGTTTTGGTCCCAATGCTTTCCTTCTTCTTCCTAATACCTCTTCTTCTAAAAAATACAAAAAAATTGTCCACCTCAAGAGATAATACTGAATCAGTCTGTTATTTCAGAGTGGGCAGAAAATTTACAGAGAAATAAACAATCATGGTAAATAGTAAATAGTAAATAAATGGTAGTAAAAAAATACTCAACGTATGCTTGGCTAAAAGGGGCAGTACTGAATTTAATAAGTTTATTGGAAAACCATAATAATTAATAATAATATCTATCCCTCTTTGAGGAAAACTGTCAGTTTTCCCCAAAGATTAAAAAACAGAGGAAAATTAGAATGCATTGTCTTTAAAACTCATGATGTGCCTACAGCTTTGACTCATGCTTTCCCAGTGTTTGGCTGTGGAAAAATTATGAGAGTCTAGGCTCTATTTCATGTTTTACAATGGATAAAATTTTGATGGTAAGTCTACTCCACTGGGCAACTTCTTCTTGAATGGACTTGTACTCATCCTTCTGTCATATCTGCTGGAAATCTTTGATGTCTTTAAAACCATTCCTCTCTTATAGCTCCATTTTTCATGAACATTTTTTGTGGGTATAGTACTAATACTACTGAGAGGAAAATATTAGAAGGAATGAGTAATACTAAAAATCCTTGTTTACAGCTTAAGTGCCTTACTAGGCTTTTCAAAATTTAGTTTTAAGATGTAATTTGCTTCATTTTGTGACATATTTTAACTTGTGCTTTCCTATGTTGATGTGTCTAGAGCAACAGAAATCTTTGAACATTCACAGTTTAGATAACAAAAAATACTTAATACTGTTTGTATTAAAATCTATTTTCTTTTGAATTATATAGCAAAGAATAATGGAGAAAATGGCATTTCTCTAGTCAAAGTACAAGCAAATGAAGATCACTGGGTCTGGGTTCAAGCTAACACTCAACTTCTGTATCGAAGTGGTTGTTCAGAATATGTCCTTGCCCAACAGCAAATGTTAAAGTGAGTATATTTCCAGTACCAAAAAGAAATAAAAGGAAAATGAATGCATTCTTTTTGTATGAAATCTTTCAAAGCGCTGTAGTGACCTAAGAGAAGAGCTGAATGAGAAAAATAGAGTTTACTTATGATATGGAAATCTATTTCTTGTCTTGGAACATATGAAATGGCTGTTACAATTCTAAACAACATTTATTTACTGTCTTCAGCCTTTTCTTCTTCTGAAGTTGAGTATACATATACACTAACACAGAAAGAAAATACTTTATTAATATTTGACTTTCTTGCACAAAAAATATATTTTGGGTTTTGTTTTATGTTGCAGGTGAAAATCTCATGTCCTAGTTTTTCTGCATATCAGCATTTGACTATGTTAAGCTTTTTTTTCTTTAAGACAGTTAAGCTTATGTTTTTAGTTGTGTATGTGCAATGTAATCTAAAGAAGGGTACCCATATTAATTGTATGCTGTAGATAGATACATCTTGTTGCCTGTAGGCTCAGTCACGGGGTGTAAACTAATCTCACAGATTTGCATTCAGAGAGGAATTCTTGGACGAGTTTTACCCCTTCCTCCCAAATGGCCTTTTCATCCTTCCCCCACGGGACTGTCTGTTCCAGTTCCTGCGGGCCTTGTTGAAGTATCTCTTCAAGCTGGTCTGAGGGAAGAGGTAAGAGACTGGACTCAGTCAGCAGGTGCCAGGAGTTTTACGTAGCCACCATCTGGCCCAGTGTTAAAAATGTGGCTGTTATCCCAGACTTTTTCCTTCAGAATGCCTTGCAGGTGGAAGATATAAATGAAAAAAGTCTTTGCACTTCTAGAGTAGATATTCCTTGCAGGTGGCATATCTGCCAAGATCCACATGAATAGCAGGGGAGCTCCCACCTGAGGATGCTGGAACATTTTACATTTACTGGGATGGCACAAACATCATCTTGCTGTGTCAGTGAATGATTTCTATTAAGAAGCAGATTAAAAGGGGCTGTTTCTTTTACTAGTTTCTCTACTTCCAAATTGTTTTTGTGTAATTAAGCATGTTTATTTAGTTACATTTTTGCTTTCTGGGTGATTAAAATCCTTCCATTGTGCTTGAGAGTTCCCACAGACTGAGGTATTGCAAGAGTTGGCCTTGGTGATTATATTCAGTTCTGTCTTAGTCTGCAATAGACTCTGTATTTGCTACACAGCTTTTTTTGTTGTTGTTAAAATCTATGCTGTCTTCCAGGAAACACAGATTCTTTTGGAGAATTTTCACTGGATACTATTTCACCGTAAAATTCTTCATTTGGGGGTTTAACTTTTTTTCACTATTGCATTTTGTTCAGTCCTGTGCTTCCCAATTTGATAATTTTCTGAGAAGCATGTTCTGCAGCAAACTTGTACCAGACTATTTGCATCTCAATACTGTCAATAATAAAAATAGGAATATTTAGGAGAGGACTGAAAATGTTTAATGCCTCATAAAAATAAAAAAGAGAGAGAGAAAAAAAATATTCTTCTTTCATGGCGTACATTATTACAGTGGGACGTTCTGTCTTTGTAACAACGTGGACTCCCTCTACTGGAAAATCCTTTTCTTGCACATTGATGCGATACCCAAGGAAAAAGTTCTATTGTGAACTAAGAAAAAGCTTTCTAAATCCCTTAGTAGCTCTTCAGGTTTTCATACACAGTCTCCTATTGAGATGTCTGCTTCTTGTTTGGAGAGGGGTGAGGTGATTTCATAGCACTTGACCCCGCAGAGTTGGGAATCAGCACATTAGTGAATTCAAGAACTAAATCTCAGGATTTGGAATCCAGTTCTGAAAACAGCTGCTTTGGGCATGGAAGTGCTCATGCAACACTCTCTGCCAGTGTTCTTTAATGTTGAGTACTTCAGCTGGAGGTCATGGAAAATTAATTCACTGCCCATCTTAGAAAACAAAAGGCAACATAAATTAAGTTAGACATATAAAACGAACCTACACCCAATATGAACATCTGTGACTATTTGGTTATTTAATTTGGTTTCTTTTCAGCTGCGTTCTTGAAATGTAAGTCCCCCACTGTTCTCCCTCAAATCACTCTGATCAGAAAGCTCTTATGAGTCCAAATAATTCCTTGTTTACAAAATAGATCTCATTTAAGATACTACTTGTATTTTATCTCTGGAATTTTTGACACGCAAATATTATTTAGATATATTTTAAGGGAAGAAAATATGTGTAAGGGGATTACTGTATTGTACTACAATATTTACATCTTTATTGAACTGTGTGCCTGAAATGGAAAAGCAATGCATGAATTCAAATGAAGCCATGCCTCAGAAAGTTAGCTGTGCACAAATATTGACACCCAGATGCAGGGACATTCTTTTGTTCTCTCAAGCAAATGCAAAGATTATGTGCACAAGAGTGTGAGAGTCCCGTATTGAGGACAATGTATGGCTTGTAATGCATGTTGAGCCACTTTGTATCCCAGAAAACAATCATTTAGAAACTTCTGACTGACTGACTTCTTTTTTCTACTGTTATTGAAAGGGAAGAAGATGAACAACTGAAGATACTAAGTGGTTTTGCCAGTTTGAAAGGAAACCTGGAGGGGCTTTCCTATAACAGTGCCATTGAAACTCTGGGCCAGTGGAAGCATCTTAACTGGGCTGCAGTGAAGAATGAACAAGATAATGTAAAAGTGAAGTTTGAGCCTCATACTAATGGTGAGTGTTTTATGCAAGAGGAACCTCTCAGTTCTAACACATCAGTTCTAGGCATTCAAAACAACTGCACCACAAACAGTAGCTGGACCTTAAGAAACTCAAGTTCTTGTTCTATGAGCCAGAGAATGAACACATGTCCAAACAGAAGAGCTGGATCATTCTACAACAGAGACCAAAATTTCTTAAATTTGGCATCAACTTGTCCTTCCCACTGGGGGAGCGCAGAAAATGGCCAGTCTTACTCGGGCCTCCAACAGCGTTGTGCAGAGAACTACACAACAGACCATCTGAAGCTGCAGAGACCATTGATATCCTCAGAGGCTCTCTATGACACAGCCATTCCCTTGGAGATGCCTATCAAAACAGAATACGACTCTGATTCTGAAAACATTGCTGACAACCACCTGCTTTCACAGAGCCGAGCCTGGCTGGATGAGAGTGGCTCGGTGAGGAGGCAGGTGTCCAGCTATCCCAACAGAATGCACCTCAAAACAGAGCCGGACCTCTGTGAGCCAGCCTTGCCTTGCCAGAAGCCAAGGCACTGCCTTTACACACCCCATAATTGGCAATGCATCATAGCAAATCATCCCAACAACCTGAACTTGAACAGAGCTTGCAAGGGTTCACGGAACAAGGAGGTGGCCCCGTTTTGCCCTCAGAACTCCTCCGTGTGTTTGGAAAGCATGCCTGACCTGCCACACACGGCTTGCTACAGCCACTTCTACAGCCCCAGCCCAGGGGAGGAGAAAGAGCAGATTAATGAGGTGTTCAAAATGCCATGTGAGTTTAAAAACCCCTGCTTGGTTCAAGCAATCAAGCGTGAGCCCCTGGATTCTCCACCATTGTCCAGCAGTGGACAGAACAGAGTACACGCGAGCTTCCCTGAAAATACATTAGCAGGTCCTGTGCCTCATAAAACCAATGAATGTACATTTTTGCAATAGATTTTATAACATTTGAAATATTTATAATGTTAAAAGCAAGAAGTTGTAGATTCTCTTCCAGTTGAGTTAAATGACTTACTAAAATCAAAAGCCAGTGGAAAGATTTTGAGTGTGTGTGTAAAGAAACTGACACAGGTGCACACATCCTACCCCCCGCTACTGCCCTTCTCTTAGTAATCTTTGGAAAGAGGAAAGAAAGATAAAACCTCAGGCACAGAAAAATAATCATTACTTGCTGCACAAGTATACCTGATCATTTTTCTTTTATCACCTTTCCTCTCTTGTCTACAGTTCTAGCAGTTTCTAGCAATTGCAAGGACTAGCAATTTCTGTTTCTTTTGTTCTGTTTGTTTTTCTCAAGCGGATGTGAAGCCTCTGTGCAAATCAAAAATATTTATGGTCTTCATTGTGGCCACTTTACCATAGCAGTTTTTGCTTTATAATTATTTTTCTATTCTTATAAGAAGGATCAGCTATTCCTTCATCCCAGCATTAAATTAATGGCATTAGGAAAGGGCTTCCCAACACAACTTCTTAATTTAAAAGAACTGCATTAGTAAAAACAACGACTTGCATAAATGCATTAGAAATTATTTCACTTCAAACTGAAGTTACTCCTAATTTTCTTGATAATATTATTGCTTTAGAATCCATATTTTTTCATTTCATTGCCATCAGCCTTTCATGTTGCTGCTGAAAGACTGAACAATGGGATGTAATCCACTTCTATAAATGAGTTACATAATGCTGTTAAGTATATGTGAGAACAAAGTATTTCTCTGAATACTTTCCTTGCTGTTACTTGTAGCATCAACAAAAGAAATGCACTTTTTTACTTGATGGTATTTCTTTGACTGATAGCAGCTTGTTAGATATCGTCACCTTACATCAAAACCAAATCCCACACTAAGATTATTTTCAAAAACATCCTAGTTTCAATCCCAAAAGAGACAATCTCACGGAGAGGTGGCTGTATACCTTTCAAAAGCACTTGAGTGCACTTTAGTGCTTTTGAAAACAGAGTGTATACTTTTTTCTGAACCCAGACAGTAATGTGTTTCCACAACAAAACAAATAAAGTTATATTTTGGGTTTTGTTATTGTTGTAGTTTGACTCCTGCACTAACTTTTGTTTTAAAATTGCACTATTTCAACTTTATATTAATTCACTTATATAACAACCACATCTTTAAAAAAATAGGCTTCGATGTATTTATATGTGCTTTTTGAAAGAAGCCCTGTAATGAATGCTATCTTTTTCAAAATGTTATAAATAATTATAATGTCTTCCTTTTTCTATTAATCATGAAGGGCATGGCTTTACATGCCAGATGAGTGGCATAAAATTCTCCAAACACTTTAAATATGTGGGATAAATGAAGTTTCCAGGTAGTACAATGGTTCTGCACCTGGGAGGCTGCTCATATCCAACAAGACTGACCATCTTTTATGACAGAATTTACTGCCTGTATATTAGAGTTGGCAGGTGTAAAGAAATACATTCTCTGTATGCCAGTTAAGTGCTTATGAACTGTGGTATGAAACTGCACACTGGACAGTAAAGGGGCAGTAAAGAGATACAACATCTTACTATATCTTGGGTTAAATCTCTCATTGTCCAGCTGACCATATCCAAGCCATGAGAATGTTTCCTTTTTTGTGTCCGAGGCACATCAGCTCCCTTTTGGCCATGTGCTGCCTCTTGTGTGGGACAGTCTTGATATGCTTGCTTTAATGCTCCTGCCAGTGGCTGCAATGCAGTATCAGACCCTGCTCTGAAGTATGACCACAGTGTGGAATTTACACTGCTCCTCAGTACACCACTGTCCATAAATTCAAGCCGAAACTGTAAAAATGCTCCTCATGCAGAGTGAGACTGCCATAAACCAGTGTTGCTGCACAACCTCTGCCTCATTGCTTCACTATCTACATAATTACAAGCAGCAGTTCTTTAGACTCTCACAGAGTTGCTGCTATAGTCATCTGCTTGGCACATAGCAATGGCATTGCTTTTGTGCTGGTGCCAGACACTCTACCCTGTGCCTCGGAGCTGCTTGTAGGGTTGTGCTATGAACCATGTAATATTCTCCAGTACAGCTCCTTGTGCAGCTGCCTGGCAGAAATGAGGTGATGGAGAGACAGGGTAGTGTGGGGACCAATGGCTGGGGGCAAGTGGAGGACACACCAGCATGACCTCTGAAAAGTTGCTTGTTTAATTCCACATTTGGAATCACTGTCACACCCCTCTGAATGAGAGTACCTGGGCATAGTTTCACACAGCCTTGCACTTTCTCACATCATTTGCATTGATGAAGTGTGACTGTAAAACAGTGCCATCTTTATGTGGACATGGTGGTGCCTTTTGCACAATGGGAGTGGTTACACCAGGTGCAACTCTGTAGAGGACTGTGCCACCAAAAACTTTGTCTGTGCTTAGAAATATTACCTGCTGTGACTAGAATGGGAGAGCTTTGCCAGCCAGGTTTCTCTCCTCAGTGCAGAAGCAATTTATACTAACAACAGAAATTCTCTGCAGTTCTCTCTGTTACAAAATTCAACAATTTTTTGTTGACTTAACTCTATCCACTCCCAGGTTTTCCTGGCACATATCAGTTAGAATTATTTTTCTCATGTTTCCAACAAACCCAGACACATTTTACACGTCTTGATCTATATTATAGAGGTAGGTGAAGTTTCTGCATGTAAGGGAATGTAATCTGACACGAGATATAATGGGCTTCTAGCTGAATGGACGAATGTGTGACTCAAAAGTGAGATGACATCTTCTGACTCCTTGCTGTGTAAAAGCATTCATGTTTGTTTCCTTATTATTCCATAAAGTCTGAGGCCAAGAAAAACACACTTATCCTGCACGTCACATTTGATTTTGGCCCACTTAATTTGTGGCTGAATTCTTATTTCAGGTCTCACATGGAAAAAATGTGATATCAGTAGAATTTCTTCTAGTTTAAATTATCACACATGCAGTACAGCAATCTCCCAAGAACTGGGCTTATGAAGGGATCAGCAGTTTATCCTCTTTTTGGACAATTGCTAAACATTGTTGGTAGTAAACAAAGACCAGTTTCTTCTAAGCACTTGGAAACAGAGGAAATAAATGCTTAAAATAATCTCTTGCCATTTTTGTTTAAGGCACAGATCTACCTTCATCTTCTTCCCATGATATGTGCCCTGAACTGAGTCAGGACTGAAATCTGACATTGCATTGTACCCTGTTAAATTACCACTGATTTGATCTTATGAAAATTATTTGTATGCAGACATTAATGACCCCCTTGCACTGACCAGTAAATAGAGTGAAAGACAGAGCAGTTCTTTAAAATGGTTACATTTTCTTAGTGGTTGCTGCTGCTTTGGTATTATTCTAAAAACTAGCATTGAGAAGTAGGGTTTAAGATATTTTCAATCACTGGTGTTTAGATTTTAGCCTTAATGAACTGGTATTTGTATCCCTTCAGCACAGCCCTGTCTATTTTAGGAGCCTCCCAATGCATTTATTGTAGCAACAATAAAAAATTATTCTTGTAGAAGAAATGCCTAGTCAAGTGGTTGCCTAATAGGAACTTGGAGCATTCAGGCTGAAAGAAATGCCTGACTGATAATAGCATTCAAACTTCCTCAGCCATAAACTCTCCGGAGGCTGAGACAGAATGGACTCATGAATTCCCTGATCTTTGGGGAGGGCATATTTTGGTATGGAAGGTGAGCAGTTCTAAAAGCTGTGAGATGGTGTCTCCCCCTGGGATGTTACTTGGTCCACAGAGAGCAGAGACTATTACCAGTGCTAAAGCTGCTGATCAAAGTCTTGACTTTACTGAGAATGTGCCCTGATTTCAGCTGCCAGTGGACAGCTGTTGAGCACCATACAAATGCTAGTCCAACACTGTCGGAAGCCACTACTTTTACTGAGAAACAACATGATTTGAGCTAGGGGTAAGCTTGAACAGTAAAAAGACTGGATTTTCCTGCACTTGCATAGTGACTGAAACTGAGGCAGACCTCCACTGTCAGTAACACGATAAATAATTTCGGTTGACTTTAAAGTCTTTGGATACCAAAGTAAAGCTTTGTTTCACAAGTTCTGAGTGAGGGCAGCACCGTGAGAGTGGTGAGCTTACTTCAGTTGTCCTCGGCTAGGAGATTTAACAAGGGAAGTCAAAGATTAAGGGACTGTACCTAAATTCACTGTAGGAAAGACTAACTTCCTACTCTTTGATTGTAACCTACTAATGCAAAGTTTAAGTCCGTGGTTTACCCACTCTTTATTGAAACAGTAACCTATTCCTAAAGTTCTTACATCTGAGTCTGCTCTGGATGGAATAGGGAAGTCTGACACTCGAGCATCAGTCAGTTCAGTAAGACTTTGGGCGCTGATCATTTGATGTGGTATAGAGATTGGCATGTGCAATTCTTCTGGAAATTCCTAGTGCTTAAAATACTTAAGACGTGTCAAGCCTGAGGCAAGGAATATTCTGTGGGATAAGATCAGCTTCTGCTTCCTAGAAGCTCTTCTTAACTCTTTGTGTTGAAGCCATACTGGAACTTAAATAGGACAACCTCACTCACTATTATTTCAGGAAACTAGTTATTTCAGGAAACCCATTATTTTGTCTTAAAAAGGTGTTACATTTTAATTAAAATAGTTAAAAGGCATAATTTCCCCTACCTATGCACATATATTGCCTTAGGTAGTGGTAAAAAAATTAACATACTTATTTTCTTTCATCTGAGTGTCACTTTACCATGAAAACCAGCCTCAGAATGACAGGGGTAGAGATCCATTCTATTTTTCTTGTCTTCTCTATCTGCTCATTTTCTCTCTTTCTCTCTACTCTCTCTGAGTGTAAACATTCAAAATGGAAAATACTTTTCTGATCATACTGAGACAAAAATCCTAAACCAAAACTTGACTGTAGAAAATTTCTCACTAAAACAGGAGACTTTCTTTGGAGTTTCTTCTTTGGCAAGTCCTGTATGAAATTGCATGTCACAACTGAAACAGGTGTCTGTAACATGTAGTGGAGCAAGAGATTGTGCAGGTGGCCAAGCTCAGGTTGTAGTCACAAGGCTTTTATCCAGCTGAAGGAGATTCATACATGAGGGCTGCACCAGGTAACTTATGTTTGTAGGCATTACCACCCTGACAAACAGATCTTTGTCACGTTTCATTGACATCTGGCGTGTTCTTGTCACTGTGAATACATATCTCTACCATGCTATCAGAAATGCCTCTGAACAAAGTCATCAGTGACAAGCTGAAATATATTCTAAACACACAGAGCACTTTTAAAAAAACCAACCCAAAAGTCTGGAGATCCAAGCATTTGCTTGTGCTTAGGCAAAGATGTTCTTTGAGTGAAAGTTTGGAAGGAAAGTAAAGAAAAAAATTGTTAAGGCAAATTTTGGGGAGAGAAAAGATATATTGTCATCAAGGTGTAATTATTATGTGACTAGAGCATTAATTCTTCATCCACTGTTAAAAAATCTGTGGTCTGAAATGACATCCCCCCCCTTTTTTTTTTTCTGTAGAACTGATTTTATAACTTTTCAGGTTAAAAATAATTTCTTGAAAACAAGGATTGAGTCATTTCAATGCTAAGATGCATTTCTCAATCAGACTGAAAATATCATTCTAGGAGGCATGAAATGCTCCTGTTCCTTTCCTGGGGCTAGTTTTCCAAACTCTGGCAAATTCAGTGTGTGCATTAACTCTCTTGCTGCTGGTAATTATGCAGTTGATGTTCTAACTATGCAGTCCGAAGTTTTTCAAGATTTTCTTGATGCAACAGGGCTCCAGGGACAATCCCAGTTTCACATGTGTACTGGTAGAATTATGGTAAACAAAGACGTGCCAGAAGGCAATAGAAAGAACATCATCTGCTTGGCAAGTTTTATTCATTGTATTTCAGCAATTAAAAGACTATGTTTAAAAAAATCAAGTGAAGTTCTGGTCTAGAGCTCCTCATTTTGCTCCACAGGAGGGTGTGAGCTCTCCCTTCTGAACCTCTTTTGTTTTCCTTTCTTTATTTTTTTAGGGCTTTGGACCATATGTATCCTCCCTGTGTTGATTTAAAATGTGAAATAAGGAGAGGCAAGCATCAACTGTTGTAGTTTTTGTTGGGTTTTTTTGTCTTTCTACAAAGAACTTCAAAAAGGCAAAAGTTATCTCAGTTCTCAATAACAGTATTCAGCTTTGTTTCTAGTCTCATCATAGCTAAGATTATTTGTCTGCATGGTCAACAAACTTCCTTCTTCTGAAAGGGTTCTTCCTCACACCCTCTCCCCGCTGAACTCCTTCTTAAGAAAACCAAAGAACACTCTCTTCCTTAAAAGGCAACTCCCTTTTCCTCCTCTAGCTTTTCCACCTTTTTGATTGCATAGGATGGTACATTTTTGGTCTCCATCCTGTTTTATTTCTGTGTCTGTAACAGCATTTCCACTTTAAGCATACTTGAAAAGTTTTGCCAAAAGAACAGTGTTAGGCAGAAGTGCAATTCCTCATTTCTCCCCCCTCTTTAATAAGATGGAGGTACTACTTATAACAGCTGTATCCCCAAAACCAGAAAAAAGGTCACTCTGCTGGTGAAATAGCCTCTCTTCAGGAGTCTGTACTGCCAAGAAACCCCCAGCTACCACCAACAGTTTAGTGCTGCAAAGTGTGTATACAATGCCAACTCCTTTTTTCTTTAAACATGGTCTCTTTTTCAAAAAATCAAGGAACTAATTTTCTCCTGTTTTGCTTCTCTCATTTTTTTTCTACATGAGTTTCTTCTTTCACTGTGCAACTGCACTTTTAATTTGCTTTTTTTTTTTTTTTAAATTAAGAAGGGTATGGAAGCATTATATGGAAGCATTAGATGACATGTACAGTGAAGTGTTTTCAATTACTCCATTTTAGATTCTGAGATTAAAACCACAAATAATGATCAACCATTTTAATGTGACTCCATGTAAAAGACTGAAATGTCCAGGTACCAATAACATCATCACCAAAGGGGTATAATCTGCCACCACACTCCACTTACAATCCTGTATTAAAAGTGCCATTCCTGCTTCTCCTGAAGGAACACAGTGGAGGACAAGACTAACTCTTAGCAATGTGGTCTAGTGGAAGGCGTCCCTGCCCATGGCAGGGGGATTGGAACTGGATGATCTTTAAAATCCCTCCCAACCCAAAGCATTCTATGGTTCTGTCATTAACAAACAGGTGCACGGAATTCTACCAACAGTTTTGGCCTATCTGGCACATCATGATCCCCCAAAACCTTTTTGGGGAGAGTGTATTTCTGGAGAGAACACTGCAACCACCCCAGCACTACTTGAAAATGTTCTAAATGATGCAGGTAATGCCTGCACTGGGGCATGTGATGAATGCTGCCCATTGGGGGAAATGAAGCAGCAGACAGGTACAGCTCCAGCCCTGGGAAAGCCAACCCAGGGAGGGAATCCTGTGGGATCACCTTTGGTAATGTGTAACCCAACCAGCACCACTGGCTGTGCTGCTTTGTGCATAGGAGTATCATAGGTGTCATGGTATATCAATAATATACCTGTAAAAGATATTGTGGCTGATTCAAAGCAGGCAGTGGCCTGTGGCTTTGACGTTCTGGCATGTTGTTTAAACCCAGCACACTTTTCTCTTGTGTTTTGTACTGTCTCCTCAGCCTGCTTTTAGAAGGAACTTTCAAGCGTACTTCTTAAATTATATTTTACATTTATTACCAGGCAGAAGCGTAAAGCTGAGACATTTTAAAATAAAATGTTTGCATTTAAATTAAAGCTGCTGCTGCTGCTGCTGCGTGTGTTTCTTGCCCCTTCCCTGTTCTGGGCCCAGTAACCCCCTGGCAGTGGGCCCAGCACTCCCTGGCCTCAACTGGTTCCAGTATCCCCTCCGGACTTGTTCCAGCATCTGTCCTCCTCACGGTATTTGCCCTGGATGGGTCCCACTGCCCAGCCCCAGCCTGAACTGGTCCCAGTATCCATTCTAAACAGGTCCAGGCACCCACCCTGGACCGGTTACAGTATCCTCCCTTGGCCTTAAATGATCCCAGTATCCCCCCTGAACTGGTCCCAGCATCCTCTCCTTGAACTCCTCCCCGGGTTCCTGCTGAGCTGGCCCATTATCCATCCTGGCCCGCTCCCACCCTCGCTCCCGGTTCTCTCCCTCAGTCCAGGCGGAGCCAGGCCGGGCACGGGGAGGGAGGCCCGGGCCCGGGGGCGTGGCCAGCCGCCGGGCCCGCGCCGCCACGCTGGCTTCTCATTGGCCGCGCCCAGGGGCTGCCCGCCAATGGCCGCCGGTCTGGGGGCGTGGCTGTGGCAGCGACGGAAGTGACGAACGCTCGGGGCGGGAGATGGGCGTGAGCTCCCGGATGCTGAGGCTGCGCCGGCGGTGGAAGATGTGGATTGATCCGCAGAATAAAACAAAAGCGTTTAAATAGCAGAATAATAACCCAGATCGTCCGCCCCAGGCGTGGCCCCCGCTTCTACCTGGTCTCTGTAAAGCGCCGTGTGAACGAGAGTTGGTTTTATTTTTGTTTTCGTTTTATCTTTTCCCCGGCCGTGCAGGATGAGCGCCGTGCCTGAGGAAGTTAAAGCAGAAGATGGCAAAGCGGACCCTAAGAAAAAACAGTTTTACTGCGAAGTGAGTGGGTGTCTCTGGTGGGTTTTCAGCCCGGGCAGGCACTGGAAGGTGTGCGGGGACTGGGGACCGCGGTCCCGGCCACGGGGAGCTGAGCCAGGCGTGGTGGGCAGACCTGGAAACAAGGAGGGCTGTAATGTGGGAAATAACGCGGCCGGCCCCTGGAAGAGCTGCTGGTCTCAGGATTCGGTGAATTCAGCTTGTTTTTGAGCAGTCACGGGTGCGGTGAATGGTTCTTAAATTGCAGCCTTTCCATTCTCTGCTGAGTGTTTCTGATAGGCGGCCGCAAAAGCTCATTTATCTCTAAAAGCTGCAGCTCCGGGTCAGAACGGGTTTAATTTGTCAGTCCTGTAGTGTTTGTGTAGCACTGAATGTTTTTCTGGCTCATTCAGGTTCTGTGACAGTATGTAAAAGAAACAGACAATGTTAGCATGCATTAGTCGTTGCTTTTTTAAAAGCTAAAGGTAGTAAGAAATACTCGTACATCTGTATTGTCTTCTGTTAATTATTGCAATGGTATCTGCTTGTCTGTGAATCTTAATGAAAAGCATGTGTCTTCCTCCATTGTTTTTCTGATGCCTTTAACGTAGCTGTGAATGAACAATGAACGGAATTGCAGTTATCCTAGGGCGTAATTTTGCCTCTGTTCCTCTCTAGTCATTGCACTCCACTTTTTGCTGGCTTTCCAGCTTGGAGAACTTTAGAAAACTAAGAATTCAGAAAGTGCTGGTAGCAGAGAAGAGAGAAGCTCTTACAAACTTCTTAACCACCTGATTTATTTAAATATGTGTTTAAGCATTGTTTGAACGGGTTTGCATACTGCTTCTGGGCATTTTAGTGGTAGGCTTCTCTCCTAAAAGTCATGCAGACTGTCGTGTTTGAGCCAAAGAAGACCTTGAGAATTACAGGATTACACTGTAGGAACGGATGTAGTTCATGTTTGTAATTCACCAACGGCAGAACGTTCTTAGCATAACTGAAGATGTGCTTTCAATTTTTCTCTTTCAGGTTTGTAAAATTTACTGTACGTCTGCTACAAGTCTTCAGTCACACTATCGTGGTACAAAGCATAGGAAGGTAAACTTTTTCCATATTAAATGTATGTGCAGACTTAATTATAAGTCCGGGACTCTTGCAAGCTCAGTACTTGATTTCACGCAGCTTCAAGTGCTTGTCCAACTTATTGGTAGATTTGTAACAGTAATTTGCTTGAAATATTCCAAGAAAAAGATGAGGTGGGAATCTCACAACTCTGCTTTGTGCAGTGTGTAATTTGAATCATCAGCTACACCTAAAGGTAAATGTGTGCTAATTGTGAAATCAGCATTTGAATTACACGGGAACCTTGCAAATAATGAAAGAATTCAACTTTCTGTTTTCGGTTACAGTTGGTAAAAGTATTGTTCTGTCTTCCAGGTCTACATAACTCACCTGTATTTTGAATAAAATGAGCTCTTTACTTTTATAGCAACACCAGTTCTGATTTCCTGAAGGAGGTACATAGACTTAACTATCAAGTCTGATACTTGTGTTGGTTTGAAGCATCTTAATAACAGCAACCTGGTTTAAGCACAAAACAAGCAAAGGCATTAAATAATTAAGCACCATTCTGTGAAGGTGTATTTAGAGATGAGGCTTTTACAAATGCTGTGTGACTGAACCTTTGACTGTTGATTGTCTCTGTTTAAAATTCCCCCACATTGTCAGTCTGTAAAGGTGGGACATAACTCAGTTGTCTGTCCACCTTTGCTGTCATCAGATTGTGTTGTTGTGGCACTGAAGAGCCTGTTCTGATGTTTTCTTAATGACATTCTATTCTTCCTGGAAAGACTAACAGCAAAACTGCCTTTCTCAAGTGCTGGTGTGCCCTCTTCATTTTTTTCCTTTTGGAAATGAGGAGTATCTCTTTGCTATTGGACAGATTAATAGTATTCTGTTACCTGTTTGCTGACCACTTTAATAGCATTGATTCTTGTTTGAGTCAGTGGCTCTACTTTCTCAAGCCCCTTTTTATTCCTCACAGGATTGTGCATTCTTGTTCCCTGTTGATTGAGTAGAAATGCAGTTGTATTTCTCATGTCCTGCCAAATGTTCCTGCAGATGCAAAGAATTCCTTTGCTTTTGTGGGTTGTTTTTTTTTTTTTTTTTTCTTAGCTAACCTTTTTAGCGATCTAATTATTGCTGGTTTTCCCTTAAAAAGTATGAAATCCAGCATTTATTTTCTTAGAAAATCTGCATATAGTTTTCTTTTGTTTCATGCTTGGATGTAGGCTGGGCTAAATCTATCAAAGTTTCTTGTGTTGTTGAAGCTTTTTAGATGATAGTGAACAAGAGTAGGGCAGGTTGGAAACTGGATTTTTTTGGTAACGTGAAATCTGGTGTGTGGAGTTGTGGTGAGTCACACAGCTGCATTGCTGTGGGAATAACCCTCCAAGCTCACATCAGCATGCTTTTCAGTTATCTCCAATTTCTTTCTTTAAATGATGAAATCTATTGTGTGCTTTGGTGGAAAAATATGGGAACTCATAGATTAATTTCAGGGTTCTCTACCACTAGGTTTGGAATGACTATAAAAGTTTTTAGCCTCTGTTTTTTTAATGTGGAGTAGGTGTGAATAGCTCTTAGTTTGTTCCTTACTGGAGGAGTTCCTGTTCAAAATAATACCAAAGGATGTCCTGACAACATAAGATGAAAAGAAAGCAGTAGTTCTTTCCCTGAACCACAATACTGGCCTGACCAATCCATTAGCCATTTTTTATGACTTTGGTCAGGTTGCCTTTTTCTATCAATTGCCCATTTGTTTTTAAAATGGCATTGTTAAAGATACTCTGTGCATGTCTGCCACGAGAAGGTGTTTCAAAAATGTAAGAAAAAGCCCTTCATCAGAAGGACAGTCATTAAGAAAACTTTAAGAAACAAATGTAAACACATGCTACATATATGAAATTATCCTCATTTCATTGGCCTGTGTTTCCTACAGCTGTTCAAAGTAAAATGTGTTATTTTGAATAGCAGCAGTAGTAAAGTTTGGCTGTCTGACAGATTAGTAGGAATGCTTCAGTGGGCTTTCAGTGTACATGGCTATTTTATCTCTTTTTTTCTTTTTTTCCACCTGGGTAGTTTGACTGTTCTGGATTTTGAATAGGTACATATGATACTTATCTAGGTTGTTTCTACATACTTTTGTGTTATCTCTAATTTTTTCTAGTGCTGTTAGTTCATAAGGCCAGTCCCTTGTCAAAAAGGTGCTGATGGCCAAAAGATTGTGTGGCTGGGATGGTCACAGTACAAGGCTGTGTGTATCTTGTGCGTTGAGCGCTGTGTCACCTCTGTACAGTTGCATAATGATGGGGTTTTGTAGTTTCATTGCAGAACAGATATTAATGGGATGGGGAGTTGCTGAAAGTGAATTAGCCAAAATATTCATAGATGTGTGTATAATTCATGACTGAAAATTGCAGTTGGCTGGTATTGGGTACTTTGAAAAACAGTCGAATTTTAGTTTTAGCCGTTATGTTAAAATGTTTAGAAAACAACATTTATATAAGTTTGCTAATCATTTTAATTTAACCAAGCCTGTGAGAGTAGTGGGGGATATAATGCATGAAAGATGGGTTTGTTTGGCCTTTTTGTTTTTTTCCACAGCTGAGGAAAAAATCTAGGTTTTTTTTGACAGTGGTCCCCAAATAAAATGCACTTGCTATGTATATACCTGGAATATGGTGGTATGTGATGTAATTTGTTCTGTTTTTGTAAATATGCTTTAGTTTTATAGCTCAGCTTGCTAGAAAGGAAATCCTAGACTGGAACATCTTTTTTGTCTGTGTGCTTTGATCAGCCCTTTGCAGGTATGGCATCAGCAGAAGAGCGTTGCCTATTTTGTGAACTGTATTTGGAGCACAGATGGGGATTGTTCTGGTTCTATCAGAGATTGAAGTTTCTTTGTCCTCCCTTCAAATGTGGAGTTAGATAGGTAGAAATGCCTGCCATGTCCCTAAAGGAGAAAAATCTGTATTCAAGACTCTACAGACTCATTAGAAACAAGGAATGTTCAAATCTGTGAAGAGAGCTGTTAGTCTTTTTCTTCACCATTTCAGTGTTCTCATTTCTTCTCTTACCCGTGATTGTTGTGCATCAGAACCTGTGGTTGAAATACCTGATGTGAAGGCAACTTTTCTGTCCTTTTTTGTGGCAGTAAAGTCAACCACTGCTGTTTAAACAGTTCAGTCAGACATATTTGTGTTGATCCTTGGAATGCTAACATGACTAGTTATACGAAAAATTACCTTGCTGTTTGATTGTTTGTATTTGGTCTCAAAAAGCATGCTGTTGTGTTCTGCAGCATATCTTCATGATCCAAAGGAACTTTAATTGTGGAGCTTTCCTTTTGAGGGGAAAACCCAACAGAAGACAAACAAAACCCCAAAACTTGATTTGATTTTTATGAGCTTGAAGAATTAAAATAAGTAGGATTTCCATGTGTATCCTTGTATATCTAACTGATATATTTCAAGATTGTATCTGTTTTACAAAAACTAGATTATGTTCATGAAATGTTTAAATATGCACTTAAAACTATTCTGTTAGATAACCTGTGAACTTGAATTGTGTGGACAACTAACCACTTTATGCAGTAGCTCGTACAGATTACGATGTGCATGGAAGATTTGAGCCCTTAAAACCAATAGTTTTTGAGTTTTGGCTTCTCAAAGTTAGACACTTTGCCAAAAGTTACTCTAACTTTTCATAGTCTTAGCTCAAAAACAGCTGTTGCAATCCCTGAACCAGAACAGAAGAATAAGTTTCTTACCTAATGTGTGAGAATCATAGGTAGTATGATTCTGGTCTAGAAGTAGCGATTACAAGTGAAATGGACCCTTTAACTTCTGTTGTGAAACTGCATTTCTAATATTAACAAAAAAAGCAATAACCCAGCTGCAGTCAAAGTTGATTTTCTGAAAATAGTCAGGAGGAAATTCTCTTTGAGCAGCAGCTCACAGTTGCTAATGTTTTCTGCACTTGTCTGAAAAACAAGGTATTAGCAGCTGTTTGTTGTAAAATTGGAGAATGAGCAACAAAAGCACTTGGAACAGCATAACTACAAGGAACACTGTGTTTGTATTTCTAAGCATATGAAATCCTGCTGAGTTTATACAAAACCATCCACTGCCTGTAGAAATACTGGGGCTTAGGTAACTTCCTTATCCTATAACTGCCGTGAAAGTACAGCTGCTTGGCTTCTCAGACAATTAACTGTTGTATCAGTCGTGCTTCCTATTGAATTGTCACACCCATGTCCAGCATCTCTCCTGTGCCACTGAATGTTGAAAATACAGTCCTTAACTCCATGGACTGCTCTGGACAGACAGTTGCTGTAGTGGTAGAATGATCACACTTATTGTTCCATTCTTGTATAAATGACAAGTTTATGTTTACTTGCCAGAAAATTCTCAAAATGAGTCAGGATTGCTTTAGCTATGAAATGGAAATTTAAGTTCCTCATTTCTTTAGATTCTGCCAAAAAGCAATCATCTGTTCTGGATTCAGCCAGTGAAAGACAATTTTCCTGTTCTTCATGATATGAATGGTCTTTCCTGAGATTTGGCTAGCCTTAAATTTTAACCAAATCTACTCAAAATGGTGGGGAAGCTGCTTTTAGTTAGTTTTTCCTTTTGGGGTGAGATTTTTTTTTCTTATTTTTTTGTTCTTGGAACTACACCTCCTGTAGTTACACTTAGGAGCTGTAATCATACTTTAGGTTTTCCTGGCATCCTTCAGATGTTGTGTTTCAAGCCATAATCATTTCTTAAAACTTCATTAAATAACAGAGCTTTCTTGAAAGTAACCTTGTATTAACTGTAAGTACAGCTTTGTCAGTACTTCCAGCTTTTGCAGAAAGTCATAAAGGCACTAATTTTTTCCTATTTAGCAGTGGAAACTTTGGCCTGTAACGCAATTCATCTGCAAAGGCTTTTCCGGAAGTGCTGGGATTTTCCTTCGCATGGTGCAGCGCATTAATTTCTTTTTCTTATTTTATTTTGGGATGACTTGCATCTTCATAATTAAAGCGAGAGAGAACCCTGAGACGCACGACTTACAATAGTAAGTATACCTTTTTCTTCCAGCCTCCTAGGATAGATATTGCTCGGGGTTTTGCTGTTTTGTTACTTTTCTAACAGTTCAGGTATTTGCATCTACCTATTTATATGTCTGTAACTCTGTTTCTCTTAATACGCTGAACATTCTTCTGAGGTTTCTGTCTAGTGAACTGCTGAGCAAGGAATTGTTCTAGAGTATGAAACCTTACTTACGCCTTTTCACATATAAATATTTATGTATCTGTCTAGTGGAGGGATGTATAGTCAGTGTTTTAGTTTCTCACCTTCCCAGGCTAAGCTGTCTCCCACTTGTCTGTCAGCTTGATGCACTCACTGCTGAGCTTCAGGCAGAATGCTGAGAAGCTAAAGCAGCAGGCTAACACAGCACTGTTGGAGATGCAGCTCTACCAGTGCTGAAGCTGCTTGGCTGCATCTCAGGAATGTTCTGCCTCTCATTATTGTAGTGGACTTGGAGGAGCAAAGATGTATTCAAGGTAAATACAGTTGTTGGGGTGTCTTTCCCCCGAAACTGAGAATGTGAATCCAGACTATCATAGGTCAATGAAAGTAAAGTTGTGGTGAAAGCTTAAAAGTGTGGTGTATACCTAGCTCACAGTGGAAAAGAAAATCTTTCCTTACTGGAAGCAGAGGCATAAGCAGATTGGGAATAATTATAAAAATCCATGAGATTGACTCTGTAACCATTTTGGTTTTTAATAGTCACAAAAGAAACAAGCCTTTTACTTCTCCTTTATCTTCTTAACCTGTTCTCCCAAGAAACAAGACTTACATTCCACCTCTGCAATCTGTTCCCCAGTGTCTTTTGAACCTCTCAGCCTCTTTGAACCAAGTTGATCAAAGGTGCCTGAAAATACACATCTGCACAGGGAGGAGTGATGGTGTCAGTCCTGTACTGAGGGAAGTGCTGCAGGCTGAGCTCACTGCTTACTGGCCCCTGAAGAATCAACACAAGAAAGATCTGGGAAAACACTGGTCAGAGGCCCTTTTCTAAGAGACTGGGCTTCATTAGCTGCGCTCAGGGCTTTGTGCTGATAAGAGGAATTAGTGCAAGACATGTCATTCAAGTGTGAGAGCAGTTACAAGATTTCACCTCAGCGGCTGTGACTGCTACATGGTAATGAAGCTCTCTGACAGAATTTGAAGAGTTGTGAAACTTTCAAGTCTTCTCCAAGTCCCATGGATTCAAGCGCTACAAAACTGTATTTACACCTCAGCAACAAGAACAGATTTGTGTGGCTTTGGTCAAGGGCTTTTAGTGGAAGACACTTTCTACAGATTTCTTTAAATTCCATGTCAGAAATGATCCTTAAAAGTAATACTCATTAAGTGAAGAGATCATAAAAGATTGTGGAATCTGGTTTTGGAGGAATAATGTATGGGATGCATGTGGCAGAAAGTGTGACTTGAATAAGAGGACAGAAGTTGTGTCAGCAAGACTGAAAAGGCTGATGAAGTGCCAAGAGCCTGTTGCAAAGACTGTAGCTTTAGAAAACAGTACTGTGTGTACTACAGTCAGTGTTCCATGGAGAATTAAGAGTTATTCCATTCCAGGTTAAGAATGTGTGCATGCTACATATACTGTATCTTTGGAAATGTCACGACTTGGAATCTTTCAACTGGGATGTATCCTGCAGAACAAGAAGTCAAAATGTGTGATTATTGAAGTGAAGAATCTAGAAGCTTTGGTAAGCAAGTTAGCTGTAACTTCTGGAGGAGTCCCAGCATCACAGGGTACCACATGTCAGAAGTATTGCAAGATGTGCTTTTATCCAGTAAGTTCTCTGCCTCAGCAATCATTTTGAAGTGATCAGAAACTTACTTCTGATGGAAAATTATTATTACTATTGGTGTCTCCTTTATTCTATTCTATACATTCTGCTTCACTGAAGATCAAGATGTGGAAGGTCAATTTGGAAGCTACTGGTAGGGTTTGTTTGTCCAAAGAGGCTGAAATTTGACTTGATGAAATTTATTTGTATGTTTCAGTTGTGCTGCTTTGTGTTTTTTTACTAGTAGAAAAGCTTTTTTTCTTAAGTACTTTTTCAGAGGTGTTGGGAACTGCAATGCAGAATTATATAGTCAATATGTATGTAGAACTTCTTGAACTCTCCCATGGACTTATTACCACTTTTATAAATAATTCTCCTTCGAGGTCCAGCAGATCCAGTAAATTCATTGTGCTGTCACTGATACAAAATAATAAATTATGAATTTGTCTAGCCTTTACTTCTTCATTTTAAATAGCTGGGTTTTTTTACTTTTTATAGACCTACGAAGTAAGCATGAACAAAAATTATTAAATTCATTAGTAAAGTTTTGTGAATGAGCATGGAAAGTATGGCTATTCTGAAATTTGGTGCACTATGTAAAGTATGAATCTAATTTTATTTCAGTAAAAAAATTTTCAGATTATTGAGATGCTTTTGTTATTGTTGCTGGATCTGCAATCTTGTTCTAATGTTCATGCTATCAAATGTTGCAGTGAGATTAAAATGTGACAGCGTGTTCATAGAGCTGGAGTTCAAAGAGCCAGGAAAAAATATTGTGAAAGTGAAGGATGAGTTTTCTTGGAAATAATTTGGGACCATACCTGACAAGTATCTGAAATGTACACTGTCTAAAAAGGAACAGGTACTTCAGAGGATGAGGCTTGACATATTTAGAATGTTTTACACCAACGTCTGCATTTTCTTCCTTGCTGCAGAATTTAAAAGAAGTTCTTTTGTCAATAGGGAGAACACCTCCCTTGTAAACCAAACACCTGCCATTTGTAAACCAAAATTTAAAAAGACAAAGTATTTGGATTCTGAGTGTTTCCAAATGGGATATATCATGTATCCTTTCTGAACCCCTCAAAAGTTACTTGATAATCCAGAAATCCTGAAGGTATGTAACCTGTGTGACTGTACAATCACGTTGGCTTTGAAGTCTATTAAGTGAGGAAATGCATCTGTTTTTGGAGGAGTTCCACTTCCTGTAAGAAAGGCATCTTTCTTCATCACATTACCATGTGAGTTTCCATATGGCAAAATTATTCACAAGCTTTTTTTGTGGTAATTACAGAATTGGATGTCTTGGGTTGTTTTGGGGTTTTTTTTCCCCTCTTCACCAGTTCAGAGGAGAGCAACATAACGGAAGATGTGAAAATAGAAGATGCTGAAGTTCTGAGACTTTACTAATAAGTCAAAGCACACCTGAGTACATAAATTTCAGTCATGTGATTCCTTTTTGCAGTGATATAATTGGGCAGATGGAATACTGCCTTTCAGCTCTTTTTTAAGGCAGTTGCCCACGTGTTCAGGGATAAGGAGCAGAAGGAAATGAACGTTACTTTTTTTTTTCTTGGTGTCTATTGGCCAAAATAGAAAAGTTTTGAAAGCTTTTTGCTTTGTGTGAGAGGCATTAAATGATGCATTAAATGATGACAATATACATGCTAATGTACACATAGGCAAACATTTACTGGGCAGTAGCAAAATGCAGTGGTTTGCTACTGTTAGCTCAGGCAAGAGGCATGATACAGAGTATGAGCCCTGCTAAAGGCCTTTGTGGGCTGCCTAGCTTTATTGGTGAAATGAATATGGCACAGAGGTGTGGATTAATGAAATTCTTTTGTACAGCCTGTGGAATTTTTCTTGCATTGCAGTATGATGCAGAGGTAGCTTATCCTGCTCTTACAGCAATAAAAATGAAAAGTGTAAAAAGGGATGTTCTTACCTGCTGAGTCTACTAATTTGCATCTAGATCCTTCAACTTAAAACCTGTAAATAGCACCATGAGCAAAGAAAGCTTCATTATGGTTGTTCTGTAAAACATGGAGTTAAGGAGAGGAATCCAGTCTGAAGATAAGCTGCAGTTATTAAACAGCACTGATGAGAAATTCTTCCTCCAGTGAAGGCACAAATATTGTGGATTCTGCCTTGTGTTCACCAATGATAACCTTACCAGTATCCTGATCAGCATTTCAGCTTAATATTAAGAAGTTGATATGTTTTAACATGTCCCTCCATGCTCAGCATCTGTTAAACATGGATAAGAATGTGGTTTTTGGGTTTATAACTAAGTCTTAACTACTACAACTGCTACTAAGTCTTCAGAAGAAAAGCCTGGAAGGTCTATTCTAACTTACAGACTAGAAGAGAGAATGTTTCAGAAGCTGTAATAATAGAAGTATAAGATGGAACACTAGTTCAACACCCTTACTACTTGTCTCTTGGGGAATTCCTTGACAGGGTGGAATCTGGCATCTTTGTGCATTTCCCTTTTATACTCAAAAGGGAATCTCTGGTGCTGAGCTTGGGACTTCCTTGTTGCTGCTGAGTAGCTGAATTGACAGTCTGAAACTGCCCTTTTGTTTTGAGACATGGCTTTTAGATTTCTGGCAGTCATTAGGAATGTGTGTGCTCTGCAAATACATGTACAGATGTTTCTTTGTTCTCCACCTTTTATATGTTCAGCACTCTGTAATTGAATATTAAAGGGAAAGGGTTTTTTGGGGAGTTTCATTGGGTTTGTTTGTTTGTTCATGTACATAGCTAGTATTTGGAAAGTAGTTCTTAATAAATAAAATAATTAGGTGGAAGAAAGTTCCTGAGACTGATCAGGTGATTTCCTAACTTCCTAATTGAAGCAGGACTACAACCAGTGCTGGATTATCACTTGCTTGCTGACTCCTTGAACATCAGTCTGTAGTTGCTCCTCTTTTCAAAGAGGAATTTTATCCTAATATCTAATCTTTTCACCTGAGGCAACTATCTCTGGCTGCTACTTTTTAATGCTTTTGTCACATTCCCACTGGGCTGGACATTTTGTAGGTGCTGTTCAGGTATCCATGCTATTATATCTCCTCTTAGTCTCCACCAGTCTAAAGAAGTCCAGCTCCCAAACGTGTTCTCATAAATTATTTGCCCTGGGTTGTTTGTTGTGGTGGCCATTTTGCTGGGCCCCCTCTGCTTTCTCTCCATCCCCCTTGAACTGGAGAAGGATGACAGTCTTCCTTACAAGCCCCAGAAAATGGGGGACAAGATATTCTGCAGTGAGCTGCCTGTGCAGTATCTCAGTGTTCCCAAGGTCCTGCTCAGCTGAAGCTGTGGCATTGGTTGTATCCCTTAAATTACTGTTGCCTGTGAATTTTGTGAGGATGTTTTATGAATGCCAGCATCAGTAACCTGGTGGGGGATGCCTTGTTGTGGGCCCTGGAATTTGCTCTTTGGGGGATTCTGCTGCTTACTGAACGCCAACAAGCTACTTTGTTGATTGTTTCCTTTTGAGCCTGGCAAACCAGCTGATGTTCAGCTCAATGATCAGTCTGGTGTGCTTTAGAGAAAATACTGTCTTGGTTTGGAGATGCTTAAGAAATATATTACTGATAACATTACGAAGCCATGTGGCTAGTAAGTGTGAATTAAATGTTAGCCTGGAGACCTGCTGTTGCTGAATGGTGGGAGAGTCTTCAAGATCAAAACTGCTTTGTTGAACTTCTTTGGGTGGCAATGGTCTTTACTTAAAGCTTTTTCTTTTTTTTAATAAAAAAAATTTCAATCCTCCAATCTGCTATCTTTGATAGTAGCTACAACTTGATTTTAGCTTGACCATATTTGTAAGGTCAACCATGTTATGGTAGAGTGTGCTGTGAACTGCTTCTGGTGCAATTCTCTGTAAATTCAGTTTGTTCCTCGAAGTAAACTAAATAAAGCACTTTTTCACATATTCCTATTTGTATCATATAGCATTTGGCCATGTTGTCTGCACATGCTGGACCCAGAATCTTAACTTGAGCTTCAGACACTGATTGAACAGTTCTGACACTAGGTAATTGTTGTACTTGCAGAATGCCTGGGGATCTTCTTGCTGCCAGATACTTTGAAACTTTTAACTGAAAAAGCTGCATAATTTATTTTAAGGAATCAAGGGAGATGTGCTTTCCCATACTCGTTCCTTATGTTAATATTGCAGTTGTTTGCAAAATGTTTGTAACCTTGGTTTGATTTACAGCTTTGATGCCCATCTCTTAGCTCCCTGTCTTATGCAGAATGAGGGAAAAAATTATGTATGCGACATGTTGTGTTTGCCATGACTGTAGTTCTGACTTTTTAACCTCGAAATTAGGAGGTTATGCGTGCAAATAATTTGTAATTTAACTTTTACTTTTTCAATCCAATAAGTATTAGAATATCACATTTTTTAACCTTGAACGCTGTGACTTACAAAATACCAACAACATCATTTAAGTGTGGTGGTTTGTGTGTGTCTGTGGATTTAAGGGACAGAGGGGCAAGGGAGAAATCCAACCAGGAGTGTAAGTGTGCACCTTAACGTTTACTTTGAAGCTCTGAGAGATTAGGAATAGATACAGACCCCTATGTAAAAGGTGTAGTTTAATTACTATATTAATTGTGTCTGGGACTGTGTTCAGGCTCTGAATGTTTAGACCAGAAGCTTTTGTTGGTTACCTGGAACACAGATTGATTGGGGTGTGTGATACTTAAAATAAGTATCCAATGTGAAAAGCACTTAAAAATCAAATAAGAATTGAATATTCTGGGTTTCTGTGATATTTGTGTGTTTGACATTTTGTGTTGGTGGGGAAGGGGAGTGGAATGGGAGACTTAAAGCAATGAAGTTAAAAAAGAAAACTATCAAGATGGAATACTGATTAAATGGCAAAATAAAGGTAACTGTTCAATTCTGTAGCATATTTCAATGATCTACTAAGTAGTTAATAAAAGCAAATGAGAAGAAGTAATCTGACTGTCATGCTCTTATCCTAGGTTCTTCAGCTCTAATCCATGTTCCAGTGAAGCCGTTTCGAGTGCTCAGACGAGGTAGCTGAATATAAATGATGCCTTTTTCAGATGCAAATTTGAAATCAGTCGTTTTATTTCAATGGTGACTAAAGCAGGTGTTTTGATTGTGGTCTAGAAAGAAGCTGCCAGACATTTGAACCATTGCTTTTCTTCTGTTCACTGGTTAGTTTATGTAAAAAAAAGATCTTAAGAAAATATGAAGTTACAAGTATTTTTACAGAAAGGCTTTCAAATTTGAGACATAGTTTCTGTCTTCATGATTATTCAACAATGTTGTAGTGCATCTAGGGTTCTAGTATTGTAGTGCATCTAATATTCTTTCAGTTGGTGAAGTTTTCAATTAATAAAATTGCAGCATGCTCAGTGTACAGTGCAAGTATGACAAACCAAAAGCATATAAACCAAGAACAGCACGGGTTGCTTGCTGTTAAGATGATACTATGACAAGAGTGGTTGTATGTTAGGAAAACAGAAAATGGCCATTACCTTGACAAGACCTTTAACTTTTTTCTGCTTGCATCTTTCCATAATAAGCCTGAAAGATCATGTGCCTTTGTCAGCTTGGAAATAACCAGCTCACACTGAACTGCTGCACAGGCACACAATTACGTGCATTTAGGTGTTGATAAAAGTCTGTCTGTGGCGATCAATTACGTAGCACAAACTTGTTGACTCTGTCACATGCTACTGGTGCATGTCACCTCAGGAGACAAAAAAAACCCAACCAAAAGGTAGAAAGACTTTGAGAAGACTGTGAACTTTTGGTAGGAATGGGCCACATTGTTGCTGTGGCAGGAGGTGTCCCACGAGATATTTTGTAGCACTGTTAAATTGCAAGAGGTTTTTCATTTAAATGGTTTAGTCTAAAAACTTAGTGAAGTTTTTCTTTCTGTGCTATTCTGGAGTTTGTCTTGATGGGAGCACGGGCATATTTCTAATGGAATGAATATTTAAGAACGAATATGGAATTCCCTCTTCTTGTGAAGTGGTGGTTGGGGTTTTTTTAGCCATAACCTGACATCCTAGTGGGAAAGAATACAGTAACAGTTCAGTGCTCCTGGTATTTCTACTTATTTGCTCCAATTTGAAGAAACTAGCAGTGTTAATTACTCTTATGTAATTCATTGGTCAATTCTGTGTAATTAGGCAGATGAGTTCTAGTTCTGGACTTCTGTTTTTTTGCAGATTAAAGATATGTATTTTAACACTTCATCACAGTCTTTTATAATGTCCAGCATTTGAATACACTTAATGCCTTTGTGAGATTGTTTTGCAGGTATATTTAGCTGAACTCTGCTGATAGTCTAAGCTGAGGAGGAATGCTTTAGAAGTGTTTTAGGCAGAGCCAAACCCAGGCTATTAAAACTCAGTGAGGAGCAAGATAGAGCCCTGATTGAAACACTGCTAGTTCGGACTCAGGAATATACTGGCTGTGTCTGTGCAGCCTTTGGGCTGCCCAGAGCTCAAAAGGTATTTGCATTATTAGTGAAGATTGTGTTCTTTGTTAGCCTTAAGGCAGTATAATTCTTGAACTTCAGACTCCAAGCAGTCCCAGAATGCTGTATGAGTATTAGGGTTTTAAGGGGAGTAGGAGGTTGGTGGCTTTTCTTTTTTTTCATGAAAACTGACACAGCCTGGGACATGCTATGAATGTGAACTTGGTATCTTTCCTCAGTAAACTGAATTGTGTTAGAAGTCTTGTTTTGCTTATTTGGTTCTTTTCTTGGAGATATTAAATTCTTGTGTATAAAATTGTTAAGGAGGACAGTGTTGGACTTTTTCTCTGGGGGACTGAGGTCTTGGCTGTTTTCCTTATGCATTTCAGAGTGCAAATGAATTTTGTCACCATTAAAGTCTCCCATTAGAAAATCCTTTAAGATCATAAACATTATGTGTAAACTGTAATGTGTAATGTCTCTTTATGTGTGTATTTTTTACTTCAGTGAAGAGAGCATTCACAGGGTACATAACCTGTCTGCAGGATTTTATGAATGATCCCACAAGAGAAGAACCTCTAATTGGTATGTTTTTTGTTTTATAAATTGTATGCCTTTGAATTTATTACCAAAGGGCTTTCTTTTGAAATAAAATGTGGGATTTTAGTTACAGTTTCATTTTGTCTGAATGTGTTAAGTAACTTACCTGTCCCTAGCCTTTAAATTTTAGTTTGTTGCACTGGGTATTATAAAGGCCTCCTTAACTGTTAACTTCTTCCTGAAGTAGCCATCTTAGTAAGGAAGCTTTTTCCAGATCATGGAATGGGTGAGTTTGGAAGGGGCCTAGGCTGATCTTAACCCCTGCTCAACTCCCAAAGGAGGTTGTCTGGGACCATGTCTACATGACTTTTGAGTATCTCCAAGGTAAAAAACTACCATCTCTCAGGGAAATCTGTTCCAGTGCTCAGTCACCCTCGCAGTCAGAGTGTGTTTCTTGATGTTCAGACAATATCTCCTGCTTCAGTTGTGCCCTTTTCTCTTGTCTTGGCACTGGGCACCACTGAAAACAGCTCAGCTTGTTCTTTGCACCCTCACCTCAAGTATTTATACACATTGATGAGATCCCTGCTGAGCCTTCTCTTCAGGCTGAACAGTTCCAGCTTTCTCAGCCTTTTCTCATAGGAGAGATGCTCTAGTGCCGTTGTCATTTTCGTGGCCCTTCACACGCCCATGTCTCTTGTACTTGGCAGTCCAGGACTTGACACAGCACTCCAGGAATGGCCCTGATGGTGCTGAGTGGAGCCTGCTGTCATCACTCCTCCTTGTGCAACCCAGGATACCATCAGCCTTTGCTGGCTCGTCTTCAGCTTGGTGTCCACTAGGTCTTCCTGGCTAGCGAGCCCCCAGCATGCCCTGGTGCCTGGCTTGTTCTTCTCTGGGTGCAGGATTTGGCACTTCCCCTTGTTGATCTGCTTGAGCTTCCTGTCAGCCCAGCTCCAGTCACTCAGGGTCCCTCTGGATGGCAGCACGACCCTCTGTGTATCGGGCGTCCCTCCCCGTTACGTGCCATCGTCAGCCTTGCTGAGGTTATGCTCTCCATCATCATCCAGATCATTAATGAAGGTTTTGAACAGGACTGGACCCCGTACTGACCCCTGGGGTGCACTGCTACCTTCTGGCCTCCAACTGGACTTCATGCCACTGGTGACTTGGCATCAGTTGAGGTTCTTTGTGGCTTTCTGTTTGGTGGGATATGCAGGTGGTTCTACTTAGTAAGGTATTTTTCCTCACTGTCTTTGGCTATGCTAGAAGTAACGAGGTTAATTTTAATGCTTTCTTTCTAACTGTTAGTTTAGGAAACCCTTAGGAAAGAAGCAAGGCTGCTTGTCAGTGGCCTTAGTGTTTCAAGTGTGTCATGGTGGCCTAGAGATAGATTCTCTGATGAAGGCCTTAAGTAGCAAATTTCCTAGTATTAGTAGAAAATTCCTCTGTTTAGTGCGTTGTCTTGTAGTTCCTCCACATAATAAATTGTTTGTTTTTTTTAATATTAGTACTTTACTTATAAGCATTTGTAAATAGAAAACACTTCAGTTGCAAGAACACTTTCAATTCAATTGGTGATAGTTTATTTTTAGAGTTAATATTTAGCAGTATGATACTGTAGCAGGTCTGAGATGAAGTTAAATTTCTTCACAGCAGCCTGTGTGTTTTGGATTTGTGAATAAGCAGTTTTGATGACACCTCAGTGGTTTTTTCGTGTTGCTGAGCAGTGCCCCTGCATCAAGACTGTTTTGTTACTCTGGATCCTCACCTCTTGAATAAACTGGGGGTGGACAAGACACTGGGAGGTGGCACATCCAGAGCAGTTGACCCAGACTGGCACAAAGGATATTCTGTGCCATGTAATGTTATGCTCAGTAATCACAGTGTGAGGTAAATAAAGAAAAAAAGGGGGGAAGCAGGGTTTAACTTCCAAGGTGGCTGTTCAGAGAGTGGGTTGGGGTTGGTCTGCTTTTGGGGAAGTAAGCAATGCATTTTTGCATGTTGGTTGGTTTAGGGGTTTTTTTTGTTTTTCCCCCTCTTTCCTTAACTTACTAAACTATCTCTAAGTCCATGAGTTTTGTTGCTTTTGTTCATCCCGTATTCTCTCCACCCTGCTGAGGGGTGTGGGATGTGAGTGAGCAAGCAGCTGTGTGGTTCTTGGCTGCTGGCTGAGATCAACCCATCATGAATACAGAGTACTGGAAATTATGACATAAGGGAACAGCTGCAGGATTTTCCTATTTGTTTTAAACTGCTTTTAAATTTATTATGTTAAAGGTTTTCATAATAAGACTTTTCATGCCAGGTAAGAAGCCTCAAACTTGAAGATTTCTGAATACTTTGAAGGGATTTGTCTCAGTAATTTCTAGGAAAAATGAAGCAAAATCCCGTTTTCATCCTTGTAATTCTTAAAAGTTTATGGAACATTTTCAGATTATGGAAGATTCAGTTTTTTGAAGTGATTAATGTCTTTCATACATCTGCTTTTACTCAGATACTGTCCAAATTATGGTTGACTAAGTATTTTAAATGCAGTTTTTAAATCTGGACATTTGTAGGGCATTTCTTATTCTCATTCTTTCTTAGGTTCTTGAAAAAATATCCCAGACAGGAGTAAAGGTGCATGAAATATTTTTGGTGGGCTTGGAAATCTGCCATAGATGGTGTATTTCCTTTCAGAATAAGACATTGTAAAGAGATAAATTTACCTGATGAGAGTAGTAAGTCCAAAGAAGTGTTGAAGTGATCCTGAAGGAGTGTCAAATTCTGAAAAGGGAATAATTTAATAGATTAACTTTGAATTTAATGAGCAGCATTGAAAAGAATACATTTGTTTCAGCAGTCTGTAGTAAAATAGAGATATTTGTACCTTTTGCTTTTACAGGTTTAGAACATGTGGTTGAAATCAGATTTGAAGGAAGGAAAGAGCCACGTTACGAGTGCAGGCTCTGTGGGTGTAATACAGAGGTGGCACCTATGATAGAACATCTTAGTGGATATAAACACAGAAGAGAATACATTGTGAGTAATTTTGATGCATTTTGATCAAGATTTCTTCATGATACTGCCCTTATATTGTTTTTTTTCTACATAATTAGATCATTTGAAGTTTAAACCCCCATATGATAAATTGCCAATACTTACATAGTTGACTCTCCCTGGGTCAGACCAACGTGGAGCTCTGATGCTGTGGGCTATTGAGGCAGTGCAGTCCAGGGTTGCCTGTCTGTTTCAGCTCCAAAGTCTGCTCCTAAGTATTCAGATTGTTTTTGGAACCTGATCCTGAAAGCAATGTGATTCTTTTTTATTCCCAAGCATGTCCATAGCATTGTTGGATTTGGTAGAGAGGGTGTTTCCTTTTGGTAGCAAGCTTTGCATGGTATCCATTTGTTGTTTGGAGGACTACTTTAGTAACTCTTAAAATTTGATTAGATATGTTGCAGAGAAGAAATTAGCTCATAATACTCAAATCAATGTTTACCAGTCTTTTGGATGCTTATCCAGAAGAGGTGAGTTGTGTAAATTTTTTAATATTGTGATAAATTTTGATATTAACCTTTTCAAGCTGGTTTTGTTTACAGTCTAAAGAATTTCCAGATAAAATGAGGAGAAGACCAACAGATATAAAAAAATGCAAAGTCTCGTTTCTCAGACGGATAGCAGAAGAGCTAGAGAAGAGTGAAGGATTAAAAATGTATCAGGTAATTGGAAGTAAATGTAAAGTATCTGTTAATGTGCCTTTTATCAGTGCATTTATGTTTAATGGAGTAAATTTTAAAATAAGTACTGCTGGCAAAGCCTGTTAAATTTATGTATGTTTCTAGGAAGTGTGGTGAGTTGAAATAAGGCTTACCTTTAGGTTGCCCTGGAAAATCCGGGGAAGAAAACAATAGTATTGAAATTCATCTAGAAAAGACAGAGCTTTATATTTTCGAAGTTGTAGATGCTGTAATTTAAAATTGTTCTGTCTGAATTCAGTGGTTCAGAAATTTTATTACTTTAACTTTAATAATTTTTAATTTTTGCAACTTAGTTTCTCAAATATAAGCAAGTTTTCTCTCAAATTTCATTTATATTTAAAGTATTCTTTATCTGTTTGAGAGGCATTTAGTTGATTTACTTAAATTCAATTTAATTCTGTTGGCATAAATAAAAGTACTTGTTCCTTACCTAAAGGCAGTTGCAGTAGAGACTGTTGTTATGAAATTTCAATCAGAAAGTCTAATATGAAACTTTTTCTATTTTTAGGTTGAAGGTTACGAAAGACCAGCTACCTCATGTAAGTCTGTGAATTTCTTGAATATAGTAAATTTGATATAATTGATATCTGGCCTAATTTGACTTACTAGTTGAACTCAAAGGGTGTTTGACTGATGTAAAACATTCAACTTGTAATACCACAAAATATTTTCAAAGGTTTTTTCTGGTTTTTGTGATTTTGAAGTGATGAAAGAAGGAAATTGCCAGACTTCCAGTCTTCCTTAGATATTTTTTAACTTCTTGGTTCCGAAGGTGTTCATGATAACTGCAGTCATTTGGTCAGCAAGGAAAGTAAGAGAGTAGGGAAAAATGGTACTTGATGGTTTTCTCTGAATAAGCTGATAAAGTCTCCTCCACCTCATTTCTGTCTTCAAAAGACTTACATGCTGAATCACTGGTGAAGGTGGAAATTACTGTTCTTTAGCAAATCCATTGGAACAGGCAATAGGAACCAAACCCACAGACATGAACCCAGCATCTTCCCTCATACAGTATGGCTGAGTTACATCTTTTGTTACTCTAGGTGTGCTGTAGATCCTTAATGATGCCAATCTGGAGGAATACCTCCTTGCTACCTTTTGACCCTAGTGTTAATATCAGAAGGAAGGTGGGTTTGATTGAAGTGGGTGAAGGTTGCATAGATCAACAGAATTTGTCAGCGTGAATCCTGCTGTAGGAGCCTACCACAGCAGTGCTTTTTTTTTTTTTTTGAAATCATTAGTGACTTTTCTGGCTTGTATTTTTGAATGTTGGTCTGCAAAACAAGGTGGCAGAAATCTTTGTGAAGAAGAGGGAATGTGACCTGGTAATTAGCTCAGTAATTCTCAGTTCAGAGTAAACTGACATTAGTCAAGTCAGCAGACTTCTGTAGAAATGGAAAACACGGTCAAGTATCAATCTGGAGCATCAAAAAGAGTGATCCCACCCAGTCCTACAGGGTATGAAACTCTGGAAAAATGGACAAGAGGGAAGTTACCAACAAAAGCGTTGTGCCTTTCAATATAAAGGTTTGCTCTGGTTAGGTGATAAGGTCAACATCAAGTGAATTCCAGTAAATTCCCCTCTGGTTATTAGAGGAACATCATGGTTACTGGTTAGCAGCAGTAAGTAGCTTTAGACTAGATCAAATTGGCAAATTTCAAAACTCTCTTCTGACAGTGAGAATGAGTTGGGGATATAATTAAGAAAGGCCACTAGTACACAGGTAACTAGTGTGTTAACAGCTTCATCAGCATGTGTTAACCACGTTAATGGGAGCTGGTTAACATGGCAACACAAGTCTTTTGGCCTTGTCTTGTAGGGCCAAAGATGTCACTTATCCTGAGAATTACTACACGTCCTGTTGCATATCCTGGAACGCCCGTGTTGATAATGCTTAAGAGATGATAAGTTAAGTACCATGCAGTAGCTGGTTCTCTGAAGGATAGTCACTGTTTGAGACTGCCTTGTTTTGCTGAGCTTTCCCTCCCTCCCTCCTCATGCTTATACACTGGCAGAGATGAGATGATCAGACATTCCAACCTCCATAACTTCCTGTTGGAAACTTAGCTATTGTATTTAGCTAAGCTGAATTAAGGCTAACTTAGCTTTTAGGTTCACTGGTATCTACTCAGAAAAAAACCCACATGCAGACCTTGTAACCTGTTTTCATGGAGGGGACAAGTCTTCCTCAGTTTATTCCATACAGCCTTCTTGTGTGGGATTCAGCTGCCTGAACACAGATGCTGTAGGGTACCCTGCAAAGCCTTTAGGGCACAAGTCTCCCACAGACTTTTCATCAAAGATGCTTGCTGGTTTCTAAGATGTGTGTTATCTGCTGCTGAACCGTGCCCTTTACAGAAACCTCAGGCACTTCATAGCCAGTAGCTGTTCTGTTTGTGTAATGCTTCTGTTGCAGTAACACAGTGCAAGCCTTGTGATGTTGCTAATAATTTTTTTTCATTTTCTAGCCCCATTGAAGAAGAAAGCAAGGTGAGAGTACTACCTGCACAGAGAGATTTTTTTAATCTGTTTTTCTATAGCAATCATGACATATGGGAAAATATTTTATATTGTCTTTCCACTGTACTTATTCCTCTTCTGTAAATTGTTCCTTTTTGTCTGTGAGGAAATAGTACCTATGGCTTTTGAAATATTGCACTCAAAAAGTAATTGCAATTGAAATTTCAAGCTGCTTCCATTCTATGTGGGATATCATTGCTGAGTAAGTTTTATAAAAGCTGTTTATATAGGAAGAAAAAACCCCAACTCACCGTTATTTTAGTCATCTCCTTTAGCTGATTTGTAAAGAAGTTCTTCTGCACTACTGTTCTTTTTGAGAGTCAGTTAGAATAGGGACCTTTACAGCATGTTTAAAACACTGTTATTTCTTAGAGAAAAACATCCAGTAAGTGATATAAATTTGGAAACTGAAATATTTTGGTTCTAGATACTATGAGTAAACCTAATGTTTCAGTACTATTTAGAATGCATCTTAATACTGTAATTTCTTTCTTTTAAGGTTGGAAGATGATTATAAGCATGAGGTATGTAGAGGCAGTAACTCCAAGTGTTCATCTACCCACAAGTGTCGCATGTCGTAGCAGTTTCTTTATGCTTGTTTCTCATTTTTCTGGAAAATGATTACTCTTTGGCTTCATTTACTATTTTATTAATATTGTTTCAGAAACAATTGACCTAATGAGTCAGAGTTTTGTGTTCGTTACAGCAGAGGGGAAGAGAATGCAATACCTTAGTTCTCATAAATCCTGTTCAGAGTTACCAAGAGTCTCAGAGCCAGTGTCTTCAGGCCAGGACTCCCAGCCTGTGCTGCAGTCTCCACTTCCCTGTTTTGTCCCTCTTCAGATCAAGACTGTTCTATACTGAAAGTCTGGTTTAAATCTTAAGATATATCTAAAGATTTACACTCCTTTTTTCTAACTCAAAGGTGTAATTCAAAATGATCATTGTATCTGTCCTGATTGGAGACACACCAAGAAGTGCCTTGTTTTTATCTTAGTGGCAGAGTTGGTTGTGTAGGCCTCAGGCTGGTCAGGTACTATGGTAAATGCAGCTGAGCACTTGACTTTTTTAAACACAGTTTTGCTCCTGAGGGAGGAGAGGCTGAGAGAGATATAGCTCCTGTAGATGTGTGGCTTAGATGGTGAAATGTGTTCTTCCTGGTATTGGAAGTAATGCAGTTGTGTTTGTGTAGCTGCTACCAAACTGATACTGAGGATCTAAGGTTATGTGTTTATGGCTCTGACCTAAAATTATATCTTTTCTTTGTATTGACTTTTGTTGTTGAATAAAAGATTAAAATGTCCTGTTCTGTACAAGATGATGCACAAACTGCTGTAAAATTCAGTCTTAATTTTTTTCCCTATTGTACAATCCCACAGAACGATCCTGTTCGGAAACAGAAAGCTTTGGAGTTCTTGGTAAGTATGTCAAATAATTGTGTTGAGAGTTGAGGTTTCACCAGTGAATATTGTGAAGGAGCCTCTGATTACTGATCAAACTCATTTGACTGCAACATTAATTTCTGTTTTAGTGGACTCTGCCCTGAAAGGTTAGTGCAGCTGCAGCTTAGCTCAGAGCAATTGGTTGGATTAAATGTGAGCACTTGGTCTGTTCTGTGGATGACTCTCCCCTTTGCTGAGGAGCCACCCTGACAAGCAGTGTTAATTAGCAGCACTGATGTGTAGCAGCTCAAGTGCTGCTGGACTGCCTGTATCTAATGGGATTGTTGATAATGGTGAGCAGGAGGAGCCAGTCTGGTCTGGCTGCCAGAGAGAGCACAGCTGCTGGTCTTGGAGTGACTGGGGAAGTTTTATCAGTTCTGTTGCTGTTAACAGCGGCATAGTAAGCCTTGGTTTATCCTTTCAGTTTATGAAAATACCTGATGGTTTGTGTTCACTGTTCTACTCTGAAAGTCATGTTCTGTACCAAAGGCAATGGGAAAATTTCATTTGAGTTCGAATTGTGTTCATACACCAAACATAATTAGAAGTAGAAGCAGAATGTTTTGAAATGTGTGCTTCATGTCTTTGACACTGTGGTTACTTGTGACTTCAGAAAGAGACAAAAAGCAAGTCTAAGGGATAATCAGTAAACTGCAAAAAACCTTGGTAGTTAATTGACTTTTATCTACAGAAATCACATCTATTCCTTACAAAAGACTGCTTATATTCTTTTACTGTAATCACTTATAAATTAATTTACTTAATAATCAGCCTGAAGCTTATTTTTTATTCAATTTTCTACACAGAAAACATAAATTTAGGACTTGTGCCCTTCTCTGTCTGCAACAAAATGTTTATGGACTGACAGTACAGGAATGGCACAGAAATCCAGTTTTATGTCTTACCTTTTATCAGGCCATAATTATGTTCCCAATTTTATTTTTTGATATTTTTGTATACATTTATCATATATGCCATATGTTAACCAATAGTATAAATATGGTTATACCAAAATCAAAGTATAACTTTGATCTTGTTTGTGTATATGATTCTTTGGCATCCTCATGACCAATTATAACCATGTTTTTCGACAGGAGACTTTTCACATCACCTCAGACTCAGAAGCAACACTTGTTGTTCACATTACACAGGAACTCATGGAGGCTTTGAAGGCCTTTTGTGAAAAGAAAGCAGCAGTAAGTAACTTGATCTTGTCCAGAGTTGTTTTACCATTGGGAGGAAAGGAGTGGTTAAAATCACTGTGTTAACACCCTGCCAACCTGTAATAATAGTTCAGGAATGGGGCAAAACCTCCAGTTAAATGTACTTCAGTTTTCTTCTTTTACAATTTCTAAGTAATAAAGGTATTAATTGCATAGCACATTTCTCTTAGTATTCCATTGTCATACATCTGTTTTGGCTTTTGTGTGTGTGTGTTCTGTTCTGGGCACTATCTTGCTTCTCAATGACAGGTTGTCATCCTGTTTGGGGTGGTCCCTTGCTTGATAGCTTTTGTTATAAGATCAGTGAGGCTTTAAGTGCCACTCAACTATGCCACATTTTTCTTTCGTGGGCCTGTGGGTAGGTCTGTCTTTCTCATAACTTGTAGCTCTGCTCTCAGTTGACAGTTTTAATCTGTTAAGACTAAGGTAGGCAAGATGTCCTTGACTTATCTGTTGGTCTTTACAAACCTCCATAGCTTCTTTGCAGAGAGGTTGACTGCCTGTGGAAAAAGGAATCTGAAGAAGGATCAGAATCTGTGAAAAAACGATTCATCACTGGCAGCTACTGGTCCACAAAATTCAGGATGTGTTTTTTTTCTGAAAACTGTTTCAGAGTGCTTTCTCAATTGTATATTCCATGTCAGGATAGCTACAGTAACTGTCTCTCTGCAAATGCTGCCACCAAGTTCTGTAGCCTAATCTCTTAGCTGGGCCTTCCATTCTGCATTCCCCAGATGGAGGCAGGATTTGCATATGCACCGGTTTTATATTTTAGCCAGGTGATGATAAAAGAGACGAGGCCATAATTCTGAAACAGGAGACACTGTTTTCACCAGACACCTCCTTCTGTACTCCAGACACGTACCTCTTCCAAATAATACTTTGGAAAATGGTGGTATAATGTGGTAACAACACACCCCTCTTATAGACTTTGCTATCACCTAAAATTGTACTTTGCTGACTTTCTATGGGAAATTTATTGTCTTTCAAAATTTGTAAAGTTCTTAAATTCTTGCATTCCCAAACAGACATTCTGACCTTTTGCTTTACCTAGGATAATTACATGGACAGTTTAGGCCCACTGGTGTCAGTACCTCAAGATGAATTTCCAGAAGGGAAAAGTATCCCAGAACACTATGGGCCAGATGGAGAATACGAAGGTAATTTAGATGTTGTGTTCTACCAGTTTGTTTACTCTGGAGACTGCACAGATTGTGAAAATTTACTTTTATGGCCAGCCATATTGCTTCTTAGCTGGTGTACTGTGTGTCTTTGCCCTCTGAGTCAGTTCAGGATATCATTTTCTGAAGCTTTAATGACTTAACTGTCTGAAAACATTCCTGTCTCACTGAACAGTGTTATAGCAGTTAAGGTTATGGAAATTCTAACAGTAACCCTTCCTGATTTGGGTGAAAAGATGCTAAACTCAAGGTAAGACATAAAGGCAGGAAGTGGGAGAAGAACAGAAGGACACATCATAAAATCTCAAAGTAGTTGTGTTTGCAGTTGGTATTTTAATATTTTGCTAACTTTTAGTGCCCTTTATTTATTCAGGAAGCTCTGACTGGAATCAAGGTTTTTTGTCTCAGTATGAAGAGTGTTCTGAAGATACTTCTTTTACTCCGGCTCACTCACACAGTTACCAGGCAGATGGTGGATCATCCTCCTGCCATCTGAGATCTGACAACTTTGCAATGGTATCTCCACTCAGGGACTCTGCTGCTGTTGACCCTTACAGTCCTGTCAGTGGTATCAGTGAAGGGCTGAGGCAGTTCAGAAACTCGGTGTTCTATAGGAATTCAGCTGCTGGGGCCTCTTTGTATGAGACCAGCCTAGTGAAGGAGTACTCAGCAGAATACATATCCACTGATGTGCAAGGAAGTGAGCTCCTTGATAACAGACTCTCATTTGGCTGGGAAAATACAAAATGGAGGAATCAACAAGTGTGTACAAAAGTAAGGCATGTAAGTGACCAAGAATTACCCTATCCCAGTTCTTCTGCCTCATATCCTTCATCTGGAAGACACTCTACAAACTATTCTCCACAAAACTATTCCTCTTACAACGAGTCTGTGAATACTGGTGCACCTTCTGCAAATTCTGCTGTTTCAGTAAGAGGTGGCTCCAGGTGGCACCAGGACACTAGGTGGAATGAGTGGAACGAGGACTCTGGGTGGAACAAGAACTCTAGCTGGAAGCAGGAATCTAGGTGTCAAGAATTCAGGTATCAGATATCAGGCTACCAGAGAGACTGGAGTTCACATCAGGACTCATTTTCTGGCAGTGGTTTGTACCAAGATCACCAGCAGTTCAGAAGCTCAGACATGTTTGATGGAGTTGATGTTGGTCTTGCTCCCAACGCTGTGAACACGCTACTAGGAAAGGATGTACCTACAGCGACCAGTATGCTCACACAGTTGGCTCCATATTATCCAGGACTTCAAAGTAAGATTGTGTTTAGTTTGCATTATGTGAAATGAGTTACAGCATGGTTGCTTTAACATAGGCAGGAGATTGCAGGCTGCAGAGACAGGATGAGCTGTTCAGGGGAGTCGAGCTCGTTTTGCTGGCAGCTGTATCAGCTGAAGAAAGGCATTGTTGCCTCTCTGAGGACACTGTGCCTCTTGGCAACTAGATGGAGCAGTGACTGGGAGGAGATTCTGATAGCACAAAAATTTCCTGATTTGAAAAGCTTGTCCTAGGTCATCTTTCTCACTAGCAGTTTGTGTCATGAGTTGTACTGGTAGGTTTGCAGTGATGGGAGGGGAATGTAAAGAAAAAAAATATAAAGAAAAAATATTGGAATTCATGCAGAATCAAATCTGGATGGCATTATAATAGATAATCCAAATTAATCAAAACCCATTGGGATAACAAAAAAAAATATTATCAAAGAGCTAGTTCATTACCTGTCAATTTCTTTTTTCCAGTTAGTGTAGAAATAGTCATTAATATTGAGAATAGTGATATACTATTCAAAATGAGAGTTTCTCCTTTGGAAAGAGATTGAGAGGGATTTAAAGAAAAGTGGGCATATGCTACTGCATAGCTGTCATTGGGCATGAGTTTGGAGAAATGCAAACTATGCTTCTGGTACTAGAATTAATTAATTAGGTAGCTACTTAATAGTAGAACTTTCATTTTCACATTCTCTATGCTGTATCATGGAAATATTATGAGATAGAAGTAACTCTAAATGTCTTTATCTCCCCTTTCCAGAAATAAATACTCAGACATTCGTCAATGTGCTAATAGAAACTAGAGAGAAAGATTAAGGAGCAACAACAGCTGAACTGGAAACAGATGAAGAGATTTGAGGATCTCTCTCACTTGGTTTTCAGGAAAGAGACTGCATTTAATTCTGTGTTTGACTGGCTTGGGAAAGGTAAAGGGAGGTAGCATTTAAGTTTTTAACATGTGAAATATAGCTGGAACGTGAACTTGCACATACTGGGTGAACATACTATTTTGTTTATGCTTTTTGTAATGTATTTGTTATATCTTAGTATATTACAGAAAAGAAATCTTTTGTTATTTTTTGAAAATATGTTAAAATTACTGTCAGCAAAAAGCTAATAATCCTTTTAATACCCTTCTCAATTCAGAAGAGAAAGGAAGGTTTACTTTTATGTTACCTACTTAGGAAGGATATTAATTGAAAATACAGGTTTACTTTTCTTCACACAAATGTAAGGCCAGTTTCATTAGTTTGAGGCTTTATAATTAGCATATTTTTAGAAACTGATACACTACATTTCTGTTTAGACAGAGAAAGGAGAATGTCACAGCAAAGGTGTTCTGTCTTAATGTGATGCTTTATGAGGAAAATGTAATCTATACTAGAGGACTGGTATGTAATGGGGCACAGTAGTTTTGTTTTTTGCAGAGGAAGAAATGGTGTGAAACATGCAGATTTTTTAATCATATTATTCAAAATGAAATAATTATAAATTGTCTTAAAAACTGATTTGGTGGATGGACCCACACTAAAATAAAAATCCTTGATTCTTTCTACTGGCAAAAGCATATTAAGAAATAGTAGAACCCATAAGTCAATCAGATAAAATAACAGGAAAAAATAAATAAAGAAAATGTCGTACTGAGTAACACTTACCAGTTCATAATGTGTATCAGAGCCACATGCTCATGAATGCCTGGCTTTAGATATCTGCTTTATGTAATTAAAACCAGCTTACATGGAGCTGAAGAAAAGAAGTAAAGTGAGACAGTTTACTCCTGAGTGTCCGTTTTCCTTTTCACTGCTTCATTGTGGACTATCATTTTTCTTCTCACCCGTGCCAGAACTGTGTCTCTGTGCATTAAATACTTGTGCTGAAGCAGGGTTAGTCTTCATCAGCTGTCATAAAACATTTTGAATCTTGTTATGTAAATTTTAATAAAAACTCAACAAAACAATTTATTATTGAGAATGTAAACTCAATTCCCTAAAATTTTCCTTCTGTCATTATTTTGTTTCTGCATCTGAAAAGATCCACTTTGCTTTTTCATTCCTGTTCAGTGCCCTTTACTGCCTCACTTACTGAAGTGTTGGAGTGGCTTGTCACACACCTTGTAGTTGTGCCATACACTGAATTACATAGTCAACCTTCTTGCTTAAAAAGGAAAATAATGTTTTTTCTACCAGAGGTGTCTGCCAGAGTTTTGATTTAAAAGTCTGTAGGATTGATCAGTTATTATATCTACATTTAAAAATTACCAGAAGTTATTTACACAAATGTTACTACCATAGTTTTTTCACAGAAAGTGTAGTGCAACTAAAATTCTGAAGCTGTAGAAAAAAAATGTGCTAGAAAATATTACTGCTGCTACTCTTATCAATTCAAGTTAAAACCTTTTCATCTGAAATTGCTGCAGAGAACTCTTCCCCATTTCTCACTCCCTTTTGGATTTTACTGCCATCACTGAATACCCCAGGGGCATACAGCAGCTGGATGACCTCCACCCACATTCGATTCTCTTTCCACCTACACGTTCTGTTATTTTTCCTTCTGGGCAACAGTTACTGTCCCTCCTTTGTTTTTGTGCAGAGTCTTGCATTGGGGAAACAGTTCTTGCATTTTGAAATGGAGTTGGAGTAGTTATCAAATTAAGACAGCATTGATTTACTAAAGCTTTCCTGAACTGTAGAGGGCCAAGTTACTCCTTATTCCCAAGAAACCCCTTTGCCATATCTTCCTCCCCTGTAGTATAGAATTGGAGCAGACCTCTGTCTAGACTCCAATCCTTATTCAAGAAGCAACCTCACAAAATTTGTCCTGACAGCCTGCAGAGCAGCACCAGATGCCTGGCCCTTGTCAGCACCAATGCAGTTACATCACAGGTCTTGGCATGGAGGCAATAGTTCTCAGAATGCACCTGAGCCCCTGGAGCAAATTTCCAATTTCCTTAAAAAGCCAGTGACAAAAATCCAGACTGGAACATGTCTTGGATTGGGGATAAATGGTCTTGAAGCTTTTAGCCAGTTTCTTGCTCTGTAGTGTACCTGCTTTCACAGCTTTAGAAATGTGTTTCCCACTGGGACACGAGTTGTTCCATGCCAGAGCCACCTTGATGATTCTCTGCATCAGTGATGCTCCTTTAGGAAGTGCTGGAGCCAGCTCTTCTGCACCAAGGGCAGTGAAATACTACAAGACCAGCTGGACATGGAGGCATCCTTCAGGGGAGACAACCTGGGAAGTTTCTGAGATTCCAGCTTTTTAGTTTGTACCTGCACTTACTAATACCCCTCAAAATGCTTCCCAAAACTACTGGATTTTATGTGGTGTATGATCCAAAGAGACAGATTCCTGAGTGGGAACGAAACAGGGCAGCTCTTTTGAGCCTAAAAATTTGGGGCTCTTCTGTTTAGCTTCTGGAGAGAGCATATATAGTTATTATCTCAGCCTTCTAGGGAGGGGAAAGTTCAAAGAGTAACTGGTGGAAGTCTTTGTCCCTTGTTTTCAACATAAGTAACTTTCACAGCTGCTGGATGAGGTGGTTTCTTACACTGGTCCTTATTCCTGACCTCCCTCCTCACTCCAGACTAATTCCTTGCCTTTTGGCTGATGACACCCAAAGTGCTTTGGGAGAACTCCTTGTTTCAGTGTGCTTATGCTATGGGGGCCATTGGTTTTTCCTCACGTATTTGACACCAGAAGAGTGTTCAGAGTGTTGCTGAGCTGTCACTAAGGGTCTGATTATCACTTGACAAATAGTAGCAGCTTTTCTGCATGACAAATGTTTGATAACAGTTCACTTTGCCCTCTTCACGCTGACACCAGACACCCTGGGTGAGAACACAGAATCACACAATAGTCTGAGTTGGAAAGAGTCCACAAGGATCACAGAGTCCAGCTCTTCAGTGAATGGACCATACAGGGATTGAAGATGTGAGCTTGGTGTTGTTTGTGTCACTCTCTGACTAGCTGAGCCAATCTCAGGGTCACCTGGAAGTAAATTTGTAACTCTTTTTTTTTGTTGTTGTTGTCTTTGCTTTGTCCAAGTTGCTTCTTCAGAGTGACTGCAGGAGATGGTGTGTGACAGGAATCTGTCATTACTTGTCTTGTTTGAGTTTTTCCACTCCCTCTCATTAGCTGTAAATGGTGAGATGTAGGGTAAAGTTATGAGAATGTCTGACTGTCAATTCAAGGCTGATTCAAATAAGTGCTGCTTCAGCACAAAAAGGAAGACTTGAAGACTTCTGATGTTAAATGAGATAACTAAGCAAAGGGAGCATATTCAGAGTTCATTTTTGTAGGGAACTTAGCAAGGGACATGCAGTATGACCTTCTTCACAGCTGTGAAGAAGTTATATTTGAAGCCATCCCAAGGTAACCCTGAAAGAAGGAGGCAGCTAGAAGATAAAATAAAAAAAGGCCATCCAAATGGAGAGATCCCTGAATCGTAGAAAATGAGAATACAGAAATAAAATCACCATCCCCTTAAAGCTGTACAAAAGGGAAATAGACTAAAAGTTGACCTAGTATTTTTACTTAATTTTATATTCTGTATTAAAAATTAATACATTAAACTCTTATAAAAGTAAGGCACATGCAAAACATGTTGTGCAATTTCTGGGTTTCAACTGATAGAAACTAATAAGCATTATTTTAATTTGGCATTTCTAAAGAGTCATTTTTTCCATGCAGGATATGTGTAAGAGGTAATGTTCAACATTTTACCAGTTAAATTTAGATTCTGTGCTTTCTGTACTACAGTAAGCAGAGATGGTCATATCATACAATAATACAAAATAAAAAAACAACTCAAGTGCAGATTCTGACGGTGATTACCAACATACAAAATTTAAGAATGTGATGTTACATCCATAATAATACATCGATGATCTTATTCAGCAGAGGACAATTTGGCAAGTCCAGTCTGTGTAATGCCAGTGCGCAGTTCCCGGTTATCGGCATCATACGATGCTGAAGACCATGGAGAGATATTGCTCGTAGGACACCTGAATCCAGCCGTCCTGATCCGTGTCGTAGCGTCGGAACACATCCGTCAGCCTCTGGGCAGGAGAGAGAAAAAATAATAGACATTTCTGTTCACACTGCCACAGACTCCCCTTGACACCTGGGCTTCTGCAGCTTTATGAACCTGTTCATCCCCTCTGTAGCTATTTTACAGTTTTATATATAAAGATGGCTCACTGCAATAATGATGCGATACCTAAGGCTACCTAGGTAGTTCTTTGTAGACCAGACAGCTTTTTGCAACTGGCTCTAAAGCAGGGGGAGAAACAGTGCAATGTTTGAGTCATCTGGAAACAGAATTCAATGTGTATATCTCACCTTCACCTTGTGCATATCTCACCTTCTAGGCAAATATGCTTTGTGTGCCATTGCTGTCTGAGCAGTCTGTGTATAGCCCCAGAGATGGGAGGCAGTAAAAAGGACCAGAACAACTGCCAGCACAGTTTCATTAACATCAGCTGAGTGATACTCCATTTCAAAGCCCTTTCTAGCAGAGTTCAAGTCTGTAACTAATTGCCTTATATTACAAATGAATACAGAGGCGACTGATGTGTCTAAATAACAGAGATGCTGCTTTTACAGGCAACTGCTTTCCCTCTATGTTCTCTCGCTCTCTGTGTTACTGAAAGGTTGGGAGGTTCTTCTGTGTATTTCTACCATTTTCCCTGCAGAAGCAGCTCTGAAGTCTGTATTAAACTAACAGACACTGTAAAACATTGATACTCTTTTACATTTTTTTGTTCCTCACACATTACTTAGGATGCAAAGGAATTACTAATGAGACCAATACACAAAGATGTTTCTAGCACTTGTCATATACTTGGTTCAAATGACTTACTATAAATAAAAGCAAGTTCTAGATCCCTGTTAAAGTGAGAACTAGAAAAGCTTAAGAAAAGGTAATTATTTTAACTGATGTCAAAGTACACCTCCTTTCTTACCTGTAGAACAACACAGCACTGAATAAAATCATCAAAAGCAACTTGTCCTTTTCCCTGTCTGTCAAATTTCCGAATAAGGATATCGTAGAATTGATCAGACAGTCGGTAACCTTGGAAGAAGAGAAATACTTTAGAAGGTTTCAATTACTGCAGTCCTTCTATAAAAAGGACAAGGTTGTTTAGCAGGCATGTGTAACAAAACCAGAAAACAGGAGTTACAATGAGGTTTTTTTCCTAAATATCTCTGTTAAGCTAAAATGCATGCAATAAAACCCATGCTTAATAATAATTATATACAGAGTCACGGTAAAAGTAATTACAGATTAAGGTGACTATTTGATTGAGAGAATGGTTTAGGGCTGCAGCTCAGGTCTTTACAAGTGAAGTGACTGGAATGAAAGTTCCTTAGCCATCAGAATGCTCTCATAGCATAGACAGCTGGCCTTGCTTTAAAAAGTGGCAAGTTCTATCAAGTTCAGACTTTGCCTGAAGCATTGGTAATGCTTTCAGAGCGTATTGCAGAAGAGACTGGAACTGGATGTGTCAGGGCATGTGCTGAATGTTTTCTTTTTTCTTTATTTAAGGAGAGTTTTAAAAAACATGCCTCTGGCATGGACATCTTTAGAAGTTACCTTATACCTAAAAGGAGAGCTGCCCTTCACCTGCCTCCTTTTTAGTTACATTTGTCAGAGCAGTACAGCTCTGCAACAGTACCAGGAAGCAGCTTATTCTGTGACATAACCCAGTCATAAAAACTGTAATTACTAATGAATTACCAAAACCTGTTAGTGCTTGCTTTAGTTCATTTCTGTCAATCATTCCAGAATTGTCTCTGTCATACGTTCGAAAGACATTCTGCCAGTCTGTGATGTATTTCCAGACTCCTGTGAATTCATTGAAGTTCACACCCCCTTTGTTTTCTCTGTCAAACATGCCTGAAATAAAAAGTAAGAAGCACATATAAAACCTTACTCATACTACTCCTCAGCAAGATCTGCCAGGAATTTAAGTAGATAGCAAGAATGCTCTGTGGAAGGTACTGAAGAGAAAAAAGAAACTGCTAAAATGGAAGTGATAATTTGAAAAGTTCTGCCAAGAAAAAGCAAGCAGTCATCCACTGAAGGTAAAAATGATAAAGCAAGATAAACGCACCAGAATAAATCACAAAATGTTTATTTTTCCTCAGTTATCATTTTCAGTTTGAAAATACAGAGGGCTTGATTGACCATCCAGTGACGAATCAAAATGGGCAGAGGGGTGGACTGTTCTTCTCTAAGGACACATTAAAAAGTCTTACATAATTTCCAAGAGTGCTGGGATATTCATCTGCATTTGACTTACTGATATTGTTGTATTTATATAATAAGCAAGTCACCCAGTGATGGAATTCAGACTGCTGCTGAACACTTACTAAAAATAAAGAGAAAAATGTCCTTGGATATATGAACTGTGTGATAGAAAAGATTTGATTTATTGTGCTTGAATCTTCATCCTTCTACCACCATCACCTTCCACACTACTGGCAATTAGTTTAGATGCTAATAGAATTAAAGCATTTTAAAGCTTCTGTTTGGTATTTTTGGAGTAAAACGTAGGCTTAAATTCAAGACAGGAAAAACTACTTCCCAAGACAATTTAAATAGTATCTTTTTATAAAATTTAAGATAACAATCTCCTCATGCTTAAATTACATTTATTATCTAATCAATTATGCAGTAACATTTCTCAGGCTACTTTGACAAGTGCACATGTGTGTATGCAGAGGGCATTCCTCTATTAATCAAGAGGGAAAATAATTTAACTTACTACTGCTGGGCACTCAGAGGAAAAAAAATCAGTGTAGCACTTGAGAGCATTCTCAATCATTGAACAGATTACAAAACAGTATTTTAGGACTATGTCACATCACACAACTACACTCACCAAGAATTGACCTGACTGTTGCTGGATTAAATGGAGTCCATGTGCCTGAAACAGAAAGAATTACTTAGTTGAGAATTAAGAATTCCTCAACGTTTTAAAAAAAATGCATCAAACCAAACAAATCAGTTAAGAACACTGAATTCAGAGCTATGTGATATGGAGCTGGCATATCAAAAAAGTAAGGCTGCCTGGAAGTAAGAAAGTCTCACTATTCAGAGATGACTTCAGACCAGTGCTTTACAAATATGACAGAAAAACCAGCACTTTTAAGGCTGCAACAAAAAAACGTAACAAACCTTGGAAGATCTAAGAAGGACTTTTTCATCCCAGGCTGTCAGGAAGTACTGGATAAAAAGCAAGATCTAAACTGAAGTACCTCTTTTCTACTGACAGGAGCAGAAGCTGTTTTAAATTGTAACTCAATCAAGGCCTCAGATCTGTTTCTCAGTAAAAACCCATCTGTTCATTTCCTTTTTACAGGACTATTCTGGGACATTTAGTTTTTGACAGAAGTTAAAGAGAAAGGGTTCCCAACATGGCATAGCCTTACTTTGCAGCTTAGAGTTGTTTAGTATAAATCCCACCTCCACTGCTAAAACAATTAAGTGTTAGCTTGAATTAGTATTTTTAGACCAAGAAATGTTGCTGCTTGAAAGGGCCTGAGCAGTAAACATCTGGAGAGGAGCTCTGCACTTCTCTGTGTATTTAGAGGCTTGTCGTTATGAAACAGTTTTCACTTGGCTGAGAGCATTCCTGAGCGCTAGAAAGCGTTAAGCTTTAAACAAAGAGGAATCCTGTGCCTCATCTAGAATTTCCCCATCGATTCTCCAGAGCCTGTGAAGGAACCAGGAGCACAAAGCAGCACATAATTAACTGGCTGTGGTTGCCTGCAGGGACCCGAGGAATCGGTGAGACCACAAAGGAGCGGTGAGCCGAGGGCGCTGCGGAGGCGCTCCCAGGGATGTGTCAGCTGAGCACAAATCCCAGCAAAGGGCTGAGCTGGGATCGGGCACGTTGGCTTTGCTGGGTCATGGGCAGTGGTGCAACTCCACAGGGACAGCCCTGCACGGTAGGCAGGCCCTGTGACTGTCTGCACATCAAGAGGAGTGTAAGCAGAGAAAAGAGGGAAAATGGCTCTGAAAATGCTGAAGCAGTATTTTAGACAGAGAATATCAGTACCTGAGAGCTGTGTGTCTCCTCAAAAAAATAAGAAATAATGGAATTAATAAGGTGACAGCATTTAACACTGAACAGAATAAGAGGAAAAAGTGAAAATACAGTCTGAAAGTTAACCCATTTCATCTTGAAACATCCCAGTGACTCATATAGCCACCACAGAGTGAGATCTGAGCAACTCCAGAGGGAAGAACTGTACTGATTTCAGCCTATTCCAATAAACAGTGAAGATTATTCCTGTCTCTCCTCTCCTGACTCCAGTATTAACTTCCCACAGCAGCACAGATGAAAACAAGAAGGAAGTGAAGAATTTTATTGTGCAAACAGTTAGACAAAGTGATGATCAGCCCCTCCCAGGTAAGTACACTATTACCTGCATAAACTTCACAGGTTGAAAATGTCAAATTGTCAAAACCACGCTGAACTTCAAATGTCAATGAGCACAATGCAGACTTTTAAAAATGTTTTAGAAATAAACACATAACGTTATTTTAGCCCATGTTAAATTGCAGGCCAGCCATGCACAATCATCCACTAGAGGATATATTTTGAAAATTATATAGTAAATTGTTAGTAACTTTGGTGTACAAGATCTAGAATCTCTTGGAATGCAGCAAGCTTACAGTTCTGTAAATATTTTGTCTAACACTTGGTAGGCATTCTTCATAACTGCAAAGCACTGAAACTGCTAATCTACACTGTAAATAAGGAGAGAGCTCAGACAGTCATCACTGCCTATTACCCTTAAATTCAATCATATGAGGAGATACTTAAAATACATAAAATTAAAAAATTTAGTTTCATATGAGAAGATATTTAAAACATATAAAACTTAAAACAGCAGGTAAAAATTAAAATGACAGTTTCTCACAGTTCTAAACAGCACTGTAATCTAAATGAAAATGGTGACTTAATTTAACTTAGTTTTTGCTAAAGATTTTATTCAAAATTTTATAATTATAGATCAGGTCTGGCAGTCACAACACATTGCTTTTATTTTATCAGATACATTATTAAGCAAATATTCTAGTAAATCCAGTTCAGTTACAAGACTGCAGTTTTACTGAATAGAACCTTATAATTTATTTCATATCAGGCAATTACTGACAAAAACAGGGCCTTCAGCCTGTGTGTGCTGCAGCTCACAACATCAGTTAAAGCCCTTCTCAGTCACAAAGCACAGGAGGGATAAAGAAATAAGCTTTGGGAGAAGAGGAACTTGGCATGGACTCAAAGGTGGACAAACAGCCTGAATACGCCCTTTTTCAGATCTCCAAACAGAAAAAAAACCCCACAGAGTACAACCCAACCCACCCTGAGTCATGGGAGGAAAGTAAAAATAGGCTGCTGGAAAAATGTTTCATTTTTAATTTTGTTTCCATGAGTTGACAATACCCTAGTTATTCTTTGAGTATTACAACAAGGAACTGACAGATTACTAGGAAGTTTTAATACTAGACCTAGAATGCATCTTTCTACTCTGTTAGGAAAAACCTCAAACATGCTTTATCTCCTACAGCATGCTATACACCATACACATTTATTTTACTGTATGAAAAATAAATCATGAACAATGAAAAGGCTGGTTATAAACAGCTTTGCCAGGTTATACACTGATACTGATTAAAAAACAAAGGTTCAGTAGTGATGAGCAAGGAATATATGAATCACTGGTTATGATTTCTAGGAAGTAGAGCTGGGAAAAAAATAAAGGGATGTGCACGCCCTCATTCCTCAGAATACAGACCAGTACTGGTTACAATAGATACTCAGTTTAAAACTAACAAACAAAAAAATCACAAGGACTGTTCATTTCTTCCCTTTCCAGCCCTTTGCTGTAGATTAAATAGTAATTACTGAGTGGTAGGAACACTTCCCATCCCCTTCCACATAAAGAACGATGGCATCAAATAACCATTCTCACAACAAATTTACCCTGAAGTTTAAAATGAACTACCTCACTGCTCATTTACAGACTTACCATTGGATAATGCCTGCTGAAGTTCATTATCAGATATTATTCCACTCCTGTCTTTATCAACTCTGGGGAAACAAACAAACAAACAAAACAAAAACAGATAGTAAGATTTAAATGGCTGAAATTAACAAGCTCTACTTACTGATGACTTTGACATTCTGGTTCTTACTCACCAGATGAGATTATTATTTTCCTGAAAAGGCTCTGGAACATGATAAAAGCTCCAAAGAAAACTGCAAGACCTCCTTATGAGTGAAGAGACACACCGAAATGCACACTGACAATGAAACACTTTGGGCTTGCTCTGCACAAGGAAGTATTTTTATTTATTTCTGTTTAAGAGAACTGCAGAGCACACATGCTGGTTAAACCCACAAAATGCCTCATGTCACAGCAGCAAGCTATTTGTTTCACAAACTGGAGCAACAGGTTTGTCACCCAGACTCTCTCCCACGTTGGCAATGGAGAAAGTCACTTATATGACCAAAGGACTGAAAGACTCGATTGCAGGGCCTTGACCCTGCAAAGGGGTTCCGAGGGGTTCAAACAGGAAAAAGCACAGGCAGGTTCCAGGTTTCATTGAGTCTCCACAGTCCATTGTCTTAATGATTCAAGTTCTATGCCAAAATTAATGAATTAAGTAATTTCTGCCCAAATAATGAATGATCATGCCTTCTTTAGAAGGGTATCTGAAAGTGGTGGGGACTTCCCTCCATTTCATATAAGGACGTTGCCCTTGCACTGACAATTTTCATTTCCCCTCATTTACTAGCACTCCAAAGCAGAGTCCCACTCAGCTGAACCCTGTTCACAGAAGCTGATTTTCTTTTCCTTTAGTTCTTACTGTCTTTTTCTAAACACTTTCAGTTCATTCTACTGCTTCCTTCCCCATCTCCAAGAATTATGTAACCTGCATGCAACACTAAAATTGCAGGCATAAATTGCAAAAGATTTCAATTACAAATAGATATTCCCCCTTTTTAATCTCTATTTATCTTCTTAGTATTGTGAACATTTTTTACCTTTTATGAGCTGCTACCAAGTGCTAAGCTGATATTTTCATGAAAATGCATTATGACCTACTTATCTTGCTCCTGAGCATCATCAGTCAGCACATTCCTTTTATAAACAAAATTATGCCAAATTAGAATGGGTTTTCCTCATGGACATCATTCCTACTCTGGATTCCACCTGACATATGGGGATCACCTGTCATACAGGGATCATGATCTGGCCATGACAGGCTGATCCAGCCCAGTCATTCAGGTCTGTAAGGTGCTCCTGCAACCTTTCACAGGCCTCAGTTACTGCAGGAACCAGCAAACCTCACCTGACCATTCATCCTCTTTTCGCAGAATCACAGAACCACAGAACGGTTTGGGTCGAAAGGGACCTTAAAGATCATCAAGTTCTGATGCCTTAAGCTTTAGCTTTCGTATTTGCAGATTCTGTGCTGCAGGTTCTACTAGGGATGTAGTTTTGAGCCTCATATTAAGTGCCAGTAAGCTCTCTTCACAGGGTAGGTAGACAAAACAAATCCTTTTCCTGCTGAGAACCAAGGACAACTTTCAGCCCAACAGCAAAAACAACGATGGATTGAAGAGAGAAAACAAGAAGGATGAGACTTAACAACCTGAAGCTGTAATTGGACAATTAAACCCCAATATGCAAATAGATCAAAACTTATAAAAATGCAAGATCTCGTGACCGGTCAGCCATTTTTTTGTGACTATTCTTAGTCCACCCTGGGTGCAGCCTTGGTCAGATTCCTGTCCTGGCCAAGCTGGATCCTGAAGGCCTTTCAACAAATACCTACTTTATTCTCTAGCTCTGTGCAGTCTCTGTTCCAGGTCAGCCTTCCAAGGCATCAGTTTCACCCCCTCAGCTGTTGGCCGGGACACCTTCAATTACACCAGATGGCTCAGAGCTCCAGCCTGGCCTTAAACACTTCCATGGATGGGGCAGCCACAGCTTCTCTGGGCATCCTGTTCCAGTGCCTCCCCACGCCCACAGTATAAAACTTCTTCCCAGCATCCAATCTAAACCTGCTCTCAAACCCAGCTGCTCCTGAACAGATTACATAAAGATCCCAGGAGAGCTCCATCTGTCAGTGCGGCGCATGACCACACACACACACCCTCCAGTCAGTTTTCCATCCACTGAAGAAGGCTTCCATTCATTCTGTGTTTACTGAATTTCTTCAAGGGCCTTTTGCTAGTGTTGGGAGTATTTTTGAAAAGCATACAGACTGTATGAATTGCTCCAATTCTAGCCATCGTATCCATATCCACTCCTTACCAAACATAGTCCAGGATTTATACAGTAGTCTGCCAGAAGGAATATTTTCAACAAAAGCCACGCAACTCTCCTGACTAACTACATTATTTAAAATTATTTTTATTAATTTTCCTTGTGCAGAAGTCAGACTGTTGATCTGTTTCTTTCTGGACCCTTTAAAAAGAGAAATGGGTTCATGTATGCCTCTGCTTCATGCATGTACTTCTCAGAGGAAGTTGTTTTACAGCAGGCTGGGTAGGTAAGCTGCTGCATTCCTGAGTCATTCCGTAAATATCAGCCAGTTTTAGAAACTTAGTACTGTTTGTCTACTGCTTAACTTCTCGCTGCTCCTTGTGTCAGAGGATGTGCCTTGACTCATCTCCCATAAAAATGGATCCCACGTAGGCACCTCCCCAGTTTCCTCAACATGACATAATTGGGAAATCTCCTCTGGCTTCCTTACTGATAGGATCTTGCCAGTGCGTTTGTTTAGCACAAGCTTGCTAACTCCCTCTGCTCCAGGTGAATTCAAGAGAATACCTCACAGAATCATTTAGGTTGGAAAAGGCCTCTGAGATCATCAAGTCCAACCTGTGACCCAACACTACCGTGTCAACCAGACCATGGCACTGAGCGCCACGTCCCGTCTTTCCTCGAACCCCTCCGGGGACTGTGACTCCACCACCTCCCTGGGCAGCCCATTCCAATGTCCAATCACCCTTGCTGAGAGGAAATTCTTCCCGATATCCAACCTAAACGTCCCCAGGTGCGGCTATGTCTTCTCGTTGGTAGCTTTAAAGTCTTCCGTTAACATTTATCAGATTCTTTTTCACCGGCCTTCCCTGTACTGCTACGCTGATCCTCCTGACTCTGCTATCCTTTCTGCAATCTCAGGTTGAAAGTTACTTCAGCGCTTTCAAGGTTACCTTCTTGCTCCCATCAATCCCTGTTATCGTCGTTATAAAATACAGCCACACTTATTCCTCCTCAACCCTTTCTCACAGATTCCTCCCACGGGGAAACCACAGCGCTGTTTACAGCGCTTCCAGGCGCTCCGGCAGCCAAACGCGGCGCTGGATGCGCCGGCCCGGTGACCGGACTCCC